>ML677335.1:44438539-44609128 GCA_007922305.1 Dermatemys mawii | reverse complement strand
TTCCCAATGAGACTCACCAACCTGTAGTTAGTTTCCCTTATGAGAGTGAAGGACTAGAATGCTTGCTGCTGGATACTAGGCCTGAGAAGTGCTCCAGGGCAAAGCCCTACTTGGACCCCTCTCTAGTACTGCCTCCCAGAGACTGAGTTAGGAACTGTGGGGTTGTATTATGGGACTCTGGTTGGATCAGTCAGATACAAGTGGCCTCTGATTTTGGGTGCCTCAGCTTTTTGAGCCCTCTTGTGCCCTGAGGAGATGGTGCATGGAGACCTGAGTGGAGCCATGTTAACCAGAGGCATCAGCAGAGGACAGAGCTGAGCTCAGCAGCCAGGAGGCTTGCAAAGAGGGTGGGGAAGCTTTCACTGCCACTGCCTAGGCGTCAGCAATGAATGCTCCGCAAATAGACCTGGGAAATCCAGTGCACACGGCTGGCTTTCCTGAGAACCTACAGCTTCCCCTTAGGCACTTCTTGCTCTTCACACTTCCCCTGTGAGAGGCTGCAGCCCCCGATATTCCACTAGGTCAGGCAGGAACCAATGTGCAACAACTATGTATGGCCTGTAAGGCCCCAGCCTGCAGCCAAGTACTGAAAAGTTTGTGAAAGGAGGGGGTGAAGTCCAAGGGCCTGGTGACTTTTGCAGTCACTTCCCCATGTGCCCAGTGGGTGTGAAATCCTGCTATTCTGATTGGGTAGTACTCCACGCCTGCTTTGCCCTACCGTAAATGACTATACAGGGTGTGAGGCCATGCAGGATTGGGCTCTTCTGTCTCATCTGAAGTGCAGCCCCTTTGAGTGTGGACAGACTCCTTTGAAACCACTCCACAGTTCTATCCACTGGCTGTGGCCTGTGAGAAGATGAGGGGGGCTTCTGGCTCCAGTGCAAATGCCTAAAGCAGTTTGTGTGACAGATGGACACTCTCTCTCTTGCGTTCCTCTGATTAGAGAGAATATTTTGCTGCAAGCTGTTTTAATGGAGGCTGATCTCTGGGAACCAGATTGCCCCCTGCTGCAGAATGGTGGCAGCAACTGCCTTTCCGTAGACTCACTGTGCTTAATGGCTCTTCAGCTTCAACGGGGCAGCTCGTTTTGTCTGCAGCGCCTCCTCTGTCTTAGTTTTAAATAGTGGCACCTCCCAATTGGATTTGGGATCAACAATGTGGTGGCATCTGCTGACCTCGGTCAGGGCCATGAATTGGGGAGAGGGAGACAGGCCTTTCACAGGGTAATAGTGGAGAGGGAGCTGTGGCCTGTTGGAGTGTTGCAGGCAGGGAGGTGGGACCTTTCGGAAGATCACTGGGGAGGGAAGAGGTGGGGTTGGGGCCTATTGGAAGATCATGGGGGAGGTAGGTAGGTGTTGTACGGAAATTGCTTTGAAAGGCCTAAAGAGTTAAAGATGTTTATAAACCTTTCACTGTCCAACAGGAAACATGATAGACAGGTAGGGTTGTCAAGTTTGGTGGAAGCATTCCTGGCGGTTTTAACCCATGACATAATCTTTAATTAAAGATTAATCTTTAATTCCTGGAGACTCCAGGACAACCCTGGAGGTTTGACATCCTCAGGGATCAGGGTTGTTATTAAACAGAGGGTTTCACTTTCCTCATTTACGGGTTCATTCAGACTGAAACTTTATTGATTTAACACATGAAGTTAAAACTGGTATTTCTACTGAAACATTTGTGAGTGAGTGTGAAAAATAAACGTAGTCAGACCTTCTCAAAATCTGTTTTCTTTTGGAGTCAGAATATGAGTCTTTTATTTTCAGAACTTTCCTTTGATGAAAAGCAAAGGGTTAATTTTATTCCATGCTGGTGTGTAGAGGGCATTCACTTATCCTGCTCTTAACAAGCAGACAAACCCAAGAAGGAGGAGAGACAAGATAGAAAAGATGGTGGAGATATGGCTTGTGCTGATGTTTTTGGACTCTGGACTGCTGGTTAGTTACAAGTGGATGCTTTGGCTGGCAAGTCCACCGTGACACCTGCTGCTTTGACCCTGGTTAGTGACGGTCTGGTCAGTGTTGTTGTCTTTTTGGATTCTCTTTCCTTAGATGAGTCAGGTTTGGATGAACACAGAATAGTTGACTTCAGGATTCAATGAAAAGCCAGGAGAGGTGAGAGAGGATAGGAGGAAAGAAACAGTGCGGCGAGAAAGTCACACAAGAGAAGTGAATATAATATAGGATCACAAGAGCCTTTGTGGTGCTGATAATTCGATCTCCCCACTGCTGGGCTGAGGAGTGGATGTCCTAATGTGATGACTTTCAGCACTCACAGGTGAAAACAAAGTTCAATAAGTAAGAGCAAGGTCAGCTGGCTTCATGTCAGGAAGAAAGTCCCTTAGATGGGTCCAGATGAGTTTCAGTGCTGGCAGGTTAGGGGACGAGCTGAGAGAGGAGGAAAATTAATTCTTTTTTTTTTAACCCCTCAAAGTCTCCTCTTAAGAACCCCCTAAAGGATTAAAGGGAGTGGAATATTTTGTCCTCATTATTTTGTCCACCAATTAAACCCATTTCCATAAGGCCCAGCTTGGCACAGTATCTTTGTTCCCAATTTTTATTTTTGTACCAGATATGATCTCACCACAGTCCTTGATTTCTATCAGTAGCTGTTTTCATTGGACTTGTACAGTTTCTCCATCTGGTTTTGTTGCACATATTACAACAGTCATTTATTGAAAATAACTTGACCTATGTTTCATGGTTGTTATAACCTTTTATGAACATTCACGTACTTTTTACAGCTGAGCTTAGGGTAACTTTGTAAGTTCAATAATCACAACAGGTCTCTTGGATGATCGTGGGGAAGAAACGGGATAGGGCCCGCTGGAAGATCATGGGGAGAGAGTGTTGTATGCAAACCTTGAAGGTACAGTTCAGGGATGGGCAGAGATTCGACCTGGTTCTTCTTTGTGCTCTAGTTCATCCATAATGATAGCACTGGCTGGGCACTTGGACAGCATTGTCATCCCAAAGCATTCAGAAATCATAAGTCAGCCCCTAAAAATCAAGAAAGAGTCTTAACATTTTTAAAAATCATGAATTTAGCTCTTTTTCTTTACCTCCTAGAATTTGAGCCTAAGAGAGGCTGGCTTTCCAGCTTTTCTCTACAACCATGAGGGCTAAAAATGTCTTTCTTTTTTAAATAAAAGCTAAGTTTTTCATGTATTCACAGGACTCCTGGAGCTGGAGCTTTAAGAAAGGCACCACATTTTGATAGAATGGTGCTAGTTGGTAACACTGCTTGACATTGTCTCTTCTGCAGTTTTGCTGACATGTTTGTTGTCATAGCATCCCCAAACACAAGGGGCTCACTTTCTCCCTGATGTAATTAATTCCCTTGATTTCAATAGCCTTATGCAGCAGATGATTTTGGCTGAAGGAGCACAGCCAAAGAATGCAAACTACAAATAATGGAATGCTGGACGCATTGAATTTAATGGGAGTTTTGCCCTTGATGTCAGTTGGGCCAGAATTTCACCCAAATTTTGTGTTTGTTTAAAATAAATGTGGCTCCTTGCTTGTTTAGCCATCAAACATAAGAGCCACATTCCTCCTTGGTGCAGATGTGAAATCAGTGGAATTGCAGCATTCACCCTGGAGTGGAATTTGACTCATTAAGCTTAAAGACTAACAAACAAGTAATTTTTTTCTGCAAGCACGATTTAATAAGACAGTATTTGCCTTGAGGGTGCAGTAATAGTCATTGGTCACTGTGGGGTAGTGTCCCACGTCAGTCACTTTGCACTGATCTGTTCGCATTGGCTCCTGGAAATGGCAAACTGGTGCTTATTACAAACATTCTCTTTCAGTTTCATTTTAAAGGCCTTTTTTGTTCCTATCCTGTTATTTATTCTTCCTGTTTTACACAGTGTGCTAGTGCTGGCTGTTTTATTTTTCACATCCAATTAGCGCTGGCAGACACTGTCTGAGTTTCCTTCACCAGGATCTATTGGAAATGATAGTGTATGTGATAGTACCACAGAACCCATATCTTTCAGCAGACTGGAGTTTTGGTTCAGCTAGAAATGTGTGTGCTTCTCCAAACATCCTGAGCCTGCAAAGCCTGAGCTGGAAATCTCATGGAAAAGCAGCTCTCTCATCACATTACCAGAATGTCCTTCTTCTAGCCAGTAACGTGGTGTGAGCAAACTTTCCTGTGGATTTTGATGTTTCATTTTCCTCGCCCAGAATGGGCAGAGGCATGAGGCAAAACTGAAAAATGGTGGGGAAAAGTAAATAATCACAAACTCTTTCTCCCCCTCTAGGCAGGTTCTGAGTTGGTTTGATGTTTGGGCAAGGTTTTAGTTGTGGGGGAAGGCATTCTGATTTTATTCTGATAAGGTATTCATTTTATTCTGATAAGGTACTCATCTGTACCTTCCCTACTTGCTGCTCTTGGTTTGGGGAATCCTAGAGATCTTGCTCAGTGCTGGATCCTAGGTTGTGATCTTGGGATCTCAGAAACAGAGAATGTGGTACCAGCTCTGCAGGGGTCAGAGGCTTTTTGTAGTTTACTCTTTATAGAGCAAATTTTTCAAGTCAGATTTGAAAAATGGCTCTGCACACGTGGCTGTCTTCAGGGTCACGATCCATGAGGTCATATTTGAGCTTTGATTGTGTCTTTCAGTGCTTCTAGCAGGGCGCGTCTTGGTGGTGTTTCTGTTTCTGGCCGTCCCAGGTTGCTGGTCCATTGGTTTACTTTTTAGCACTGAATCTGGTCTGTGCAAGCAAAGAACAATGTGGTTGTCTGCCGGGAATTGGCTCACCTTGTGTGACCTTGTCAGCAATGCTGTTACAGTTTCTCCTCATCTTTCTCTTGCAGGTTGGAAGGGGGAAACTGTGCCATTGTACATCCAGGTGCTGTCTGTGTCATGGTGAGGCTGCTTCCAAAGCTCTACAAGGAGGAACACCCTGAGGTAAATCTCTGTCTAGATGGTGCTTTGATCTCTCTTTCCTCCATACCCTTTGACCTGGCCTGTGCTGTAAGTATCATTCACTCCTGTATATGAGCATCCCTGAAATCAGTCCAGATAACTGGAAGAGAAATAGCCCATCGCTCATCATGCTCATCAGGGCAAGAATAACCAAAGAGCTCTTCTTCCAGGGAGATCATAGAACCAGGATTAATGGGGCTTTACATTTAGGAAAGTGGGGCCCTGTGGGTTGATAAAAACTTGCATTTATATAGCACCATTCACATTAAAGGATCTCTCACATCAGCTAGACTGTCCCCTTGGGTTTCTGTTCTGGTGCAGAGCACAGCCCCTTCTGCTCTCAGGATACTTCCCGCAGCAAATAGGAGGGTGGCTGGGTGGAGGCTTGGTTCCATTCCCTCTGTTAGCTGGCCACAGTATCTGATCAGGCACAAGGGGATGGGGGTGAGGATAAGCTGCACCCTCTGGACAGCAGTAATTTATTTCCCTCCCACAGCAAGAATGGAGACAGGGAGGGATTGTTCCCTCTGTGTCCCCAGTGCCTCCCATGACTAGTCCTAAAATGGGTCTGGTTATGCTCAAGGATCACTTCAGTCAACACTAAAATGCAGCCACCTCTGGGGCTGCATATGGCTGCTGTTTAACAGAGGCACAGCAGTTTACGGAACACTTTAGTACAGGAAGAACATCAACTCCATTGGTCACCGCAGGTGGGATTGAGGTAGAGTCAGAAGACACCCACTTTGTTCAGGACAGCTGGGATTAACAGCTCTGCTTTTCAGATGAGTGGGTCTCTAAGTGCCATCAAATGAACAATGATCAGAGACCAGGCTCCTGTCCGGTTTGGATTGTAAACAGCCCGGTGTGTTCAGGAGTGCGTGGATTCATGCTCTTTCTTTAGCCAGTGCAATCAAAGCCACATCCTTTAAAGAAGAGGGCAAGGGATGGGTTGGTTAAAGCAGGAGGGACTTCCAAGTTGCATTGGACTTCAGGGTCACATCTCATCCAGAAGCATCCTCTCCTAAATTAACCCTTTCTTATCTATATAGCCCCCATCAATGGACTATTTTAGCTGCAGTGTAGCTAATATATTTACCCTCATGCCCCCTGTGTGGTAGGGAAGTGCTCTAGTCCTCATTTGACAGATGGGGAAATTGAGTCTCAGGGAGTAAGTGACAAAGTCATAGGTCACACTTGAAATCTGTGGCAGAGCATGACTAGAACCCAAGTTTCCCTTGTATCCAACAGAGTGCCCTCACTACGGGCCCATCCTTCCTCTCTTTCTGCAACACCCATCCAACTACTGGCTGCATCTTACTCTGTTTTGTTTACAAGGCTGATGTGATCGCAGTGTGGAAGTTTAATGGAGAGGGTGGCAGACAGAGATGGGCAAGAAGGTTTTTGGATAAATGCTCAAGTTTGGGATGTGTACCTATCTCTTTGTGGAGCTGAGGTCAGCTGTATTACAAGGCCATATTCAAAACTCCCAGTGCTTTCTGGGTTAGGCTGAATGGAAATCCAGCAAGATCTTCCTCTAGTGTAAAATTCTGGGATTCCTGCTGCTAGGGTGATCAGATCGCAAGTGTGAAAAATCAGGACAGAGCATGGGGGGTAATAGGAGCCCAAGTAAGAAAAAGCCCCAAGTATCTGGACTGTCCCTATAAAATCGGGACATCTGGTCATCCTACTTGCTGCCATCTGCCAGGAGCCAGGGAGTGCAGAATCACACGGTGGGTGGGGGAAAAAATGAAAGGGCACCATTCTGTGGCCCAGGAAAGGGTTGGGTATGATTGAGCTGAGTGTGGGGCAATGGGTCACCTTGCATCTTCTCCAAACATCTTTACCGAGTTCTACCAGCATAGTACCACACAGTCACCTCCCTGTTCTTTCCTCCAGACACATCTGATCTGTAGTGGCCTTGGATTGAGCCCTGGGGCCGGATTTTCCAAAGAGCTCAGGGCCTTGTTTTTCAGGAGCTCAGCACCCACAGAAGAGCTTGGCACCCACTGAGCTCAGTTCTCTGAACTGTCTGGCTCCAACTGTGGGTGCTGAATGCTTCTGAGCCTCTAGGTCCTAATATAAAGGGGCGGGCACTTACAAGCCAGGGCTCCACTGTGCTACCATAATGCAAATAATATATAATAGCAGCATTTGTTATCAGTTAGAAGGAGTTGAGGTCCTTGCCTGGTTGGTCATTAATTGCTAAGAAGCGTCCATCTTGGTGGGTGTCGATGCTTCTGCTTTAAAAGCATGTGAATATATTCAGTTAAGAACATATAGAGGGCGGAATTAAGGGCCTAATCTAACAAAGTGAGCTGCACGTATGGACAGCTGGTCCACAGGTGCGGGGTGTGTGTGTGAGAGAGAGTAAGGGCCTATGGTACAGGGGTCTCTTTGCAGGCATCCCTAGATGGGATTGTGCTGGGAAAAGGAACATGGGGTGGCACTCCTGTAGGTGCCCCAGGAGGCATGTCTGTTCCATGTAAATTACACAGACTCCTTAGTAAAGCAGGTGTTTACAGAGGTGCTGCAACTTGGCATTCTAGCCATGTGCACACGGACTGACCTCCTGGTGCTAACTACAAACCCTTCCCTCCTGGAGCCTCTCACGTGTCACTGTCTGCAGAGGCCAGTGGTGGGCAGCATGCTCACTAGTAACTGCTGTGAGCTCTGCTCTATGGATGTGGCTAAAATTCTCTCACCCATTGCCTAGCACATGGCAGAAACCAGGGAGGTGCTTTTCTCAATCCTCACCTGGGTACAGGTACTCCCCACTCCGCATCATGCTCCTAGGACCCACATGAGAGGGAATGAGCTTCCCCCACCTCATCCTTCCTGCAGTGCATCTTGTGCATGTACAACACCGCAGTTCTTGTTTGGGCCAACACTTGAGCCAACCAGCACTTTCCCTGGTATCTCCAGCAATGCACGATGCATTTTTCTGTTTACAGTCCTGAGGTTTAATTCTACGCTCAGTTACAATGATGTCAATCGCTTAATCCAGTGGGGTGATACCAGGACAATTATGGTATGCGTAAGATCAGGATTGAGCTCTGGCCTCTTCCTAGCAGTTACAGACTGGTGCAGCAATTAACAGGAAATGGGAACTCCGTTAGCTTCATCACAACTAGGAATCTGTTCAGGTGAAATGTCCTTTCTCGGGCTCTCCCCGCATGCACCCTGATTGAACGAGCAAATTATCCAATGTATGTCTGCTGCCTTTTCTGAAATATTTGGATTCAACTAGTATATAAACGGGAGGTTTGGAATAAAACCAGATTCCTCATCAGTGTCTCTGGAAGATGGGGGTATAATTAACTGCTGATGTTTCTTGACTCTTCATTGCAAGCCAAGCCAGCAGCTATTAAAATTTTCACAATTACTGTAATTAATTTCTGAAAAACAAGTAGAACAGTTAATTGGATGTGAGAGAGGAGCTGTCAGGGAAGTCGCTGTATCAGAGGTGGCTCTGCAGCTCTGCTGGAGGAGGCAGTGAAAATGAAAACCCCACAGACTTTCAGTAGATGGCAGTGTTATTAAAAATATGAGGAGCTGGGAAACAAATTCTATCAGTCTCGGTAACATATTTGAGTCTATTAATCTTTCCTCCCTTTCTCTTTCCTTCTTCCCCCTTCTCTCCTTTGATAAAGAATCAGTAGCAGTTGTAATATTTATTTAGTATTATAACAATGGAGCTCAGCACCCCATTGTACACAGATAGTGAGAGGCAGTCCCTCTTCCGAAATGCTTGCAATCTAAATAGACGTGAGAAAGGGTGGGAGGGCAAATAGAAGCATAGAGAGGTGAAGTGACTAGCTCAAGGTCACATCGGCAGCACAGACAGGAATAGAACCTGTGCCTCTAAGCCCTCTGCTTCTCTCTGGTAGAAGATGCTGCCTTCCTTAATATATGTAATTTGACGTCTCGTTATAATGTGAGGATGAACTCGGTGAAGTTGATTGTGTGAATCTCCATATTTTATTGTTGCTGTGATTTCAGGGCCAAATTTGTTCTGCATACAAGCTGTTCTAGCAGCTAGTGCTTCTGAGGTTTTTCTGCCTCCTAGCACCACCCACAATTATGCTGTAGTCTCCCGAGCTTCACTGGGGATGGGTGAGACACAACAGACTGAAGCTCTGCCATGGCTGTGTCAGCTTTCTGGTGCCAACCTCTGACACATTCCTGGTACTGAACAGTGCTGGGAGACCGCCGGCGGAGTGGCGAGCTTATCAGGCGAGCTACTCGGGGTCACAGTCTTGTGCAAAAGCTGTAGCTCAAGGATCATTAACAAATAAATAATTCCCCATGGTGGTGGAGTGGTAGCAGATAGAAGGGAAACGAGGAACCTTCTTGAAAAGCCAGCAGGGGTGTGCGGTGCTGTGTATGCCCATCACACTGGACACAACATGCCAGCTGTTCTTCCCTTCCCATCCATATGCTGGTTTGGTAGTTATGTTGGAGGTGGCTGGAATGTTTTATGGTTGGACCTTTCCAATATTGGGCCCCATGTACACAGGGTATCCCTCCTGTACGCGGGGAGTGTCCTGCCTGCCAGAAGAGGAATGGGCTTTGGCATGTGTTTGGCCATATGAATGCTCCTTTATTTCTGCTTCCAACCAAGGAAAGAACCCTTGCTCTTGGCTCTCTCTGTGTTCTGTGCCTGACAGCCCAGGAAGCAGCTGCAGCAAGGAATGGAGAGGGTAGGTTGTGTTTTTCCGTCCCTTATGCGGCTATACCGTGGTGGTGTTGTGGCATATGCTCCGTGAACCCAATTCCACTCCTGCTGAAATCAGTGAAATTGTGCACTCCCGCTGAGTTCAGTGAGGACTGGATTGTGCTCTCTCTGCCCTCGGGGGCTCTTACAGCTGGCTGGCTGGTAGTGCTTGTGCTTTGTCACGAGGCACATCTGAAGGCCAGAAGATGCCAGAAGGCAAAGATCTCCTCTGATAGCTCCGCAGTGGATCTTGACTCAGATGTTCAGCTTTCCCAGAGGTAGGAGCCTGTGTGTAAAGAGAGCAAAATGTCTGCCAGGATCCTGGGAGAAGGTTTTTGACCCAGAGTTTGGAGCTGAGTTGAACGGCATGTTCTTCAACAGCAGAGATGGATAATAGGTGGGCACAGAGCACCACTTTGCTAGTCTGAATGCTGAATAAAGACATTTTGGGATGGAGCATGGAGTCATAATCTTGAAGGAATCAGTCCAGGTTCATATACAAATCCCTCCATTTCACCAAAATGGGGAACCAGCAAGTGCTGCTCTGCAGAAGCATTAGTGGAACTCAATAAACATTAATGCATTCTGATTCTGACCTAAGGAAATAGGATCCATTCCCAGTTGGATTTGCTGCTTCTTGGTGACCTTTACCAGACCCCAACCGGGATGTGCTGAAGTAACACTGATCGTGTCAATGTACTGAGAGTGGTGATAAGTAGCAAGACAGACAGGAGACTCAATAGCAGCCTTTTCTTCTGACCTGACCAGAATGACAATTAACAGATGAGGAGAATAGATCTGTGGCTGTGTGTTGCAGCCATCTCTACTGGCAATTAAAAAAACATTTGGATGTCAAATGAGACATATGAAAATTTGCTAAAAGCCCTTAAAGAAAAAGGCAGAGGTGGTGGTTGAGTCTTTAAAGGAAATTTATCGAGCATCACTCATGTGAGTATTCAACCCTGGTGCTTTTGCAGACTATGTGCATTCATTGTAATGACCACATTTATGCAAAGCAAATATTCTCTTTCCTTAAATGCAAAATCATCAGTGTCAAAATGAAATTGATGCCTATTTGGAAAGCTAACGGCAAAATAAATTTACTTACCGTCCCCTCTAAGCAAGCTTTGTGACGCACAGCATTTGCCACAGAAGGATATATTGAACTTTTACATATTGCTTCTCCTCTTTAAAGTTCTCTCAGCATTTCCTGCTTTCTGGGTGATTTCCCAGGATGAAGCCTCTCAGATGCCAGAAGTGTCACTGTTACTGTTGAGCCTGGTCTTTGTGACGTTACAGAAAGATGCATTCCATGCTCTTGTCAGTGAACCAGGAAGTACAAATAATGTATTGCCTAAGGGGAACAACACTTTTTAAAATGCATTTGTGTGCTGAACGTTCCTCGTGATCAGTTTGTAGAGTCGTTCAGAGACAACTGGAGGTGGAGGGGGACTTAGGAGTTGACTCAGTTCAAAACCTTCGTCATTAGTCAATCATGAGGATTAGGTTTATCACCACAGTCTGAGTTTGGCTCAGTTTTCCATTTTGTGCTGCAATTACATTTAGCAGGTCTCTCTTGTGATCAGGTTGTATTTGGGAGCTTGTGTGTGACTCAGTTGTATGGCTAGGGGAAGAAGGCTGTGCATTATCAAAAGATTGTGCTGACTCTCCCACTCCAAGCATACTGAGATCCAGAGAGACAGACAGTGGATGTTTTAATACCTACTTGCATCTTACCCAGTGATACTGCTTTTACGCCTCTCACTACTTTGCCTTTGGATGCAGTCCTTGATTTAACTGAAACTAAATGGTTTGCTCTTGTTGCTAATGTTCATAGCAGGGTACTTCACAAAAATTGCACAACTGCACTCCCCAAGTAGTAAATTGCTGTTTATAAAGTTGTGCCAATATCGTAATTAGCCACTTTCATGTTCCATGAGATATTGTTTTGATATTTGATACTTCTCTGCCCATAAGCATTTATTATTATTACTTATATTACAGTAGCACCTACAGGACCACAACCAAGATTGGGGCCTATTCTGCTATAGCCTATTACACATGGTAATAGATTGTGAACCCTCTAGGCGTAAAGCCTATCTAAACAGACAAGAAAAAGGGAAGTGGGGGGACACAGAAGCTCAAAAAGGGGAAGTGACTTGCACAGTAATGACAGTGAAGACTAGAACTCAGCTCTCCTAGCTCCTACTCCAGTGCTTTCTCCACTAGACTATACTGCCTTTTTAAAAAGGTGATGTGATTTAAAGTGTCATTTTCATAGAACCATATAACGGAGTGCTGGAAGGGACTGGGAGAGGTTATCTTGTACAGCTCTCTGTGCTGATGCAGGGCCAAGTAAACCTAGACTCTCCCTGCCAGGTGTTTGTCCAACCTGTTCTTAACAACTTCCAGTGACGGGGATTCCACAACCCCCGTTACAGAATCTATATTCTGTTATAATCTCTGTTCTCAAGGGGTAGCATTTTACACAGGTATAAGTGACCAAGGGTGCTGAAACAACGTGTATAGTGGAGGTGCTGAGAGCCACTGAAACCCTCTATATGATGGAAACCACAGGGGGTGTGGCAGCCACCCCTCAGGACCTGTAGTTCCAGCACCTATGTCAATTATTACCCAAGATGCAAAGCAAATGGAGAATCTAGCCCTAAGTCACAGAGTTCAAGGCCATAAGGGACACCCCAGATCATCTAGAGTGACTTTCCTAAGCAGAGCCAAGAACTGAATCCAGATCTTCCCTATCCGGAGCTAACCACAAGATCACTGTAACGGGTCGGAACTCACTACCATGCGTCTCCTGCCGGATAGTCCGGGAATTAGCTCAGTTCACGGCGGAGCGCCCTCCTCAAGTGGTGTCCCGTCCGTCCCTTGCTCTCCGTTGGCATCTGGACGTGCACTGCTCCTCATGTGCGGCGTCCTCTTCAGGGCACTGCCCTCCGACAGTACCCCCAAGTCCACACTTACCCCCTTCCAGGATGTGTGTGTTTCAGTAGTCCTTCAGCCCTCTAGCTGCAGTGGCCAACCACCCTAAGTCAAGCCCCTTCTGACAGGGGTCGGGGGTAGCCCACCAAGGCCACTTCAGCAGCCAGATGTAATAGAAGGGGAGAAGGGGGGGACCCAGGCCCGCCCTCTACTCTGGGTCCCAGCCCAGGGACCTTTTGGCAGCAGCTGTCCTGTCCTGCCCTCCTTCTGCCTTAGTCCCTTTTGCTCTCCCTGGGCTACTTCCCCTGTGGCCCCTCTGCACCAGATGGCTCTTTTCTCAGGGCCGGCAGCCTGACAGTACCCAGGCTGGAGTTCCCTTTTACTCCCCTGGGCCTGCCCAGCACTGCGTTGTCCCTGGTGCTGCAGCTCCTCTCCCAGGAGCTGGACCTTCCCCCTTGAAGGTCCAGGAGAAACTGCCTCTCTCCAGGGCAGCCTTCTTATACTGCCCAGCCCGTCCCTGATTGTCTGGCTAGAAGCTTGGCCCTGATTGGCCCACAGTAGGCCCTTTTCTTACTAGCTCACAGCCGATGCAGCTGCTCTGGCCTACTCTTGCCCACTCCGGCATGAGAGTGGGCAGCCGCCCCACTACAGTCACCCTCCCCCTCTAGCATTGATTGCTTCTTCCTGGGGATGTAGGTGGGTGCTGTATCCTTCCTTGCTGTCATTCTCGCTTGGACCTGCTGAGTTCCCTTTAATTCTGTGTTTATACATTCATTTTAAATAAACAATTGCAGATGAGAGAAACCAACAGCCAGGTGTCCTGTGTGTAGAAGATGGGTTTGGGCAGCATTAATAATGGAGGAGCTGAGGGACAGAGAAGTGCCTACCCACCTGGCTGCCATGTATCAGGGGTATCTTCCCGTTCTTACTGAGCTGTTGAATTTTCTAGGATTGCCAGACAGTTAGTGGGGTGGGGTTCTAAGGGGTAGATATCTCCCCTCCCATGTGGAAAAGAGGATCCGCTTCTGTCATAGCACAGTTTCTTTGGAGTACATCAAGACTCTTCTCTGGGCTTGGGGATCTGTGTGTATGCTGAGGAGGTGGGGGTGCTGAAATGATCTGGGTGGAGGCACGTCATCTTCTCCATTAATGCTACAGCATTCCCTGACTTATGGCAATTCACTCTGTAAGGGGTGGCACCTGAGGTCAGGGTTCCATTTGGAGCTGCACTGCCAGGGCCTTCAGGGAGATGAACAGATGCATGGGTTGAGGGAGATCTGCAGGGTTTGGGGTCAGATCCTCCAGCCTGTTTTGGAGCTGGAAGCCAAATCTTCCCCTTGAGCCTCCCCCCACCAGGCTTTACTTTGAAAGGAGGGGAGCCGATCCAGCTGACTTGTCTGGCTTTGAGAGATGTCCATGCAAAGATGTCACAGCATTTGGAGGACTGCAGAATTGACTTAACGTAAGATTCTCTGTGTAGATGCTGTCCCAACTGTACAGAACAAAAAACCTGCAGCCTGTCTGCACATCATCTTACTATGCTACTCTTAACTTGGTGCAGTGTAATGTGCTCTTCACACTCTCCATAAAAACCATCCAAACTCTCTGGAATTGCCCAAACTCTCAGAAATGTACATTTGCTTAAAAATGTACATTTACTCCAACTATGGAATCTTCCAAGAAGCCCTAGCAAATTTTGCAGAAATGTTCTCTTTCTGCTGCACCTTTCATCAGAAAGATCCCACCAGGCTTTATTGACTGTACATCTGGATCACTACATCCACCTATGAGGCCAGACTCAGAGGTCTGATGGCACACCACTCCACAAGAACTTAGAACATAACGTGGAAAAGACAGTATTCAGCCAAGTCTGCAGGAGGATGTTAGGGAAGCAGAATGTAATTCAATAAGTTAGATTTTGGGCGAGACCGCAGAGTTAATACTCCTACACTTAACTTTCCAAGAGTTATGATTGCCTTGATTACCAGTGGTTAAGTCCCTAGTTGTACATCTCTTCTAAAAGGCAGCACCACTAGCATCCTTAGGGCCAGGCTGGTTTGATGTTGATTCCAGGGATGAGGAAGGGGGAATGAATAGATGCCCCCAACAGGAATTACTGCAGCACAAAGAGACACCTTTCATCCTAGCGCTGACATCTGCTTAGAGTGTGAGATTGAATACAAGGGCGGTCTCTGCAGCCCATATCTCAGTGCTGATCTATACTCTGAAGCTGTGGTACAAGCCGGGCCATTTCTTTAAAAGCTCGCTCCAGAACTTCTCATGAACCTTGCTGGGTGCAGGAGCCTCTGGAACAGAAAAGAGAGCCCCAGGAGCACAAGGTGAAAAAGCACGGTAGAGATGGTCCACTCAAAGAAGTCAGACAAGCCATTTTTGTCTCCATATGTAAGCGTAGTATGTACAATTCATAGTGCCTACTTCCCACACCCCCTTCTCACCACACATGGATGCTGCAAGCCATAATAGATGGCTTCAGTTGTACTGTGGCATGACAGAGCCCAGTTCTGCAAGCATTCACTCAAGTTCTTACTCATTAATGCCAATGGGTAAGCTCCTAATTATTAGGTTATTGTGCTAGAGGCGGACTGTGTCTCATGGCTGCAACAAGGTACTCAAGTTCTGGGTTCTCATCCCAATTCTGGCAGCCATGGCTTGGTGTGACTCACTCGCTCTGCGTAACATTTTCAAAAGCACATAAGTGACTTAGGAGCCTATGTCTCATTAAAAGTCAGCGCATTAGGCTCATACAAATGGAATTGCCAAAGTGCACCGGGTACTTAACTCTCTTTAATTTGCAGGGGAGTTAGGCACCATAGCTGCTTTTGAAAATCCCTCAATAAGTGCATCAATGAGATATAGCATCAAATAGTACCTCCCTCAAGGGTGTGTTGGGAAGATATGTCAATGAATGTGTGCAAAGGGCTTTGAGTTCCTTGAATGAGAGGTGCTGGGGAGTGCAAGATTTATTTGTTGTTTTGGAGTCTATGCCCATCTCATTTTTAAACCCAAGGGAACTGTATCTTGTTGAAATGAATCCACACTTTGAAACTTTTGAGGCATTTGTCTATCTCCAAAAAACTGACATCATTTGGAAAGGAGAGGAATTCAACTGCCAAGTTCTGAAGCAATGAACTGTGAGGAGGAGGAAGCTGGGAATACTTAAGAATGTTGGGCAAATTACTAGATGACATTTTGCCCTCAGACTCCAATCTGATGCAGAGCCGTGAGCCCTGCTGTGTTCTAATTGAACCTCTAGTTCCCTGACTCATGGTGCAAGTAATATGTGTTAAGAAAATCAATCCATGTATATGGGGAAATGTAGACTGGTTTCCTGCCACCATTAACATTTTCACTAAAAAACCATTTTACTGGAACTAATATTCCTGAAAACAGCACATTTTATTCAAAACAAGGCAATCTCGGTATTGACAGCGCTGCTGTGATAATGAGAACAATCAATTGTTTGTACTCCATTATGGTTCTATTGGATTTATTTTGGAGTAAACCTATAGTTTCACTTAGCCAAGATCTGTATCTTTTTTTAAAAAAAAATCAGCTTTATGCAGATTGTAAATAATATTTTTCATCCAGTGGAAGAGTAAGTGAAATAACAGCAATAAAAATATAAAAGAGTTATCAGCTAAACATTCATTTCCACAGCTCACCCTTCTTGCTAGAAGAGAAATGTGTATTGGATCTGGAAGGGATCTTATAAGCGTAGTGAGAGAACATATGTCTCTGCTTGTATAAAGGTAAAAGAATAAATCATTGAGAGGTAGAGCTAGATTTCTAAAGTGCTTAATTTCCATTGAGACACCAAAAGAAGGGGCCAGATTGTCTAGAAAGTTCTGCATGTTGGGTGCTGGGAGCTGTCTTGAAAATCTGGCCATAACGTTGCAATGGAGGCTGCCAAGTGGGTGTTCAGCACTTTAAAAAATCTAACCCTAATTTAGGGTGTTTGAAAGGGAGCTGAGCTCTTTTGAATATCAGGCCCTGACAGTGGGCATTGAACATGCCAAATTCCAGCCCTGAGCTCTTCAGAATCTAGCTCACATGGTCATGGGTGTGAATCCCCTTTTACTTACACCAGTGTT
Source organism: Dermatemys mawii (assembly GCA_007922305.1). NCBI lineage: Eukaryota > Metazoa > Chordata > Testudines > Dermatemydidae > Dermatemys > Dermatemys mawii. Next base: position 44,592,426 of record ML677335.1, on the reverse strand, counting down.
ATTCCAGTCTAGTTCACAGTGAACCTGGTGGAGTTATTTCCAATTAACGTTGCAAGATCAAGCCCAGAATGTGGACATTTGCTACATTTTCTGCATGTCTGATGCCATCGGACATGTCATAATCTGTAATTCTTTACTAAGTAAAGTTTGTATTAACTATTTCCTTCAACAATATTTAACACATCCAAATGCTTCTCCTGTGGGAAGTGCCCCAATCTTACAAAGACTTACGGTGTTATATGCTATATGCAATTACTCCTGCAGAGTACACTTGGGTCTCTGGGGCTTCCTACATCCTTGCTGGCCTACAAGTTGCTTTAAAAATCAACACAAGTTCAGTTTTTTAAAAAGTGCACAAGAACAACTGAAGGCCTCCATTCAGCAAAGCTCTTAAGCGGTGCTTAAAGTTAAGCATGTAGTGAAGATTGATACTGGATCAAGGCCTTAGTTCATGGTTGTTTCTAAAGCACTGAATAGGTCACATCAGTGTGACTGCCCATGTGCTTAAAGTTAAGCATGTTCTTACATGCTTTGCTGGATCAGGCCCTGCATATCATGAGACACCAAGTTGTATTATCTCTGCCTTATACAGGGGAACTCACTGACTGCTCCCCTAATTCCTTTCCAGACATGGTGTTTCTGCCTGACATCTTGGCCACAGATGACTGAGCAGTTGTCAGATGGGAGAAGATGGCTGGGCTCTCCTGATACTGAATTTTATGGTACAGCCACTAATGCATTTAATCAAAGCAGCACTGGTGTAGATGCTGATCCTGCGAGCTGCTGCTCATAGGTGGACCTCTGCAGCAATCCCAAGCCTAGAGAACTCAAGGATCCGCATGGAGCCAGCCTGTGGAGTTAGAGTCTCAGGCACACTGACACCAGCCCTCTCTTTGTTTCAGCTTTCCCAGGAAATCCAATGCGCTGTGGCCGATCATGTCCAGTCCTTGGTGAAATCGGAGAAGAAACGTCAGGTGATGTGCGCTTCCGGCTTGCTGAGCACCATCGTAACCTCCTGTCAGCATGCTCTGAACAATGACAGCCACCCATTGCACCTGCCTCTCATTAGGATTTTTGAGAAGCTTGCCTCACAATCCATTGAGCCAGATGTATTAAGGTACCGGATCTGTATTTAGCAGAGTGGTTTTACAGTGTCTCTCTGCAGTAGGGCCGTGGATCCTTAAGGAAATGGACTAACACAAACTAGCACTGTGATTCAGCAAGGCACTTCACCAGGGGCATTAAGTCCCAGTTGGGACCCCTCACAGGCTTAAAGTTAGGGACATGCTCGAGTAACTTGCTGAATTGGGACCTAGGGTAGTAATTCTTTGTGTTTCTGTAGAACCTTCTCTCCGGGGATCTCAAAGCAGTTGACAGATGTTAGTTAATGAAAGAACTGCAGTACACCTGGGTGGAAGGGATTATTTTCCTGTTTTTTAGATGGGGAAACTGAGGCGCAAAGAGGCGCAGCGAGTTTCCCACAGTCACGCACACAGTTAAAGTCAGACCCCAGCGTAAGAACCTGGAGTCATATTTCTCAGTCTCCTGCTCACATCTATAGACCACACAATCTCCATTAAGCTAATAAAGGCCAGTGTGGAGTGGGCTTTGGAAGGAGTGGAGTGCAGGCTGGATTTGAATGCACACCACAAATATATCCAGATTCTTCGAACATCTTGTCCAAAGTTGAGCTGTAGATAGTTTTCTTGTGTGATTTTTAAAGCTTCCTCCTTCTGGTCTGAATGGAAATTCAGCTTTTCTCACGGCACTGTGGAACTTTGTCTGCAAATCGCGTCTGGCACTGAACAAAGCAAAGATCTGGGAGAGAGAAAAATATTGGGGAAGATATTACCAGCATTGTGGTGCTAATATTAGGGATGTTGAAATCAGCGACTCCATCACATCATATCTGAAATGCAGAGGATAATCAAGAGGCCACTGATTTCATAAGGAACTTTGGAGACACCTGATTTTAGGAACGTCTTCCTTTAAGCATTTCAGATGGCTCATAAATCCTTATGAAATCAGTGGCCTCTTGATTATCCTTTGCATTTCAGATATGACGTGGTGGTGTTACTGATTTAAACTCACGCCTGGGCCGATGTATACTGAGGCTTTTCTGTAGAGCTGGTAAAACAGATTGCTTTCTTTTCTCTTTTTTTTTTAACTGAAAATAAGAGAAAACCCATTTATTTCACTTCATTTGAAACTTTTCCAGGAATTTCTCAAAAAAAATTGATGGAAACAACAAACACGAAGTTTTTTGTTTTGTTTCAAATGTGGCTCTCCCCCTCCAATAAAAAGCGAGTTGGAAAGTGAGGGATAAAAGAAGATGAAACAAACAGTTTTTTCTTTATTTTGGAAAATCTATGGAAAATGTTGATTCTGCCAAAAAGCCATTATTTTATGTGGGAAAAGCTTTAGAGTGTGATTTATACTTTTTGTCCAGCTCTGCCTTGTAAAGTAAAGGTGGCTTCACTAGCCAGAAGGCAGTAACCTCTGGTTGTACTATGTATGCATTGATGGCAGTGCTCCCATATATCCTATACAAAGGTGTTTGTGTTCTCAGGCAGTTCCTCTGGCTTGGGACCCCTCCGCCAGCCGAGACTGGGGCGTGCAGAAATCCAGCTAAGACTTCATTGTATCAAGAGACTAGTTTATGTAAAGCAGCTTGCAGCGAAGGTGAGAGCAGCAGCGTGGAGAATGGCGTTAGTATTCTGGGTGTGCGTGCTGGGGAGAGGAAGCTGCTGCCAGACCTACATGTTAGACACAGACACAGTGCAGATCTAGCGTGCCAGAGAACATTAGTCTATAGAGCGGGCCACTGTGACAAAATGGTATCTTGATCACAACAAGAACTGAGCCAAGTGCGTTTGGAAGTCAAAGCATGAGGTTTGGTAGCTTGAGCTCATGATAGACTCTATCCCTGAGGCTGTGATAGACTCAAATCCTCACACCGAGTAGGATGCCTACCACATGCTGTCTGGTGGTTTACACTAGCACATCCAGCAGTGCTCCCCAAAGGTGTGTGGCCTACCGGGCTGGGGCATGGTCATACCTGCTTCTCCTGTGGGTCTAAACGAGGGAGTGCTTCTATACGGAGCACTATTCACTTCGGGTAGAACATGCCCTGCTCTCCTCATGGGAACAAAACCATAATGATAGCATTCCCACCCCATACACGTGTTTTGGACATGCGGCAGTAACCCCATAAGGGGCAAGATGGTGGAGAACCAGCCTCACAAGTTCTGCACAGACACAAACTCAGCACTCACCTTCCCGTTTCGTTTAGCACTTTAGCTATTGAATGATGGAGGTGGGGAAAGAAGCCAGGAGGGTTGGGCACATGCCCCCAAAAGGGAGAGGGCAGGGAAGTGCACTCCTACTGGACGAGCTATGTGGGGAAGAGGAGCTGCTGCTCAGAGCTCTTCTCGCAGACCTCACCTACGACTGGGGGACGTTTTTTTGTCTGAAACATTTTTCATTGACAAATGCGGGTTTGTTGACATATTTTGTGAATTTGTGCACCAAACCATTTGTATAAAACCAAAAAGAACAAAAAACCCACCACCACTGCCAGCTCCCCTCCCACCCTCCACCCCCAATGGCAACGTTTTGATTTTTCGGTTTGGACTGATGTTTCTTTTCAAAATTTTCTTTAATTTTTTTTCAAAGTTCAAAAGCATTCAAGAAACGTTGACATTGAAACCAAAGTTTCAGTTTTGTCCAGGCAAAACATTTTGTCTGATCTGAAAGGAAATTTGTTTTGGCTTTTTTTTCAATTGGTTGCAAAAATTTTAAAATGTCATTTTCTGTTCAATGTGAAAGGATTTTTTTTCTGATTTTTTGAAATTGCCGACTGACTGAAAAAGGCATCATCCCCCTAGCTCCACTGCTATTTCACCCCCCACGCCCACCGCAGCGCCGGAGAGGTTTCTGCAGGTCACAGAGGACTAATTGAGCATAGAGGGAGAAGCTGTGACTGATAAGACACATGCTTTGTGGCTGCAGTCAATGAAATGGGAAAGAAGCATGCTACAGAATGTAAGCAGTGACAATGCTGTGCATTGCTAACGATGGGCGTTATTGTCCTAGATTCAGGAGCTGCCGTACCGGACAATCCTGAGGTTCCTCAGCTAGCCACACAGACCACCAGTTCCCCATGGGTGTCCAGGGGCTCTGTGATGGCTCTCCAGACATCTATGAGTCTCATCTCCATGACGTCACCACGGAACTTCCAGCCACACAACACTTCCTTGGTGCCATCCTTTGTGGAGTTCGACATGTTCTCTGAGGGATACGGGTATTACTGCAATTCATGCTGCTTTTTCTATCACTTTACAGAGCTTTTCCAGTCTCTTATTTTGGATCAAATAAGAGAGTCAGAGCAGATCCTCCTGCTCCCATAATTTCCCCCTCGTGCAGCACTACTGGCAACTCACACAGGCTGCCCACAGCCCTCCTAGCGATGGCAGAGAGAATCTGCCATGCTCTTACCCTCATCATCAGCCTAGACCAGGGGTGGGCAAACTTTTTGGCCCGAGGGCCCCATTAGGGTTAAAAATTGTGCAGAGGGCCGGGTAGGGAAGGCTGTGCCTCCCCAAACAGCCTGCCCCTGGCCCTTATCCAACCCCCACCCACTTCCTGCCCCTGACTGCCCCCCTCAGAACCCCTGACCCATCCAACCCCCCCTTGTTGTCCCCTGATCGCCCCCTCCGGAGACCCCCCACTCTAACTGCCACCCAGAACCCCCTCCTTATCTAAGCCCCCCTGTTCTTTTTTCCCAGACTGCCCCCTCCTGATATCCCCCCACCCTAACCACAACCCCCCAGGACCCAATTACCGAACCCGCCCCCACCCTTGCTTACTGTACTCAGTTGGGAATTCCTCGACCCAGCCCCTGGACAGGGAGCACAGGGCCCAGTAGCAAGCTGTGCTGGGCCCTGCCATGGAGGGCAGGGCCCCGCAGCTTCCCGCACTCAGCCGGGCCCCCCAGCCCAGGAGCACAGGGCCCCCCGTCCCTGGACCCGGCCAGGGAGTGCGGGGACCTGCGGCAGGCTGGCCTGGCCCTTGGGTGGGGAGCATGGGGCCTCTGGCCCTGCGCCCCCAGCCTGAGCTTGTGGGCCGGATGAAAATGGCCAGCGGGTCATATGTGGTCCGTGGGCCGTAGTTTGCCCACCCCTGGCCTAGACCCACTGAGGGGCTGAGGCTGCAGAATTGTAGTCACTGGGAGATTGGCGTGTGGAAGGAGCACAGAGCCAGATCCTTAATGGCTTTCCAAGACCAGCTTGAATTTCTTCTTTCTTTCTTTTGCAGCTGTTTGTTCCTCCCCACACTCTCCACTATGATGGGCCCCACGGTGGAACACTCCATCTCAGGAGGGATCGGAATGGGTAGGTACTTGCTGGTTCACATGAATCCTTCTGAAAAAGATGAACGTTTACCTCCTGCTCTCAGGCATCCTGCAGTAGCCAGAGATGGTAGCATACAAGACCACTGCTTCAACACCCTCCTGACTCTTGCCTCAGCTCCAGCTCTGAGGTGTAGAACTCAGGCCTCTCTCGGCAACAAGCCACGCAGCAACATCTGCTCTGACTGTTAGGAGTAAAGGAGTGACTTAAGGCAGGGCAGATACCTTGAAAACACCTTAACAGGTGAGATCCGTTAGACTATGGGTTAATCCCTCAGAGGAAGGGACAGAAGCTGCAGAGGTCTGCTCCATCTCTGACCTCTAGGATTCTTTGAACTCTGGGGAAGCTCAGTTCCATTTCCAGATCTGGACTCCCACACAGGAGGTATATCTCTAAGTGTGTCTCTCTCCTCTATTGGTGGCCTGGTAACCCCATTAGTCATCAGTTAATCCTGGGCCACACACTGGGGTGAAAGTAAGTCAAGGGACTTACTGGTACGGGGCTGGGCTGGGGTCGACACTGGCCCCCAGAAGGGGCAGGGCCTCAGGCAGAAGGGGCGGGACTGTGGTCAGAGCCAGCCCTGGCCCACCCTTTACCAGTAAGTGACCCCCTCCACCGGGTAGCAGCAGCAGCCAGGTGCTCCAGCAGTGGTTTAAAGGGCCCGGGGCGGTAGCGGCAGCCGAGACCCGGGCCCTTTAAATAGCTGCCGGAGCCCCACCACCACTTTCCTAGGGCTCCATCCCCAGAACTCTGCTGCCGGAGCCCTTGGGAAGCGGCGGTGAGGCTCCAGCAGCTATTTAAAGGGCCCGGGGCTCAGCCGTCGCTACCATCCTGGGCCTTTTTAATCGCCATCCTAGCCCTGCCACCACTACCCCAGGACTCCAGCAGCAGGGCTCTGGGGGCTATTTAAAGGGCAGGGGTGGTAGAGGCAGCAGGAGCCCCGGAACTTTTAAAGAGCCGCTGGAGCCCTGCCACCGTTACCCCAGGGCTCCAGCAGCAGGGATCTCGTGGCTGGAGTCCCAGTCCCTTTAAATTGCTGCTTGGAGAAGCCGAGCCGCCCCTGTACGGCATACCCGCTCTTGCCGGTACACCGTGTCGGGGCATATCGGCTTACTTTCACCTCTGTCCGCACACATCCTGTCTGGCACAATAATAAGAGAGGCAGTGCTGTCTAGTAGCAGGTGCGGGGGAATTGGAATTAAAGCTCCTGGATTCCATAGTTACTTCTTCAATTTACATGCTGGGGGATTTCAGAGAAGTCACCTGATCTTTGAAAAGTGCTGTGAGATCCTCAGGTGAAAGGGACAAGGCCTGTTGTTAGGGACTGAACAGAGCCTGCTTCCTCTCACTCATTTCATTTCCTACCCGCAGGTGCCAGACTATTCCCACCCTCGGGTGGCCTGACTGTCTCTTCCTGGTTCCTGGTCAGCAGGTTCTGCACTGCCCGCGATGCCCACCCCCTGCGCTTCCTCACCGTGGTGCGGCACATGTCGAGGATGGAGCAGGAGTTTGTCTGTTTTGCCGTCAGCTTCTCCCCCACAGACTGCTCCTTGATCATCTCCACAGAGGAAGTGGAGTTCCAGCCACTGGGTAAGGCTTTCCACAGCTAGCCCCTGGGCACCATAAGGCCAGGGCCTCAGTCATTTGGGGGAACTATGGATTTAAAGGGCAATCTCCACTTTCCTTTTAAAAAGGAATTCTTGCCCTCTGTGCTGGAAAGAGCCTTGGGAAACAGAAACAGCTATGAGCTAATCACTGGAGTTGAAAGGGAAAAGAGTGAAAAGTTGGGGAACCAAAGATCCCTTCCCTCTCTTACCTGTGTCTGTTTATCTCTGGGGTCTGTACTGCCACCCATCACTGCAGTACCTGATGCCTATATTCACAAAGGGACTATGGCGTTCTGATGCTGGGTGTCGGAAGGCTTAACTTCTTGGTGCCTAGAAAATCCTGCAGTTTGAGTGAGGTGCCTCCACTCCCTAGACAGTAAATGGGGAGAGACAGCCCTCTTACACAGCGATTCACAAAACCCAGTGCACTAGACAGCTCCTTGCCTAAGCTGGCCAATGGCAGAGGCCAATGAAAGAGCTGTGTGCAGAGCCCGTGGGGATAGGTGCCTACATCTGGGCTGCAGGGCGGCACCTAGCTCTGCGTGTGATCCACAATGTAGGAACCTTCTTTGGAGTTAGGCATCTCAGGAGTTCTGTAAAGGAAGCCAAGGGAGTGGGCGTGGAACTGCAGTTGGGTGAAGGAGGACGACCTCCCTCATCATCTTTTAGCCTCCTGGTTGGAGTACTCACCTGGGATGTGGGATTCCCCTCATTCAAGCCCTGCCTCACCTGATGAGGAAAAGAGACTTGCATAGGGATCTGCCCGCACCACTGTGCCATGGGATATAGTGATGGGAGGTGTCTCAGTCTCTCCCACTGAAGCTGTTCCAGTATAGATGCAAGTTACAAGGCAGGTCCTCCTCCCGTCCCCAGTCTGGGAGGTGACCTCTGAGTATGTCTACCAGCCTGGACCTCGCACACGGTTAGGCAGCTGAATGACTGTTTTCCCCTGGTTTGGGAATCTGTCTGAGGCTTAGGCAGGAGATGGGCACCCAGAAGCCTATAAAGAGGCAGCAGCACATAGGCCAGAGGCAGAAATGGGCACAGAGTTCCACGGGAGTTTTGTGAATTGCAGTGGAACCTAAAATGTAAGTGCCTAAATCCTTTTTGAACCTAGCTCGGGGTGCCTTCCGCATACAATCAACAGCACTAGTTGGCCAAGTGAGAATTCCCTGGGGCAGGGGAGCTGCCGGTGTGTCTGGCCACTGTGCCAGCCCCAGTCCAGTTTTGGGGGGTGGGAGAAGACCATGGCCAGAGTGCATCTGATCCCTTGAGAAGTGCTGCTGGCTGGGATATGTAATGGAAGCCAAGTAAGCTTGAGGCATGTCCGAAAGAATCATCTCCCTAACCCTCCCCCAAATCCTCAGGCTGGACTTGTGCAGAGTGGTGCAAAACAATCTGCTTCAGAGGGTCCCATGGTATTTGGGGGTCATTTGCTGTACAACACTGTCAGAAGCTCGTGAAGCAAACACCAAAATGCATCATCTGGTGTGAGTCAGTGTGATCCTGGATTCTAGCTGGGCAGAGATGGTGGTCTAGATTCTCTGTCCTGCTGAATTTGTGCTCTGTGCAGCAAAGACAAGGAGCTACTACATCTCCCTGATTCTCAGGGTGGATCTGTGCCAGCATCAGTGTGCGTTAGAGCAGCCCCCAGGCTGCTGTATTATATTCCAGACAACAATTAATCATATGTATTCTGGCATTCTCCTTTCCCAACCCCTCTGCCAGGATTAGATTGGGGTTGGCTCAGTGGCCAGGCATACCAGATCTGTACCAGCTGGGAGTTCCCCCACCATGGGAATTCTTACCTGATCAGCTCTAATTGGCAAGAGTAGGAGAAATGGGCTGGTACTCACCCAAGAATTAATATTGCTTCTATTTATTACTCCTCCTTTTTGCACATGATTGCCAGTGCTCTACTTAGGACAGTATCATTTACTGCAATTAGCTAAACTTCGTACTGCTTGGAGTGAAAGTGGAGTGAAATTGATGCAGATTTCATTGCAAATTAAACAGATACATTGTGCATTTAGTGCTCTTTTGTTCTTCTTTTTAATTACATTTCTGATTCCTTTCCCCAACCTCCAAGAGAATCACTGAACACCTGTGAAAGATCCCGTTTCCTACTTCCATTATACAGTGTGTGAATAGCATTGTGTTATCCCAGGTGGGATCTGCAAACCTGACATCAAAACCAGAGGCCATCTGATTTGTCTTGCTTAGAGCTGAGCAGCTCATTGTTTTTTTTTCAGTTTGGCCACTGAACAGAAAAAAATTAGTTCATTTTGAACCAAAATGGATTTTGTAGTTGTTGTTTTTTTTTCTCGATACAATGAAAAACTGAAAATTTTGTCCAGGTTGAATGAAACGTTTTGAACATCTGTTCGAAGCAACATTTTCAAAATGAAGTGTCTAAAGGATTTATTTAGAAAATGTCAAAGAAAACCGTTTAGGTGTTTTCATATTTGTCCGAAACTATTCGCCAAATTCAACCTTTATTCACAAATGAGTTTGTTCACACTCAGAACTGCATTTCTGGCACAATGACTATTTAGCCAAAACATTTCACCCACCTTTAGTCTTAGTAAGAGTTGATAGTGGTTTATAAGTACATGTTGAGTCCCTACAGAAGTGGCTGGCTATGTCAGGCTGTGGGGCAATGCACTGAAATGTATTGGGATGTGACGCAAGTTCCCTTCAGTGTTTGGTAGAAAGTGTTCTGGAGGTTGCTCATGTGTTGCTGTATTACTGTGTCTGGACTATGAAGTTCCGGTTGTTGAGAAGTACCTGGAGTGAAGGTGTGTCTCCGTGCATGCATGCGCACACATGATACGTCATTCTGGGTTATTTTTAAAGAACAGAAATTCTGTTGTTTGGTTGTATATGTATGTTACTGTGTGGCTGTGTAAGAGCTAGTAGTATTACTATGTCTGCCCTAGTCACAGTATTAGATAATATAGATCCCACTGTTGCTGTACCCTGGCACCTGTACGAACATCTAATGTGTATTTTCCTCCCAAGAATGGAGTCTTCTCCAACAAGAATGGTTTCCAAGATATGTAAAACGATACCCCTTTGTCATTAATATGCTGCTGTTCAAGGAGACGACACTAAATTAATATGCTAAATTGTGCCAGGTGCCCAGAAGTCTTTGAGAATAGTGCAGCTTATAAATTAATACCTGTTATTAGTCTCACTGATAATGACCTGAGGGAGGTGCACAGATCTGGAGCACAGAGGGGACTGAGATGGCAGTGAACACCCCCTGAACCCTTGGCTTCCAAAGCAAACAGCTAGTTGGTTTCCCTATTCTCAGGCTGTCACTTACCCATTTCTTCTTCTCCAGTGATCAGAGCTGTGTTTGGTAATTTAAATGTGACCCTGATTAATCCATGGGAGAAGGGGCTGGGATTGGGAGCGTGGGAGTGATGTTCAAAGAAGTCTAATGGAGTTGAGTGCCTGATTCCCATTGCGCTGAGTGCCCAGCTCCCTTAGGCACCTTTGAAACACCAGTTTACCTGTCTCCATAATGCAGTCACCACATACAAAGGATCTGAACTTGTCCAGCCCCTAAGAGCAATCCTTTCCATAGCAGCTCAGTCAATGAGGACTTGAGGCTTTGTCTTGTTTAGAGTTGGTTTCATTTTACCGCACCCAAGATGTTGGGGAAAAAAACATTGTTCTTGAGAGCCGGCGGTATTTGGGAGCGTAGCTCTGGTATGCACCATGTGAATCTCAAGTCTTAGGGAAAACTTAGGTCCTGATAATGGGACTCCAGCAGTTTAGGGGCTTTTTATTGCTCCCTCCCTCTGTCCCATCACTGGTTTCCAGAAGCTCCCCAGTCCTATGTCTGGCTTTGCCACTGACTGACTCTGTGATCTTGGGCAAGTCACTTCACTTCTGCCTGCCTCAGTTTCCCAGTCAGTTCTTTAATATTAGTTGCATTGCAATACTGCCCAGAGGTCCCATCAGGACTGAGGCTGTATTTTGCCGGGCCTTGTGCAAACACAGTAAAAGACAGTCTCTGCTCTGTCTGCCTGCTGCTTAAGTGCTCGTTCTTTCTGTGCAGATATCATGGAACCTGAAGTGGAGGCCCCAAATCACTCCTCGGCGCCAACTCAGATTGAGTTCAGTTGCACCCAACAACTAGCCACGGGGCAGTGGCATCACCTCACAGTGACAGTTGCTAAGGAAACGAAAAGGAACTGCATAGTTTCAGCATATATCAATGGACAGATACTTGGCTCCGCTAAGGTAAAGGCTCTCTTCATAAAACTGTACCTGGCAACTGGTCATTTGCATTTCTTGGGTCGGTTTCTCCCTGTCTTGTTAATCCCACAGCTAGGAGACCTCAAAGAGCAATGCTGTCCGTCTGCATTTGAGCAGGTGACGCTCAGGCTGGCGCCAGAAATCACATGAGTCCTTAGATATTGAGGTTCAGATTTTCAAAAGTGACCAGTGATTATGGGGGCCCAACCCGAGATGCCTTAAAAGGGCCATTCTTAGGATACAGAGGCTTTCGGCTTGTATTTTCAAGAGGGAATAGTCATTTCGGATGCTTCAGTGTTGGGGTGGCAGGAGGAGGCCCTGGGGAGCAGTGCAGAGACACTGATCCTCTGTGTGACTGCCCAGACTTCCATAATAGTGCTAAGACTGGTGGGATTTCCCCCTACATCACTTGTGTGTTATACTTTCCCTGTAAAAGCAATTTGTTTCATTCCCAATATTCTTTTTCCCATACTTAAGAAAAATTGTCTCTCCACAGCACCTTGGGGGACCTATATCCATTCTGAAAATGAAAACTTAATTTAATTTGCCTTCTTTTAAATGAGACTGGAAGTCATGGATAAAACAAGCCTTGAGCATTACAGTGGATTAAAGGATTCACAGCAAATGTGTTTATCATAAGTCAAAATAAAAATAAAGCAAGGCTTTGGTAAATAAGAGATGGGCCTAGAGTCCGAGACTTGAGGAAATGAGGTGATGCTTTTTTTTGTGATATTGAAAGCGAAGAAGAAATCAGGCAACAAATCAGAATCAACGTCATTAATATCTAGGGCCAGGATTTTACGACCATGAGAATTGCAGACAGGATCAGACCTGAGAACCATCTGATCCAGTCTCCTATTGTACCCAGCACCAAATGCTTCAGAGGAAAGGATAAAGACCCTGCAGTAGCAGATTTGGGATAATCTGGCCACATAAAAGTCATATTTCTACCCTAACAGAGGCTGCATTAAGCTCTGCAAACTATTGCTTAGTATTTGTGATTATAACTGAACATTTTTCAAAAATAGGCAGGCACCTACATCCATATTTTAGCACTTAAGTGGCCAGATTTTCCAAAATGCTGATCTCCAATTGAAGTAAACGGGAACTGATCTGCACTCTGGGAAAAAATGGCTTGTTTTAGGTGACTACTGTAGATATAAGTACCTAGCCTTTTAGGATCCTCTTGTTGAAACTTGTCTCCTAGGTAATTATGGATGTGTGGTAGCCTCACTATAGTTATGGTTGCTACACAGTTTCCATTGCAAGCCTGATTCTGGATCCTTCTCTAAAATCTAACCCCCGAAAAAGAACACTGGCCTCAAGAAAGTTTGTCTGGGATCAAGGCAGAGGATTTTTCTACCACATTTGAAATGAACCAGATGGATGTTCTTTAAAAAAGACACCTTGGTGTGGTTTTGAAAAGTGCCTATGTGACTTGAGGAGTACAAGTCCCAATGGTGCTTTTGAAAGTGATTTAGAAGTATAAATCACTATGATGCTTTTGGAAATCTCACCTATAAAAATAGTTATTTGTGAAGCTGTTAATTATAGTAGAGCCTACTGAGGAACTAACCAAGAAGAAGGCCCTGATGTGTGAGGTGCTGTACGAACACAGAGTAGTACATGATTCCTGCCCAGGAGATTTTACATTTTAGACAATCTAGACCTTAGTCTAGTTTTTACAATCTAGAGGAGCACAATAGAGTTGCTTCTCAGAGTCCAGAAAGGCATCTTAACTTTTTTGCTGCATTGTGGTTGACTAGCCTTCCTCGGAGCCCAGCTGCAATGTTGGTTTGATTACGTTCAAAGCTGAAAGTTGACAAGTTATTAAATTATAAGCCCCTATCCTGTAACTTGATCTAACCCTGGCAAATAACCCTATTGAAGTTGATGAGCTGCAGGTGCAGGGGTCTGCCCAAATGGAACAAGTTGCAGGACTGGGACTTTAAATAGTCATATAGAGTGACAGCTGATTCCTGGAGGCCAACACCCGGATTTCCAAAATTGCTTGAGGAGTTAGGAACCCAAAACTCATTACTGAACATCCCTATTATAACTATAGTAATTGCTGATATGGAAATGCAGCATCAGGGAAGTATTTAATGTAGATTTTGCTTCTTTGCTGCTCTTTAGCAGCTGAGAACAAAGAGGTGATTTAGCAGCCCCCTGGGAATCAGAAGGTCTTCACAGATCACTGGCAAGTGCTCTGTAGGTCACCAATAGCACACAGAACACTCTTTGGAGACTGTTGATCCCACTAGGGATCTACTTGTTATCTTGTTCCAGGGAGGAGAGACCAGATGTGTCAGGTGACCAGGTTACAAATGCCTAGTTTAAGTGCTGCAAAGAATGGGCCAAATTGATCCCTGGTGGAAACCTGCTCAAGTCAGTGTGATTGCACCAGGGATGAATTTAGCCCGATGTAGTTACGTCTTCTCTGAGCGAAACAGCATGATCCCTCCTGTTAATGTCAGTCCTTCTGTAACTGTAAGGACCTGATCCTGTGATGTCACATGCAGAGCAACTGTGACTCCCCTTGACTTCAGAGGGGCTGAAGACAGACGGTATGTTGCTGGGCAGAGGCCCTACAGCTCTGCAGATACACAAGTGAATTCTTTCTCTGGTGCAGATGCAGTACATACAGCCCTTACCCGGGAGCAGTATTTCCATGGAACCGTCCTCCTTTGTCGACATCTATGGCTACGTAGCTACCCCCCGCATTTGGAAACAGAAGTCCTCCTTGGCTTGGCGCCTGGGCCCAATGTACTTGTTTGAAGAGTCGATCTCTGGGGAAACCGTGGAGGTGATTAACAAGCTTGGACCCCGATACTTCAGCAACTTCCAGGCAGTGCAGCTTCCAGGTACGTGGAGACTCAGACACGCTGCACGGACATCTGCTGTGATTTATTATCATCATCCATTATTAACATTCCCTGTGTGCCTAGAGGCCTCCAACAAGATGGGGCCCCATTATGCTGGACACTGGGCATATGAGTAGTGAGGCCTTATGATCTAAACAGACAGGACAGTCGAGAGTGAGAGGAATGAAGTATAATTATCCTCATTTCACAGGGCAAACTGAGGCACAGAGAGAGGCTTCTGCTAGGAATTAGGCATCTAGTGGGGTTTTCAAAAGTGCTGGAATTCCTATCTGCATCTTTAGACACCTAAATACTTTCCAAAATCTGGCTCTAAGTGACTCGGCCCAGGGCATCTTTGACAGAGTCAAGAATTAATTAAGATTGATCGATCTGTCATGCTTCTGTGCCCCCCATCTCTGTAGTATCTGGGCGCTTCACAGTCATCAGTGTATTTCTCCTCAGAACCCCTCCTCCCACAGCCTGTTGAGTAGGTTGGTGCTTCTATCCTTATGTGACCTATGGGAACTGAAGCTAGGAGAGACTCAGGCTATGTCTACGCTGTCAGCGGCATGTTGAGTACAGACACTACATGCCCACCCAACATGGGTATAAATCGCAGCATAGGTGGTGAAGCACTGCTTAGGCAAGTAGAGTACAGAGACACCAGAACCCCAGGGAGTATACCCTACATGGATCTCTACATGCTCCAGCCGTGCCTCCCCCATCTACATGGCTGTTTTTAACAGTATAGAGTTTTGCTGCCCCCCTGTTGCTGGAGCCTTTCACTGCCTCGTGTAGTTATATGCTGCAGTGTGGAAGCAGCCTGCTTTTCACTGAGGCACGTACCTTACACACTGCTGCCAGAGCAGACCAGGTCTAAGTGACTTGCTCAGGGTTACATGGGATTTTTGTGGCAGAGCTGGAGTTGAATACCAGTCTCCCCCAGCCCAGATTAGAGCTCTAACTCCTGAGTTCCAGCTCAGTGACTTGACCACAGGACCCTCCTCATTTTCTGTGAGCATCCTGTTATTTATGGAGACCCCAGTTTGGATGAGGCAGACATTAACGAAGAATCTTTGTAACTGGGATGTGCAGTGCTAGACAAAAACATAGCAGAAAAGGAAACTGCAATCTCCTTAGCTGCACAGGCCCTGAGAGGAGAGTGGTGCAACACAAGCAGGGGAGAGAGCGGGAGGCAGGGAGCACGAAGATACATTCAGGTTAATGAAGATGCTTTTTAACTAAAGTATACTGTTAGCGTCAATTATTAAACAGGCAGACAGAGCATCTCCAGTACATTTTAGTTATTGATTGCTGCTTGTTCAACTGCTGAGTGTATCCACCTCTGCTTTAGGAAGTCAGTGGGCTGGGAATGTCTTCTCCCACTTGAAAAGAGTGAAACAAACCCATCTGCTGAAGCTGCAGCCTAAAGCAAAGGGTACAGGCGGGCTGAAATTTTTCATCAAAACTGGTTTTCAATGGGAAATTTACGATTTTTTGACAACAAAACATTTTCCATGTAAAATGTCTGCTTTCTAGGAAAAACTTGGATTTATTTTTTTTTTGTCAAAAAATGGAATGCCTTAAAATCAAAATATTTCAGCCAAAAGCCAAAATATTTTGATTCTGCAGCAGTGCCTTATGGGAGTTGTTGTTTGGGAGCCTCGTGCTCCCATTCTCCTCTATAGACTGGGATCCTCAGCCAGACCTCATTTCCCATGATGCTCCATGGCCATGTGACTGCCGTGACGCACCATCTCCTCTCTCCAGGAGGGAGAAGACCATTGTGCAACAAGTGAAGTGTAGTCAGTTCTGGGAACCCAGTGATCTGACAGTTTCCCAGCCCAGGGGTGGGGGATCAATTGGAGAACAGAATATAATCACTGTGGGGTAAACCATTCCCCAGTTCCCAGTGGGTGGATGTGGAAAGTTCTTCATGGTGTGGTTCCACTGCCCAGCCTCTTGGACCGTGTGGAGAAGCAAGGATTTATCCTATGAAAATAATTATATAGTGGCAGATACCTGCTTAATGAAACATGCTCTGTGTGTTGTGCTCTCAGCTCTTGGATTCTTGGAGATGCTGGTGGTAAGATCTGCAAAGAGAGGTTCCAGTGGGGAAAAGCTGAGAGCAGCTCCTATCGGTGCCCATGTGGGCAAGCTCCAGCCTCTGGGCTGCAAAGATGTAGATGCAGTTCTGGTTCTGGGTAGATCAAAGCGGAGCCGTTTCTAAACGCCCCCTTCTCCCTCACATTTAATCCACTTACCTGTTTTAGTCTTGGGCACCGAGAATGTGAAATTGCTAATGGGTTTAAAAGTTTCTCTTGTTTTAGCTAATGATCATACCAAAGAGCCTCAGCTCACAGCCTTGGTTGCGGAGGAAAGAATTTCATTTGGGATCAACGCCATGTGCTCATCCACCACCACCATCCAAGACATAAAGAGCTGCTACAATGAAGTGGACGGTCGGCTGATCGCCAAAGAGGTCACAGGCTCTCTTCCTTTGCTTTCAGCCAGGCACCTTTGCATTCAGATTTTCTTGGAGCAAAGTCTTTGCTTTTGTTGTAACTTTCTCGCTCTGCTGCTTTCCCTGAATTCCTGGGTCTCAGTCTCTTCCTATGTACACCAAATTTCAACTAATATAAATCTATTCATTTCAGTGGAGTTACTCCTGATTTGCATTGAAGGAAGTGAGAGGAGATTCAAACCAATTTACATTACAGGAGGAAACTTGTCTTCTTAAACACTATGCGCACCAACGGCTGCTATGTAATTAGCAACTAGAGCTGAGCAAACAATTGATTCTTGGGTTTGATGGTCAAACCAAAAAATAAAAATACCCTGTTTTATTTCAAAAGGAAACGGAATTGTTTCCTGTTTTTCTTGATTAAATGAAAAACAAACAAACAAAAATCGGCCAGGTCAAATGAAGTGCTTGAAATGTCTACTTGAAATAATATTTTCAAATCATGGTTGACATTTTAAAAGGATATTTTCTAAGTAAAATATTGTTTTGAGTCAAAAATATCACAACAAAATGAAATGTTGAAATGGCTTGTTTAAAAACTGAAAAATAAAACATTTTAACATTTTTTTTTAAATCAGAATTTTTTCAGCTGGAACGATTGACTAAATTGGACCCCAAGTTGTTTCGGAGCCCTGAAAAATGCATTTTTCGCAAAACTTCTATTGGCTGAAAAAAATTCAGCCAGCTCTATTCATAGATTCCAAGGCTAGAAAGGATCATCTTGTGATCATCTAATCTGATCTCCTGTATAACAGGCCAGAGATCGTCTCCCCAAATAATTCCTAGAGCAGATCAATATTAAAAAATGCTATCTAATAACCAACAAACTGGGGTTGTTATCTTTGTGCATTTGTCCAATAAGCCTAATGTTTGTATCATAAGAACACAGGGAGCATAAAAATCACCATAGAGGATCAAGGCTATGGTTCATCTAACCCAGGACCCTATATTTGACAGCAATTACACTACATTTTTGCACCTCAAATGAAGGTGCAAAAATTTCATAAAACAAAATTATGGAATAATCTGCCTGTAGGAGCCCTTTTTTCTTGATCTCAGGCAATTAGTGGTTGGTTTATGGCCTAGGGGTTATGTCATAGGACTGTAATTTTTAAATGTTTTACGGTCCATTGTTACAAATCTTCAATCCATTAACTGTCACATGGTAGCATTCTCTTTTAGTATCTTGTTGAGTGCTCATGCATGAAGTTGTTTAACAAAAAGAAAATTCCTGCAAAAAAAAATTGTTGAAACTGGAGTTGACATTGAGTGTATATCGATAACTTAAGGGTTAAAAACTTTACGGGTATTTTGTAATTATCCCCCAGTGAACTGGTACAAACTCAGATGCTTCAGGATACAAGTTATTCTTAAAAGAAATGCAGACATGGCAAAGTAAGGAACGCACAGTTAAATCTCTCTAATAACCTTAACTTTGCTCTGGAGTGAAGCCAGGAGAAAAAAAAAATTGATTGGCTCATGCCTCTGCATTTGAGACACCTGATCATCCCTTCATCCAGCCACAGTCTAGTCCCGTGGGGGGGGGGGGGGGGGTCTGATGAGAGGCAGCGGAGTTCAGAAACTACAGTATTTCTTCAGTGACAGTCTTCAAGCCCCTCACCCGCAGGTGTCAGGTGGGGTATTATCCACAGTATCCTACACAGGGGAACCAGATGGCAGCAGGCTCTGCATGTGTACGCACCCTTTACCACCACCAGTGCTTCCAGCAGTAGGTACAGAGCAGAACCGTTCCATGCGTAGGGGTTAGGTGTGGTGGTGTCTTCCACCAGGAGAACCTCTTCGTTCCAAATGTGGGGAAAAGCGAAATGGTAGAGACTCCAGAAAATGATGGAGAGGGATGTGTTGCGTCACATCCGTGTGCCACTATGAGTGCAGTGAATTGTGAGGAAGCTGCAGTCACTGCAGCAGTGTGGAAGTAGTGGACTAACCTTCCTGGGAACTCCTGTAGCTCTACAGATATGTTATGTTATCCAGGGTTTCCCTCATCCTCAGCCCTATGTGCACAGGGC
The DNA here is from genome assembly GCA_007922305.1 of Dermatemys mawii. Lineage (NCBI taxonomy): Eukaryota > Metazoa > Chordata > Testudines > Dermatemydidae > Dermatemys > Dermatemys mawii. The sequence continues at coordinate 44,573,721 of ML677335.1, read as the reverse complement.
TCCTCAGCCCTATAGACTTTCCTTAGCCTCTCACTATAGGTCTGTGGTTCTTAAGTAGCTTCCCTGAGTGCTCTGCACATCCCTTCTCTGTTACTCGAGGCTCGAAGCCCTGATTTCTCCTCCCACTCCCAGATTTTGCTCCCGGCAGGCTTCTTAAATCCAGGAGGAGCAGCTTTGGATCTTAGCAGAGTCAACAATGGGCTCAGTATAGATGTTTGGGTGCCTTAACTCTAATTTCCAAAGTTTTTTTACCCTTAAGTTACTAGCAAGCACTCTAGACCTGAACTCCATCTTCACCATGTTTATGTTTTAGCTGGAGAGGGAGATACAGATAGAGCTCTGACAGTGCTCAGGCAGTGTTAAAATCCTGGCTTGATATGATGACAGAAGCCGAGCTATTCGTGTCTAAGGCTGTGTAAAGGGTGTGCCCCAGGAGGTCAGGGGACCAAAACCAAATCCACTAATCCAAATGAGTATGTCTCTTTTGATAAAGTCTCATGGAGGGAACATTTGTAAAACAGGTTGAGATGCCCTTATTCCTCAAACGTCAGGACCCCTGATTTACAAACACCTCAACTCCACATCCTCCAGCAAAGTCTCTGAGCCTGGTCCAACTAGTCCCTATGAGCTGGGTGGCCTCTAGGCCTCTTCTTGCTGCTCAGGTGCCTTTCCTGTTTCAGTGAGGCAGGGACCTCCTTGATCATACCCCAGGTGGGTCTGACGGTGAGCGTCTGGCTGGCCCTGGATGGGGGAGTGCACTCCCTCCCTGGGTGCCTCATTTCATTCAGCTCTCCCTGGGGTTTGAAGCATGTACTATGGGCTATCCGCTTTGCTGTTCTGAATCCCTGCCAATGCGGTCCCCATGATAGAAACAGTAAGGGGCATGTGTGGCGGAGCTGGAGGAGATATTTGGGCTGGATGAACAGTTCTGACTTGGAATCCCCCTGTGTTATTGCTTTTGAGCAACAGTTTATCTTTGTACATGAAATGTTCTATCATAGTCTAAAAATACTAAAATGACCCCACACAAATACAATCCTTGATTCCTTGCTTCCTCCTCTGCTCCCCCACCCCCAATTTAACCTCCAACAATATTTTCTATGAGGACTCTTTGGTCTATTTTAGATGGGGATCATCTCTCGTGACAGTTCAACACCAGTTTTCCTGGCTAGAAACATTGCTGGACACCTCGCTGGTCCCTTACGAACTATTGGATCGGTGGCTGTGGGCCAATTTGGTAAGTTAAAATTGGGGTCTGGAAAAGTAGAGCATGAGAGCTGGGGCTAGTTAGACTGGATCTTCAGACTTTTACATGTTGTGTCCTGGAATGTGTACATAGGACTCCCAATGTAATCAACAGGACCCCAGCATGTACATGTATCTGAGGGCATAATTTGACTCTAATGCCTTAAGCTTCAAGTTTGGTAGTTTACATCAGTTATATGTAATGGATGTGGCTTCAAAGTCTCATAGGTGGCATTGGGAATGTCACGGTCACATGTCGTAGAATAATGAGCCCTTTTGCAACACTCAGTTAGTTAATGCATTTCTTCCTTTTCCTCTTGCAGTTTGATTTCTCTTCATTTCTCTTATGCTGTAGGTTTTCTTAGAGATGAGCCCAAACCAAAACGTTGGCTCAGAATAACCTTGAACTTGGAAGAGATTCAGATCTAGAACTCAGCTTCCTGGCTGGTCCCAACTCTGACAATAATGGCCAGGACTAACATTGCGGATTGGCTTTCTCTGGAGTTCTGATCTGGATTCAGTGCTGCTGCTCAGACCCATCTCTCTCTCAGTTGGGTTGTTTAAGCAAATGCACCACCCTCACTTTCAGATGCAGCAGAATTCTGAGATTTACTGCAGTCCACTCTCAGGATGAAAGTTCTCCCCTGCCCAGAGATGCAACATGGTAACAGGGCATCCCTGTTGTACTGCAGATGTGTGCACATTAACGTCCAGCTCTAGATTTGATCCATGTTGTTTCATGGAGCAGTAACTGTTGGTCTCTCCCCAGGGGTACGAGTGTTCCAGTCTTGCCCAGCGGCTAACAGCCTGAACTTTATTGGGGGTCCAGCCATTCTGCTAGGCCTCATTGCTGTGGCCCGGGATGACCATGCGATGTATGCCGCAATCAAAGTCCTGAACTCTGTCCTGAACCGCAGCCCCATGAGTGAGAAGCTGATGAGCCACATTGGCGGATACCAGGTGAGAACGAGCCCCTCTTGTTCCAGGTGCTGTTTGCCTCACTTGCATTATGAGTACTTTGCCTTTCTGAGGGCCTGGCCCAAAGGCCATTGCAGCCAATGGGAGTGAGGAATTAAAGGCCTACAGCCCTTAAGGTTAGTCCCATAGAAAGCCTGAAAGTAAGGCCTGCAGGACTGAGCCCTAAATCATGTGCTCATCATCTCTGTCACAGTTCAGCTGCTGCTGGTGAAAGCAGCCTGGCAAGGCTCACTCCCAAACACAGCCAATGGGATGCACAGACTTCACAAGATTCACAGCATCTTCACTTACTTGTTACAACAATGGAAAGTGTCACACTGGCCATTGTATCAAGACCTTACCCACAGAACAGGTATTGCATAGGCAGCAGCTGTGCAAACTCCCGCCATGTACTGCCCTCTGCCAGCATACTTCAACTCTCATCCAGAAAACTGCTTTTAGGGCAAGAGCTCCGTTCCTTCCTCATGGCCTATGCAGACGTTGGCTTCTCTCTGCTGAGCCTGCCAGTAATGGGGATGGTTAGTGATAATTGTGGAGAGTCTTTTCTATGCTAGGAACTGGGCTGAGGCAAAAATATAGTCTGCATCTGAGGATGTATCATTTGATCTGTCCCAAACTCAGCTCTCAGAACTGTGCAACCTTGAAAGTAGGGTTGGCTCCCAGAGTTTTGAATGAACTTGGGGCCTGGCTTGTGGAAGAAGATCTATATTCTAACTACTTTAGGGTGGAAATCAGGTGCAAGTCTGCAGGTTCAGCAGAGTGTGTCATTGGGTAGGTGAAATGATTGGTGTCACCCAGGCTAAAGAGATATCTCAATAAATAATAATAAATAATTAGTCCTACTTGCGCATAGAAGGTATCTTTATAAGAGCAACAGAGATACTCCCTGGACGTGGAAACACACACTGCAGTGTTTGAATGAATGAAAGAGCTAGCTGAATTATTCATTGTGAATGAACGAGCTGATGGATTTAGCCCATTTTTCCCACCTGATTCTGATTCCTGTGACTGTCTTTATTATTTGTAAGTGTTCGCCAGTTTGTGCAAATAAATGTCAGACTCTGTATTCATGACTCTTTCCTATATGTTGTTCAATCTCTGTGATTGGTTACGTGTCACATGGAATTGTTTTAGCTCTCTGGTTGGATTGCTGAAGCTTTCTAAACAGAAGACTAATCAATGGTGAGTTACCCATGTACACACTTCCTGGTGCATTTCTCTGGGTGAATAATCCTTCCTTCTAACTTTTGCGAAACTCGGAAGCTTCTAGAACACTTTCCAGATGCAGCAGTGATTATCCAAACACTCATGAGTAGACCCAGTTGAAAAACAAGAAAATTTTCACAGAAACATGTCCATGTTTCTCATAAAAAAAAAGTTGAAATTTGATTTTTTTCATCTGCTCCTCTCACAAACAATTAATAACATGAGTAACAGTGTAGTGAGCTCTCCATGTGTATTCATGTGTTGTTCTTGGCAACTTTCCTGCAGCGTGAGTTTACATGTTTTACTCCTTCCTTCTGCTGCTTATCCAAAAACCCTCCTGCTCTGCTGTCAAATTCCTCCTGAAAGCCAGCCTGCCAATTACAACCCCCTCATTTTCAATGTATGTTAAAAACGTCACTCACTGCTTGAAGCTTCTGTCTTATGCACAGTATATGCTGCATATATGAATAATACACATACATGTATGAATATTGTGTCTGGAGTGTGCTGTGCCTGTCTTATTTAGTAATAATTCTGGATAGTATGTTACAAGGTCAGTGAGGCAGATGGTATTTTCTACTGTGCTCTCTACAGTTTTTGGACTCAATGAATGCACAATAACTTTTTTCAGCTTCTGGCATACCTACTAAAGAGGAAGACAAAACTGCTAAACAACAGGATTTTACAGCTGGTGCTTTCTATAGCAGGCACAGCAGAGCTGGGCTTGGAATCCTCGACTATAAAGAACTACGGTGCATTCCAATATGTTCTCTGTAACTTTGAGGTAAAGCTACTAATATTGTATGCATTCCTTTAACTATATTAAATGGGGCTCTAGAGTGTAAAACTTAGTTCTGTGGCAGCACCTTCTGAACTGGTGTATCTGTTGAGAAGGCTAAAACTTATCTGGCATGGTTCTGAACTAAAACCCTGCATTAAAGTACCTTCCAGACATGGGGTGTTTGAAGTCTGGATTCCGGTGCAGTTTGGGTCTGTCTCTAGATTCCCCCAAAGAGGGTAAGTTATTTTTATGTCTCGCTCCAGCCAGCAGATCCAGAATAGTATGTTTGTAATTTGAGATGGGCTGTGGATTAATTGCTTGTCTTGTTGGTGCTGCCACCCTATCATCAGTTGCTCAAGTACCCTTATCATTCCAGGAGCTGAACAAATCTTAGATTGTCACCTACTTTGGGGCATGGAACCTGCTTGTAGTATGAAATCCTCCCCACCCAAGGCCCATACAAAGCTCTATACACCATTGAAGTCAGGGCTTAGGGATGGATTGTGAGAGTAAATGAGCATCTGCTGGGTGGTGCTGTCAGTACTAATCGGTACCCTGAATTGGGTCCATAAGTGAGACTTATTTGCTGGATAGGCCCTGCTTTGGGATCTCAACAGTGGGATGGATTTCTTCTATCATGCACTTACATGGGGTGAATCCAGTTTCATAGAAATTAGTGATGGGAGTTCATCCCCTCCATTTCCACCCCTCTCACCCACTGGGCCAAAGCAGGATCGGTCCTTGCAATCTGTTTTCCAGTGCTTTGTCCAGCCTTGTTTAAGTGTCTCCAGGGATGGCTCCTCAGGCACTTCCCCTGGGAGAAAAAGGTGGAAATTCCAGATTGGCTGAGTGTGTTACCATGTGTGCCCTGCAATTCAGGTTCAGGCTATACTCAGACTTCCACTTAGTGTGGAGTTGTTCTTTGGTAAAGATGGTTCCCCTGCAAAGAGTTTCAGCTCTACCGGACCTGTCACAAAAAGTCTCCTTGAATAAACCCTCCTTGTTCTGCACTTTGACCAAGAACTCTGACCACAGAAAATCTCTGCAAAGGGGGAAGAATCTGCATCTGTGAGCAAACCAGGCTTGCTTCCGCAGTCTTGCTGCTGTCCACGTGCCTGTGGGCTGAATCTGTAGAGTTCTTGGTGTTCCAGGTCCCAGGGTAGACCAGGCTATGTGATAGGAGGAGAGCAAGGAGCCTCCAGAGTTGTTCTCTAGCTCTCTTCTAACGCACCTGCAGTCTGCTGTTACTCTGCTCACGCTACGTGATCTCAGTGCCTGCAAAAGTCCCTATTCAGGGCTGCACAAGTAAGTGTTTCAGAGAAAGATTCATGGCAGATCTCTCTGGCACATGTCAGTCAGAGCAATTGTGGAAGCTCATTATCTGGGTGCAAACTGCAGCTTGCCTGCTTTTGTGCACTGTGCAGTCAGGTATATTTTCTCTCCCTCTCTCCGTGATCACTTCTGCATTTCCGTATTTCTGAAATTATCCTTTTTTTGTGCTTTTATTTTGCTCCTTTTCCCCTAAATCCAAGAAACATCTGATGCAATTGAAAAATGTTATTGTGAGTTCACTTAAAAATGTACTCTATGGTATATTTGGTTTTTTTCCAACATTGATTAATTCATGTGCTTTTACATGGTATAATAATGCATATATTTTATACAGAACTTTTCAGCCACAACACTTTACAAAGGGAAGTATGGTTGTCCCCATTTTGCAGATGGGAAAACGGAGGCACCAAGGCTTGCCCACATTTATATGGCAGATCAGTGACAGATTCAGAAACCCAAATCCACTCAGTCCCAGGCCAGTGTACTTTTCACTGGGACACACTTCCTTTAGGCATTTCTGGTTCATACTATATTATGTGTGTTGCATATTTTATGATTTGTTTTTAAATCAAATGGATTTAGTTGGGATGTTATCAGTTGGTCAGAATAGAAAAAGTGGGAACCAGGACTCCTGGGTTCTGTTCTCCTCTGCCACTGACTCACTGTAGGCAAATAGCACCATGCTTCAGTTTCCCCATCAGTAATAGACACACTCTGTTACCTCATGTGAATGTTAAGAGGCCTCACTAATGTTTGTAAGGTGCTTTGAGATCTCGGGATGAAGACATGTGCTGCAGAAACATGTTTGATTTTTTAAAAATTTACTTCATCTCATGTCAGTAGAGAAAAAGGAGCTGAACTCAAGAAGCTGTGAAATCTCTGGTTTCATTTGTCTTTCAGCTTTGGTCAAATGCACCAGAAAATCTCGATCTTGTCCTGTTTTCACATCTTGTGGAGATCCTGCGGCCCTCAAGGTACGTAGTGGGCATCTACGGCAGAGACAGGGTGAACTAATAAGCTTAGGCTGGGATTTTTAAATGTCTCTAAAGGAGTTATGTGCCCAGAACCCATTGTAAATCCATGGAAGATGGCAGGTAACTAGCTCTTCATAGGACCAAAGTCCTGGCTGAAGACATTGCATAGACTTCAGTGGGGTTACACCAGCAGAGTACTTGACCCATAGCACTTAGAGAAAAAAAGTAGGTCATCTTGCCTGATTAGACTAGATGGTAAGTATTTTATGTGTTCAATGGAAACAAGTCCAGATGACTGAGTTTGGTAATTTCAGTCTAGCTCTATGCACACAACTGCTCTGGAGAATGGAATCTGTAAGGACTGGTTGGAGCAGTCGCTGTTCTGCAATGCAAATCTCAGGATGACAATGCCCTCAAAGGGAGATAAATTTAATGTCAGAATTCTTCATATCTTCAACTTTTAGAGGGAGAACATGGCTTATTATTTTTCATTGGTTATTTATTCAGTGCCCAAAGTATGCTACAGCACTACAGACAACTCCTAATAGACAGCCAGATGTCTATTTATTCATTTGATTTTTTAAAAAATAATGAAGCAGACTGAAAACATCTTTGCCAAAAAAAACCCCAACTTTTAGTCATAACATTTTCATTTAATCAAGGGTGAAATTTCTCCTCCTTGCCTTTCCCCCCTCCCTCCATTTTGTTTGATGAAAGATTTCAGGTTTTAAACTGAAATTTAGACCAAATAATTTTGAGATTTTTAAAACTTCCCCCACCCAAATTTGCGCAGAGGGAAGAATAATTTCTTGACCAGCTCTACGAGAAAGTTAAATGTATTTGAAGAGACAAGGCGAGACAGACCGGCTGCCTCAGTGAGGCCTGTAGATTCCATTTTGTTGGCACTGAAAAGTTGTGCACGATCCTGTCTGATGTCTCTTGCTGAGTTTTACAAGAACAGCATTTATTTCCACCAATTCAGGGCTTTCCAAGTCAATAACTTTGTTTTGTTTGAACTCACTGAAAGGCGGATGTTTCCGGGGAAAGGCGGAGGGAGGTACACACTGAGAAGGCTTCAGATTCCCATCTCCGACACATATTCAATTTGTCTGATGGAGTTTTATCGGTTGCCAAGGCAACGTCAGAATCTGTGGTACAAAGAGTGAGCACAGAACCCTTTTAGCATAAACTCAGCAGAATTGGGTGCTTCCAGTAAAGGCTTTTAACATTCTTCTTGCTTTGACGCAGAGATGGATGTTGGAACTCCAAAGTCGCCTACCAGATGCAAATGGTGCCCAAACTGGTTTTCCTCCTCAACGACGTCGAGATCAGCTGCTCACGAGTTACCACTATCTGTACCATTCTTTCCCAGCTGCTGCAGGGCTATTTCAACACCAAAGACATTCTTAGGTAACCCCGACCCTGCAGTATTTTCTCAGCTCACAAGTAAGCAATCCCTCTACAAGCACAGGAATCCTCTTGTGTGATCACACCCATCTCGTCCAGCCCTGCTTGGTGCTCTGCACAAAGGTAGAATCTCTGTAGATTCCTACCAAGGAATCATAGGGGAAAATTCCCTTGACAGCCAATTCGGCATTTAATTCAGCCCTGTTCAAGTGAGTGAGAATCACCCCTGGCCAAGTTGTGACCCTTACAGTGAATATAGCACAGTTAGCCCCATTGACTTCAGTGGGACGATCCAAGGCGTAAGGAACTACTCAAGGTAGGTAAGATTACTGCAGGCTGGTCCCAGGCTGATGGGTGTCTGATGTCATTGCTTGGATGGTATCCAACTGGCCATTTTATTCTTGAATCTCATGGAGTCTGCCTTTGCTGAAACCTTCTGGAGAAGAGAATTCCAGCCCTTGATTGCTGTCTGAGGAAAGAGCTGCTTGAAACCCAATACTGCAGTATTTGATAGTCCATGCCCAGACTGGTCAGTCTCTGCCCTTTGGACCAGCTGAGACCCATCTGATGCTGTCCACAACCCTCACGCACAGAAGTGCAGGCCACTGAGATGACATGGGCCAACATTCAAACTCCATCTTGATTTTAATGAAATCTCTCTGGTCCAGATGCAGCATTGCATGCTGGGACCTGCAGTCTCCATGGGCAGCTTCTTTCTTTATTAAAGATGAGGGTGGCTGCAACTTACTAAGTTTTATTTATTGTTAATTGTTTGGATCTGACAATGTGCATGGTACTATGCAGTGCAAGCAAATAAAGACAGCCTCTGTCCCACAGCCTCCAGGAAAGTGGCTAGTGCAGCAGGCCCTGAACATCGATTAAAAAACGGGACCTGTACTGTCCCGAACCTGGGGGAATGCTATAGTATGTTGTAATGTCTGGAGTGTTCCTGTAGTGTGGTATATAGTGTATAGGGAACACCACTCCCAGAGTCATGATGGCACGTGTAACATTCATCCATTTATGATGAGAACTGGAAAATGGTATTCAGGCATTTCACAAGTGAAAAGGGATTGCCACAGCTATTTCCTGCCAGGTTGCTAGAGATTCCATGCTGGGTGTTGCATGCCTGGAAGCCAGAGAGGTGTCTCTGAGAAACCCTATGAGGGGAGCTCCTAAGGGGACATGGACACCTGGCACAGGCAGCATTGCTAACCCAATATTACCAAATCCAGAGGTTCAAAAATCGTGAGTCAGGCCCCCAAAATCACAGAACTGGCTTTAAAATCATGAGGGCTTTTTTTAAAGGGGGAAGAATCTTTTTATTTGACTTCTATTTTTGAGTCATTGGGGGATCACATTTTCAAGCTTTTCTCCACAAGGGCTAGAAACATACTCTATTAATGAAAGCCGAGATTCTCACATAATCCCATGACTCCGGGATCTGAGGCTTTAAGAAAGGCAACAACTATCATGAGACTCACAGTACAGTAGTGATAGTTGGAAAAGCTGCTAACCAAAAATGATTTTCTCTTTCTCTGAAAGGATTGGATTGTTCCTTGTTTACACTCTAAAGCCCTCTTCTGTGGATGAAAGTCAGATATGCCTGGATGGGATCTCTGATCCTCCAGGAGAAGGTAAGGAGATCCCTTTGGTGAATGAATTCTGATTTGATGCTGCTCTTCATCCCCTGGGCAGATCCTAAATGCAGCAGGGCTGTGCTTGAGGGAGGGGGATTTGGAGGGAGGAGGACAGAAAGGACAGACCCCCAAAGGACATGCTGCAGAACTACTCAGGTGTCCAAAATAAACTGCTTTCCTAGGTCAGCGCCCTACTCCAAACAGCACAGGGTGTAATAAAGGGACAGAGAACAATCATGTCTGGGAAGGTCTGTTCTAAAGCCAGGTGATGTGCTTAGTTATGCATTCTCCCTTCAGGTCTCTCTCCTGCAGTTAGGTTGGCAGAGCTTGATCACTGCACCAAAAGCCCCTCAAGTGCCAGTTTTCACAAGGCTCCAAGGAGAGAAATGTCTATTTGATTGAAATTTCACAATATTTACGGGTTAAAAACAATGGACTGAAAGGGTGAAAATTCCATCTCGGGATTCCATAGGAATGTGATGGTAGCTGCTGGCCCACTGTAGTTTTTGCCTTGTGCTGGAGTCTCATGCGGGTGAAGGAGCATTCTCTAGGGCAAGTGCATACTCCAGTGCAAGGAGCCATGCCTCTTTTAAAAGTCTACCCCATTTGTGTCTGACTTGACTGCTGGGAGAACCAATCACCTGGATTTCCTGTTACTTATCATCCTATTAGTGGTCCCAGTGGAGATCCTATTGGATACAAGTCATCGAAGCAACAGAATATATTATGGAGACACTGGTAGCCTGACCTTCAATGCACAGAGTTTAGAGGTGGAAAAACATCTCTGTAGTAATCCATTCCAGCCTTCTTTTCCAACCAGTCTAGAATTGTTCCCTACAGATTATTCATTATTCAGCATTTTATCCAGTCTAGTTTTAAACATTCCTAATGATAGAGTTTTGGGAACTGAACTCAGAAATGACTAGTGCTTACAGTGACAAGATCCCCTTTTCCAAATATTCACACCTACTTCACTCCACGCAGTTAACAACCAATTGTATTTGTATTAGCTACAAACAAGGCTGTTCACCAAAATGCTGGAAACACTTGTTTTGTATCCTCTTTATTTTTTATTTCCTTCTGATTTTTGTAGCCTTAAGCCAAACATCTGGGAAGACAATCTGGCTCCGAAACCAGTTACTGAAGATGCTGTTAGATGTAATGTGTTCAGACAAACTTCATCTGTCTTCTGAGTAAGTAGAACCATTTGGGGGTGGAGTGGGCGAAGGAGGGACTGTGGTTCCTTCGAGGTTCCTTTTCTCACTCTCTCTGTTTGACCAGTGTTCAACACCCGGTTAGCATTTGATTGTCGTCAGTCAAAGAGAGAGAGATTGAATGTGTCAGGTTTGGGTTCAATGTTTTGGGTTTTTTTTCCAGTGAGGTATCTGAGGTTTAGTGGGATATCAATTAAATAGTCAACATTTTCTCCACAGTTGCCAGTGGGATCAGAGAGATCATGGTTTCCTTGTCTATTCTGTGAGGGGAAAAGAAATCTGATGTATCTTTAAAAAGCAGTTTCATTTAACTGAGCTGTCTTAATTCTAATCACACAGTTATTGCATTGCTACAGGGCAGAGTTAAGGTTGCTTGGGTGCCGTAAGTCTGCATTTGAATACGTTAGCATGTTGGGACTTCTTTCAAGTTTTAACCTTAATTCTAAATTTCCTGGGTTTATAATGCTTGCGTTGGGATAATTACAACATCCTTGTCATGTGTTTTACTCTAAATTACTGAAATGTTAACCTTAACTGTGACTCCATCCTGATGTAGTTTGTCTGGAAATAAATTAAGTTGGGCTAGATAGGGATTAGGTGGCTCAAACTATATGAACAAACAAGCTAATGAATCTCCTTAGCACCAGATTGCGGGCATGATATCCAGAACTTACGTGTTTTAGGGGCCTAAGTCAGTTGCCCAGATCCTCAAAGGTATGGGAGTTAGGCACCTAAATACTTTTCAGAGTAAGGGCCTAAGTGATTTAGGAGAATAAACTCTCCATTGTGATGAAAGGCTCTTAGGTCAAATCTTCCCCTTTGTCTCTAACATGTGTGCTTTTCATACCGTGTTTCTCCCAGGGCTCAAGAGGAGACATTCCTGGTGCTGGGACCAGACTGGTTCCTCTTGTTCACACAAAGCCATCTGCACCCAAGCACTGTTGTGATAGGGGTCAAGCTGCTGCTACACTTCCTCCACAATCCCACACTGCTGAGCAAGTTCAAGGAGGGGGTAGTGGCCGGACGCTGGGTGGAAAACAGCTCCACAGGGCTGAATATTCTAATGGGTACGTCCCAGATACGAGACTCGCTCCCAAAATAGCCTCTTCCAGGGAGAGTTTCATGAAAACTATATTGACCCTGGTGCAGAAGCAATCAGGTAGGGCTCCCAGTCCAGCTCCAGTTGCATAAAATAGCAAATCTCCCATTGACTTCGATATGGGCCAAGCAGCAGGGTGATCTCCTACTGCTGGACTGGGAGATGCCTTCTCCATCATACAACAGGCTGGGAATTCCAGACCAGAAATCACTGGGTGAGGAGATTGTGTGGTCTGGTCTGTGCAGGAGGTCAGACTAACTGGTCTGTACATCTGTGAGATGGTCAGTCACCATGTTCTAGTCTAGTCCCTCTGAGATTTGCTCCAACCCTGTTCTGCCCACTCCCTAAGTCGGGATGTGGGAGTGCACAGCGAGAACGTCACACCATGCAAATGAGAATGGAGGGCGGTTTTCTATTTTGTTAACGTCAGAGAAATTTTTCTAACGGCTGGGGTTGTTGCCGGGAGCACGGCAGGATGGTATGGGCCCCAGAGAATTGCTGGTCATTGTCAATCAGCCATTGCTTTCCACTGCACCTGATGCAGGATGGAATCTGAGCCGCTCAAAGCAGGTTTTCTTCCTTTGCTTCTAGACAATTTGAAAAGTGGGCCCCCAGTGCCTGACTATGGTGCCTACCTGGTTTTTGGGCTCACAGTGCTGCAAGGATGTCTGATTAATCACATTCATCTCCCTGAGGTCTACCTGCTGGTCTCGGGGCTGTTCCTGGGAACCCCACAGTGTGACCCTCCGGAAGCCTCGAAGGTAAGGGGTGTGGAGTGAATGAGAGTTTGCACCTTGGCTAGGGGACCGTGCTTTGCTCCCTGGGATTCCTAAACTGCTTCTCTGCAATGGCTCCAAAGGGAGAAGCAGCCCAGCAATGTCCGTCCTGAGCAACACAAGCATCCAAGCTAGGGGAAGCTTGTGGTCGTTGGAGCTACAGTAGAACCTCAAAGATACAAACACCAGAGTCATGGATATACTGGTCAACCAAACACCATGTGGATCTGGAAGTCCTCAATCAGGCAGCAACGCAGACAAAAAACCCAAAAGCAAATACTGTACTGCCTTGGGGCGTCAGCCACTGGGGAACTGGGGCAGCAGCCGCAGGGTATGTGTTGGAGGGGTCAGGGCTCCTGGGGGAAGGGAGCTCAGGGCTTCTGACCTTCAGGAGCACTGGGGCTACAGGCTGTAGACGGGGGGGAGTGCCAGGGGCCCTTCTCTCAGTTTCAGCCGGGGCCTGGGGGAGGACTGAGACTAGGAGCTTCAGCCCCACAGCTTTGCTTTCGGTTTTAGCCCCCTGGGGGGCACCAGGGATCGGGGCTTTGGCTATGTGGGAGTGCCAGTTTCAGCCCCAGTGCTCCTCCTATAGCTAGAGCCCCGGTGCTCCACCCTGGCTGAAACCGGGAGTGGAGCTATGGGGCTGAAGCCCTGATAACCAGTGCCCCCTTCAGGGGCCAGACTGGACCCGGAGGGCTGAAACCCCAAGTCCCAGCATTCCCCCCAGGTCTAAACCCCTTAGCCCTGGTGCTCCCAGGGGGCAGAAGCCTGAGCGTCCCCCACGCTCCCTCCCGAGTGCCCCAATAGCCCCTGTAATGCCTTGCTCATAGTTACGGACCATTTCAGAGTTACGGACAACCTCCATTCCCGAAGTGTCCGTAACTCTGAGGTTCTTCTGTCCTTCTGGCTGATGCGGCTGGACGTGGAAAGAACAGGAACCTCGTGGAGGTTTCACCCATTGCTCTAGACTGCTCCGAAATCAGTGAAGGGTGTAGCCGCGCCCTTGTCAGCAGCCTCCTTCTTGAATGTCTTTCCCTCCCTTCAGGCAGATCTGGACTCCATGCTGCAGTGGCTCCTGCAGAACCACCATACAGAGGATGTCCTTAAAGCTGGGCTGTGCAAAGAGGCAGCAACCCTGCTGCTGGAGATGGTTAAGGCCACGGTGAACAAGGTGAGCAGCTGGCTGTGTGCGCGCAGGGCCCCGCAGAGAGAGTGGCGGAGAGTTCTGCTTGAGGCAGCCCTTTCCCTCCCCGAGGGATGGGCAGGGGGCTTATGGCTGCCAGCTACTGACCTCGCTGTGTTTCCATTGCTGGGAGGAGGGGGCTTCAGAGAGTCTGTGCTTACGGCCAGGATCTGAGAGTTGGGGGCTGGATCCTGGCCCCTCCCAGTGTGCCTCTGGGCCCCAGCCCCTGCCAATTCTGAGTGGAGAAAGCCCCAGCTGTGTGGTTAGAGCTGTGTTCAGGCTCAGGAGAGGAACGTGTGGCTCTAAGCAGTTGCTCCTGATGGCTCCTGAAGCAATCTGTTCGTGGCTTCTCCAGCTCTGGCCAAGCCGAGGCCACTCAGCTCTCTGAGGACTGCTGAGAAGAACAAGGTGTGCTAGCTCAGCTGAGCACGTGTACAAGGGAAGCGCTGCCCTGATGAGACGCGCCTGTCGCTGTTCAGCCCTTTGCAGGTACGGAGGGCTCTTGGGAGGTGGCCTATCCCGGGAACGTCATGCAGTTCCTGTGCCTGATCTACCACAGCTACTCCCAGGACCCAGTATGGTGCTGCTCAGACTTCCTGCAAACCTTAGCCACTGTCATCTTCCATGCTGGGGTGCTCCAGGTAAGCGTGAACCAGCTTGGATGGCTGTGATTGAGCCAGACAGTGACACCTTTTCCCTGGTAGTCCACCTGAGCCCCTGTTGATGGCGATGTGAGTCGTACCCAGGCAGAGCTGTGGGATCTATCCCATGGTCCATGCCCTTCAAGCTATCAGCCTTGTAGGGGCTGATGTATTGAATCCAGTGCTCCCTGCTGGACATCTTCACCCTTCCCTGTCTCCTTCCTCTTAGCCATGCCCTGGATCACTGATCAGTGATAGCTAATGGGTGGCTCGGCTCCAGGTGTGATGCAGCCGAACTCTTTGATCCCAGTGCTCCTTGTGAGGCTGGGGCCATCCCAGTGAGCGTGACCCCCTCACCAGAGCATGCAGCGTCATTGCTCTCAGCCAGCTGCTCCCCCCTCACCCACTGGGAACATTGCTTCTCCCTTGCTTCCCTACCCCTTAGCCCAGCAGCCGCTCCAACCCCATTGCCCTCACCAAACCCCACTCAGTTGCCAGCTGATTCCCCCATTCCTGATTTTAAAACAAGTCAGAGGAGGGGGTTAACAATGCTTCGCCCATACTGCAGCCCCTTTCATCTGAGTGCATCCTCCTGCTTTGCTGCTATTCTTGTTATTTGGCACCTTTGGGGCACTGGTATGTGTATTAGGCATCACTAAACCCTTCTGGGTGTTAATATTAACCCCATTTGACAGCTGAGGAAACTGAAGCACTGAAGTGAAATGATTTGTCCATGGTCAGAATGACTGTGGGTATATCTAAGCAGCAGCTGGGAGGTGTCACTCCCAGCACAGATAGGAGACATGCACTAGCTCTGCTGAAAGTATCTGCGTGACCATGGTAGCTTGAGCTGGCCACCTGAGAACAGTCCTGCCCAACCTCCTGGATAGGCACTCAGGCAGCTAGCCCAAGTTACGCCCGTGTCATTGCAGCTGCACTGCTATTTTTTGGGCACTTGCTTGAACGGAGCTAATACCTGTACATCTGCCCATCCTGGGAAGCATCTGCCCAGTAGGCATAGAACCCAGGAGTCCTGGCTCTCAGTTTTTATGGCCATATTGCACTGCCTCCCCTCTGCTCTCTCTAGCAGCTGTGCTCAGTTGTGGGGAGAAAGCAATGCTGATAAAATAAGCTCCGAGTGCCACTGTCTGCTCTCTTTACTCAGGGAGGCTGTGAAGGCCTGCTGCCCCTCAACGGTCCAGCTGCCGCTGAAGGGAACAGCTGCCCCGACCCACCGGCCACCCTACTGCCCCAGCACCCTGCCAAGAAGCAAGTGTGGGACTTCCTGCACATCCTGCTGATGGAGAGTCTGTCCAGCATCCCGGCACACAAACAGGGGCACCCGTTCGAGCTACTTCTCGAGGTCTCCTCACCACAGACCACTACCCTCGCTACTTTGCATTGGGAGTCAGGGGGAGCGGGGATGACACAGGAGGCATCTTGCAGTGATGTAGGGAAGGGTCTGCGCCCCACCTGCTCCTTTCAGGTTCTCCAGGATAGAGCTGGGCGAGTACCAAGTTTTTTTATTTTGCAGGATATTCCACAATTTCCAAAACTTGTCTGTTCTGAAACAGAACAAAAAGATGTTGAAATTTCCCACAAAACAAAATTTTTAGAAAAGTTTTTGTTTTGGGTAAATGGAAACATTTTGTTCCAGGTTTAATCTTTAAAAACTTAAAAAGACTAAATTAAAATAACGAATTTCATTTTGAAGGCTGGCTTTGAAGTGACAAAATCAAAATGTTCTGTTCCAAAAAAAGTTCCTTTTACACTGAGAGTTCGTTGAAATCAGCATGTGTTTCAAACCGCTTAGATTCTGACAAAAACATGAATTTTCATCAAAAAAATGTTTTGACCAAAAAGAATTCTGAACAGCTCTACTCTGAGAAGGGGTTGTCTGCAGTTCCTCCTAGCAAGCACCATGTGATCAAGGGGGCCTGAGGCCAGACCACGCTGCTGGGATATGGGGCACCTTCAGTTATGTTATCCAGGACAGCCAGCTAGAATTGAAATCCTAACTGCCCTGTAGAGAAGAGATTCCCCTGAACCCCGTATATTCACATAACCCAAGGCAGGACGCTACAGCAGCCATAGTAACTTGCGTTGGAGAAATGTATTATGCTGGAGTTAGAGCTTGGCCAGTAAAAAATCTTTCCCTGTCTGTTTATAATGTGTACATGTCATTCTAAGGGAGCCCACAGATTCCCTTAATGCCATGAGACCCCATATAGGGCTGTCTTGTGTGCTGATTTACTTAAAAAACCATTCATTTTCAACAGACAAAAAAAATAAAACCCCTTCTAAGCACGGATGGATGGATGGCTGCTGTAACAGTTTAGTCCGTACCCAGGTTGCAAACACTCCAAAGCAGGGGTTCTTGGATCGACCCACTATAAAGGAGGGAGTAGTTGCAAATTTAGTATCCAGGTTTAGATTTTGAAGAGCCCAAGTGCATGTGTTTCTAGATCTGGGGTTTGGGTTCAGGCCCATCTCTGGTTTTAAGACAAGTAGAGCTGAATCTCACTTCTTGACTGTGGCTTCCATTTTCTGAGAGCCAGATCCACTCTGAAGAGATGAGTAAGGTGGGGGAAAGCTCTGGAAGCTCAAAAAGTAGTTGAGGTTCAGTTCAGAAAAGCTGTCAAAAGCAGGAACACTTCTCTGGGCTATCCAAATCTCCTGAGCCTGCCAGAAGGGCTGTAAATCTCCAGAGAACCAGTTCTCTTGGGAGCTCGCTGGGAGTCTACTGCTGCTCTCTTTGAGGATGGCCTTTCTCATGGTGCTGTGATCCCTTTAGTCTCAGGAGCGAAAATGGTGTGGCAGAAATGCATCAAGCTTTATCGGAACCTCTGTGAAGGTTTGTTTGTAGAACAAGGCTAAGGATTAGCTGAGGCGACTCCCCTTGTTTTCTCTATACCAGTTCCCACCTCCATAAGAGAGATGCTCCAGGTCAGAAAGGGGCATTTGGACCAAAGTCATCTGGAGTTATTCCCCTGTCAGGCTCCTGAGTGAGGGCAGGCAAGATTAGTGACAGGCGCTTGGGATCCTAGAACTGAAGCTGGAGTCAGAGCCAATATCAGGGTTAACAGTCAAGGTGAGGGTCAAGCCGGAGTCGGAGTCAGAAGGTAAGTCAGATCAGAGCCAGGAATCAGGGCAAGGTTCAATACCAGGTCTTGGGGTCCGTGTTGCGGGTCAAGGGGTCAATCAGGAGCCTGAATCCAAATCAGCGCCAAGGTCAATACCAGGAGTTCGGTAACAGAAAAACAGGGTAGTCACAGCAGCTAGCTAGGGATCTGTGGTGTTGCCTGGATCCTTCCTGCTAGGCCCCATGGGCTGATATAGGGACCAAGAGCCAATCAGGGATTGCTAAAACCATTGTCGTCAGATCTCTTGAGGCAGAACGTTCCCTGGGGTCAAACCTTTGTGGGTTGTGGTGCACAGGGTGTGGCTGGGTTATGGCTGTTGCAGTGTGGGGATGTTGGTTTGCTGGCACCCCTGTGGGTCTGTGTTCAAATCCTATCAAACCTTGCATCCCTGAACCAAAATCATCCTGTGGTGTTCTGGGTGTGCATCTAAGCCATCCCACGTTATCCTGGGCCTATACCCTGCACTAAAACTATCTGAGATTATACTGGGCCAAACCCTGATCCTAAAACATCCCAGATTATAGTAGGCCCTTAACCTCAACCCAAACCACCCTGGATATACTGGATCATACCCTGCAATCCTTACTCAGCTGAGGCAGATCCTCAGCTGTGTATATTGTCGTATCTCTATTGATGTCAGTGAACTTTGCATGAGTAAAGGCTGAGCGAGATTGTCAGTGTTTGCGCCCTTTGTTGTGTTATCACTGTGTTGATGGTTTTGTGCTGTGTTTGTGCAGACTTCCATAGAAAACTCCACCAGCGAGCAGAAGAGACGTTTCCAGACAGAAGTCTTGCTTTCTACTATGGATATCTTGCACATCATCAGCCAAGGGGGTGGGAAAACTGGCTCCTCCAGACTGAGAGGTGAGTGATGAGCTACAGATCTTCAGCTAGATAGTTTTTAGGTTGGGGTGTCTGACTGTATTCTTTTGAGAGATTTAGAAATGCCAGCTGAAATATCGGTCTAGTATCTTAGACCATGTAGGCTGCATGGGGCATTCAAATGCTCCCAGGGACAAGTACATTGAAAGTACTTCAGTCCTGCCATGTGACTTGGCAAACGTCTCCACCTAGTGTCCCCTGATATAAGAAAGATTCAAAATCTGGCACTGAGAGCAAGGGCTCTACAGGGGAGGCAGTGTGTGCTAATGGGCTGAGCCCCTAACTAGGACCCAAGAAACCTGGGTTTTATTCCTGCCATGGCTACTGGGCTGGTGGTTGTTTCTGTGCCTTGATTTCCCCATCTGTGAAATGGGGATAATGATTTTGGCCTCCTTTGCAAAGCTCAAGGGGTTGCAGTGATTATTAAAGCAGGCTTAGTGTGTTGGGAGAGTGGAGCTGAAGCATGTAATCTAGCGCAGCCAAAATAGGACTTAGCTGGCTGTGCTATTACCTGCCTACAGGCATAATAGCTCTGAATGTGATCTCAGATGAGACTTGAGTGGGCTTGCTCCTGGGCACTACTTCTGAGTCCCCCAAGATCCCAGCCTGAGATGGGACAGCACGGTGGCAGCATAGCTTATGCTCCAGCATGTGACAGATCTGTCCCCCTGTTGTATTCCCTGCAGGCAGCAGTGACCCTCATGGCGGGGCGGAAGTGGCTGTGCCTGTGTCAGTGGTGAACATTTCTTATTTCACTCAGAAGCTGGTGGAGAAGCTTTACAGTGGAGTGTTTGCGGCAGAACCTAAGCAAATCCTGCTCTTTATTGCTGAGCAGATCATGGTGGTAAGTGGGACCCCGGGGTTCCTTTTGCTGTTGTTGATGTATTTTGATGTTTCTGATGTCATGTTAGCTCTGAGATCTGGGAATTCACAACTCAAAGGGCATGATCCACTGGCTTCTCATCATCATTGCTTGTATTGCACTGGCCTCAGTCAACGATCAGAGCCCCATGGGTGCAGACACATCCCAACATCCACAGTTCCTGCCCTGAGTAACACACCATCTCACTTGTTCACCCTCAGGTTTCACAATATCTTTAAAAAAATCCAACCCTGTGTCACTGAGCAATTTTAAAAAAAACCCAACAAAGAATTGTCCCCCTTTTATCATGATCATTTGAGTTACTGTGCCACCACAGTGCTCCAGATATGGGCCAGATATGGGCCAGCACTAGCTGCTGTATAGACACAGAGTCATTGCCTGAAAGTGCTTACAGCCTAAGAACTTTAGAGCCATACAACATGTGAATCCATCTTCAATAATTATCTGGCCTCCCTTACTCTAGTATTTGAGCAGCTCATCCTCTCTAAGCTGAGGTGGGAGATGCGACATCCTGGGTCTTGAACAGAGGCCTAAGACCCCGCAGACAGCTGCTGTATCCGGGCCTCTCCTCAATGCCTACTGAAACCTGGTGGGCTGGGAAGCTACTTGCACCATAGCCCCAGCCAAGGCACCCCCCACGGGAGCTCTGATTGGAGGATCTCCTGACTCCATCGATTGGTCCAACTATGCTATTAAAGCCAGCAGGAGGCATAGGAAGTTTGTCTGAGCAACAAGGTGGTTTCCTGTTGTGACTGCATTGGACCCTACATTTGCCTGCCTCCTGCTCTGCTCCTGTTCCCACCATGTTCCTGCTTCATGCTTGATCCTTCCCTCTCCTCCACTTCCTGCTCTTACACCTCTCCTTCAATTATCAGTGACCAGTCCCAGCCCCGACCCTGGCCTCTGACGTCTGACCCTGCCTCTGGCACTTGGTATCTGACCTCGGTTCTGTCCCTTAGCTTTGATTAATGGTTCTGACTCTGGCCTTGGCCTTGGCTCTGGTAACTGGCAGCTGACTCTGGTGCTGACCTTTGGTTTTGTTCTTCACTCTGCCCACTAGGCCTGACTCCTCCTCTGATCACTAGGCAAGACAGCCTATGTCCCGGTCCATAACAGGACAGTGTGTTTATCCCCATCGTACAGACGGAACCAAGGCATGGAGAGACAGAGGGTATGTCTGCACTTGGAGCTGGGGATGTGACTCCCAGCTCAAGGAGACGTACCTGCAGTAGCTCTGATTGAGCTTGTGTGCTGAAATAGAGTGTGGCCATGGCAGAGGCTAGTCCCCTCAACTACACACATGGCTGAGACACTGGGCACACGCTTGGGGGAAGCTAGCCCCTCCTGCTGCACTCTACTTTTAATGCACTAGCTTGGTCAGAGATAGTGTGAGCATACCTGCTCGAGCTGGAAGTTACACCTCCAGCTTCTACTCTGGATGTACCCTAAGTGACTTGTCCATGGTCACAGAGCAAATCTGTGGCAGAGTCAGGAACTAAACCTGGCTCTCCTGGGTATTAGGCTAACACCTTAACCACTGGACCATCTGCTGATTCTCTGCTGCAGTTGGGACCTAGCAAGCGCATCCATGATGGCCTCCAAGGGGCCGAAGGTAGCTGCCCCGTTGATTTCAGCTCCCTAAGATATAAAGAACCTATGAACGGCCATACTGGATCAGACCAATGGCCCATCTAGGGCAGTCTCCTGTCATCCAACAGTTGCTGGTGCCAGATGCTTCTGAGGGAATAAACAGAAGAGGCAACTTCTAGTGATCCATCCCTTGACATCCAGTCCCAGGGTCTGACAGTCAGAGGCTTAGGGACACCTGGAGCATGGGGTTGCATCCCTGACCATCTTGGAGGGATCCATCCTCCATTAACTTATCTAGTTCTTTTTTTAAATCAGTTATACTTTTGGCCTTCACAACATCCCCTGGCAACAATCCCACCAGTTGCCTGGGTGTTGTGTGAAGAAATACTTCCTTTTGTTTGTTTTAAACCTGCTGCCTATTAATTTCATCAGGTGACCCCTAGTTCTTGCTTTATGAGAAAGAGTAAATTACACCGTCCTATTCACTTTCGCCATACCATTTGTGATTTGTATAGACCTCTGTCATCTCTCCACCTTTCTTTTCTAAGCTGACCAGTCCCAGACTTTTTAATTTCTCCTCCTATGAAGCTGTTCCGTACCCCTAATCATTTTGGTTTCCCTTCTTTGCATCTTTTCCAACTCTAATGTGCCTTTTGTTTTAATGGGGTAACCAGAACTGCACACAATATGCAAGGTAGGCATACCGTGGATTTATATAGTGACATTATGATATTTACTGTTTTGTCTATCCCTATCAGAATGGTTCCTAACATTTCTGTTAGCTTTTTTTGACTGCTGCTGCACATTGTGGATAGTCTTCTGAAAACCTCCACACAATAACAGCTAATGAAGACCTCATCATTTTGTATCTCTAGTTTGGACTGTTTTTTTCTAATGTGCATTACTTTGCATTATCAACATTGAATTTCATCTGCCATTTTGTTTCCCAGTCACCCAGTTTTGTGAAACCCCTTTGCAACACCTCACAGTCAACTTTGGACTTAACTATCTTGAGTAATTTTGTATCATATGCAGATTTTGCCACCTCACTGTTTACCCCTGTTTGCAGATCATTTCTGAATACGTTGACCAGCACAGGTCCCAGTGTAGCTCCTTGGGTCCTCGCACTATTTACCTTTCTCCATTGTGAAAACTGGCCATTTATTCCTGCTCTTTGTTCCTGTCTTTGAACTGGTTACTGATCCAGGAGAGGACCTTCCCTTTATCCCAGGACTCTTTACTTTGCTGAAGAGCCTTTGGGTAGGGACCTTGTCAAAGGCTTTCAGAAAGTCCAAGTACACTGGATCACCCTTGCCCACCTGCTTATCAACACCCTCAAATAATTCTAATAGATTGATGAGCCGTGACTTCCCTTTACAAAGCTGTGTTGACTCTTCCCTGATATATCGTGTTTATCTATGCATCTGATCATTTTGTTCTTCACTAGAGTTCAACTAATTTGCCTGGTCCTGAAGTCAGGCTTCCTTCCTGTAGTTGCCAGGATCACCTCTGAAGCCTTTTTAAAAAATGGTGTCACATTAGCTACCCTCCAGTCATTTGGTGCAGAAGCTGATTAAAGTGACAGGTTACTACAGTTACAGTTAGTAGTTCTGCAATTTCATATCTGAGTTCCTTCAGAACTTGTGAGTGAATCCCATCTGGTCCTGGGGACTTATTACTGTTTAATTTATCAGTTTGTTCTAAACCCACCTCTACTGACACATCAATCAGGGACAGTTCTTTAGATTTGTCATCTGAAAAGAATGGCTCAGCTGTGGCAATCTGCCCCCACTCCCCACCATCCCCTGCAGTGAAGACCAATAAAGTTTGATAAATGAGGAAACAAATTGTTGGGCATGAACATTTTATTTTTAACTTTCTAAGACCGTGTGTTGCAAATAAAGAAGAGTCAAAGTATCAGAATGGTAAATCAGCACTTGTCAGTGTCTCTTTTTTGAAACTATAAGGAATGGACCAGGAGTGGACTTTAAAAAGAAGTATTTATGCATCATACTTGGCATTTAAAATCCAGCCAATATGGGCAAGTTTTTCCAGAGCTCAGCCATATTTCCAAAGTGCCTAGCTGCTATTTAACCACAGATTTTTCCAAAGTGCTCAGTGCCCGACAAGCTGAGCTTTTATTGACAATCTGGCCCTTGCTGTGGGTGCTGATGGCTTCGGAAAATCTACCCCAAACCAGCTTGAGGATTCGTTGATACTATTTCGGCTGGGATTTCACTTCTCTTCCTTGAGATGCTTGTTTTCTCTTTGACACTGATCCCTCTCTCCAGAGCTCTCCCAGTAGGCTGTTCAGTCAGGAAATCCCTAGCCATGCACACCAAAAGGTTAAGATGCTTTGAAGTTGCACCGTGTATGACACAGCTAGTTAGTTTTGCTCTTCAGTGGAAAGTTTTGGCAAACTAAAAGAGACTGTCTGTGTTTCTGTCTCTTGCACGGTGCCAAAATAGCAGCAAGAAATATATAATCATAATATGGAGTGAGTTGCATAGTGCTCCCAGGTGGATGATATCGATGTGCCCTCTGGGTTAGCGCCACGGGGTGGTGTATCAGCAAGTGGCCTCCTACCTGCCCTTTGTGGGCTGCTTCAAGATCCAAAGGAATAAGGAGGGAACTGTGTTTCCCCAGAGTGCTGGGGCTGCAAGCCTGCATGGATGTTATATGGGCTGCACAAAGGGAAAGGCTGAGGTGTCCCCTGCCCAGGAGTGGCTCTACATTTTTTGCTGCCCCAAGCGTGGCAGTCAGAAGGCCTTTGGCAGCACGCATGCAAAAGGTCTGCTGGTCACGCCGATTCGGCGGTGTTTCTGCGGAAGGTCCGCTGGTCAAAATGCCGCCGAATCCGCAGGACCAGCGAACCTCCCACAAAAATGCCGCCAGAGATCGCCTGACTGACATCATGGCAGCGGCCAGCAGGCTGCCCCCTGCGGCTTGCCGCAACAGGCATGCGCTTGCTGCAGTGGTGCCTGGAGCCACCCCTGCTCCTGCCTCACTGCGTATCTGTGCAAGGACCAGGCCGAACTTGGTCCTCAACCAAAACGAGAATTAATGTGCATGGGAGAGTAAGTTACATGTTGGTAACTGGGTCTGAGCCTACCTCCGAGAACATCTGCACTGGGGTAACTTACATGCCAAAAGGACAAGTTGTTACCTGCAACAGCTTAGACTCACCTCTGATTGTTGCCTATGAATCAATGAATAGTGGGAGCAATTTTCAGGAGTGCCTGAGGAGTACAAATCCTATTGACAGACCCTGGGAATTTTACTCCTGAGTCAGTCAGGTGCTTTTGAAAATTCCACTGTTCAAGACCCTCCTTCCCTGCACAAAGATAAATAGTCACCTTGGGAGACAATGAATGTGTCAGTGTTTAAAGGCTTCCTCTCTTTAACAGGGCCAGATTTATCCCTGTTGTAACTCCAGGGACTTCAGTGGTGGAATGGTTTTGTCCCATAGATCACAGGGGACATCATGGTGGAATGAGCGTACAGAAGCCCAAGTGGGAGAGATGGAGCGGAGGGGAAGAGGGCTTTGTACCGGCCACATGCCAGATCATGCTTTGCTGTGTTTTAACAGGTCATGGAGAACACCTTTTCCCAAAAAGAAACTGTCATCAGCACCCTGTACAGCAGTTTAAACCGAGCCATCCTGTATTGTCTGTCCAGGCCACAACAATCACTAACTGAACAGCTGAGTCTCCTGAACATCCTCCACACCCTGCAGGAACAGTGGGACATCATCTTTGCAACTTACAACTCAAATATTAGTTTCACCATCTGCCTTATGCACTGTCTGTGTCAGCTGAGCTCTGGGAGGTACATGCACTGCACTCAGTGTGACTTCTGATTAACTTTCTCTCCTGATATTTATAGCAGTGGGCGGTGCACACAGAAGAGGAAAGATTTCAGGTGCTCTTTCAAGGTCATGGTGCCAAATGCTCTGAACTGTGGAATTTGAGAACACTCAGTGCCTTGCAGGATCTGGGATTTAGGATGTACTTCATCCTAACAAATCACTGCCCCAATCTAATAGTCTGGTGCTACATGTGTAATTGCTTGCATGGGCCCACGGTTCCTTTCTGATTTAAAGGCTTTTAGTAATGCCCATTAAGATTACTAAATTGAGCGGCATAGGAACGTGGGGAAAGAGTTTCCCTCATGAAAGTTTTTGACAAAGACATAAATCACATTTCTTAATTTCAGTTTCAACAAGACAAAAAAAATCTAAAAATGTCAATATTTTTACAGGAACCTGAAAGTGTTCAGTTGAAAATGGCATGTTTTTGTGAAAAATTCTTTGTAGCCAAAAAACTGTATTTCCATAAAAATACATTTTGATGGAACAACTTCTACAAGTTATATTAAGATGTTGTCTAAAATATATATACAGTAGTATGCATAATGAGGAGCATTGTGTGTTAACCATGGAACTGTTGATTTCCATTTGTTAATTTGAAAAGTGATTGGGTAGTCCTCCAGTAAAACACCTGGCTGATCTGAATTTGATCTGACCTGTCTAAAAGCTCTGATGGCTCAGAACTTGGTCTAGGAATCTCACACGAATAAGCTTTCCTATGGTGTGTTGGCACTGCCCCTTCCAGCTGAGGCCAGAACATGCAATTGCAGAGACTAGACCTGGGTCCAATCTGGAAGTATGTCTCCAGACTTCAAATATCCCTCCAAACCTAGGGATGTATGTTTGTTTGTTTTTTGTGGGCATCATCCTTCACCCTTTGAATTCACTGGGAGTCTTGTCATTGGTTTCAATGGGTGCAGGATCAGACTCTGTGAGAAACTTTTGGGATGGCTGACCAGTATTGGTGCAGATTTTGAAGTTGTCAGGGAATGTTTTGTTGCAGAGCAGTTCGGGTTCATTGGGAGCTAACCTGTGAGGATTTTTCTCTGTTTGGTGTGTGGAAAAACTAGCGGTCGGCATTGTTGGCTTAATCTTTATGTGCAATTTCTGTAGTGTACACTGTTTGGGTGTTTCTGGTAACAGTACATCATCTTTTGTAACGTGGGTAGCAACTTTCACTATAAGCTAATGAACAGCTTTGTGGGGGAGTAGGCGTAGGGGCCAGCTACAATATTCAGATCCGAGGCCACTTCAGAGGTGATCAGGGTAGGTTCATAGCTAGCAGAGAGAAATGTGCCAATGAAAAATAACTGAGCTGATCATTTCTGAACCTTCTAACCTTGACGACAACAACACCACCACAAAAGAGCATGTGTGGATGTTACTTGTATCTGAGGAAGGTCATGGCTGATTCCTATTTCATCCAAATGGCTTCATTCATTCCGGATTACATGTCTTGTTGTAAACTCACTCCAAAAAATTTTAAGAACATAAGAATGGTCATACAGGGTCAAATCAAAAGTCCATCTAGCCCTGTAACCTACCTTCCCACAGTGGCCAGTGCCAGGTGTCCCAGAGGGAATGAATAGAACAGGTAATCATTAAGTGATCCACCCCATCGCCCATTCCCAGCTTCTGGCAAACAGAGGCTAGAGACGCCATCCCTGTCCATCCTGGCTAATAGCCATTATGGACCTATCCTCCATGAACTTATCTAGTTCTTTTTTGAACCCAAAGGCTTGTTTGTTACTGTCTCAGCACTTTTGGTGATAGCACCATCATTACTATTGTCAACTGCATTTACTAGGTCTTTGTTATGGACCAATCAAGAGTAGGGATCCATTGTTGTAGGTGCTGTACAGACACAGAGTAGTAGACAGTCCCTACTTCAAAGAGCTGACAGTCTAAAGAGACAGGATAGATGTAAGGTGGGGGAAAGGGTTATAGAGCTCACAAGAGAGAGCAAGCAGTGTGATGGTGGCAAATGCTATTGGGCCATTATTGGTCATCAGAAGCTCAGTTGTGGCTCTGTAGTGATTGTGCCTCCTACCTTAAGTACAGGAGGGAAAACAATATGGCCTACTGGGCAGCACACTGGGTTAGGACTTTGGAGATCTGGGCTCTATTCCCAGCTTAGCCATTGGCATACTAGGTGATGTTGGTCCAACCCCTGTGCCGCTGTGTGCCTCAGTTTCCCCATCTGTAAAATGAGACTAAGCTACTGACCTCCATTGTAAAGTGCTTTGAGAGCTACAAATGAAAAGTGCTGTGGGCTATGATTATTGTAGATACAGAGGTGGGGAATATTGGCTTTTGAGTAATAAAACATAAGAGGTTAGGTGGAAATCCCTGGAGTGTGCAGTGTTTGTTTTCCTTGCCCTGATGGGATGCTGAAGGTGTCTGGATTTCTCATGCCTCCTGTTGTTCCGTTTGCTCCAGCTATCCAGAAGGGTTTGGAGTGGATGCAAAACCACAACTGGCTTCCTATCGCCAAATTTTCCTGGCCCCGAGTGAAGAGGAGAAGGGGAGAGGGGACAGTCACCCTGCTCCGGGCGACGGTAACGTATGACCCAAGGAATTCACTGTCTCCAGAGGAGCACAACAAGGAGCAGGTCTAAAGAGATCTTCCAAGCAACTTAGACAAGTGGTTGGAAATAGGAGAGACAAAGACATCTCTCTAATACCTTGGGACCTGCACAGCTATAGCAACACTGCATGCAACAATGGAAATAAGATGATATTTTGCTGTGTAACAGTTATCTCAGAGGACAGAGGGAGCTGTGATGTGATGATCAGGGAACGATAATAAGAGCTAGTATCTCCACATTCCTAGTTCCAGTTCTGATCCTGAGATCTGCTGTGGTGCTGGGTAGTCTCCCAGTGTCTCAGTTTCCCCATCTGTGTAATGGGTACAGTAAGTCTTCTATAGTACACAAGCCCCTGTGAGAATTGGTGGTGCCACAAATGCTGTTACTTTGCAGGAACAATGGCGGCTGCCAGCAGGAAGCTCAGATATGCCAATTTTAATTAAAAGCTTCATTTCTTGCCCCTGTGCTGGGAGAGGGGCAGCTCAGCTCTGTGAGCTGCTGCACTGTATTGGGGATTTGAAGCAGCTTTTCAGTGCAATTTATTTTAAAAGGCTCCCTGTGCTGAGAGCTGTCGCTCTCGTTCTGCTCAGCGCAGCAGCCCACGGAGCCTTCTACAGCAAGTTGCTCCTCTCCCAGCACAAGGGCGGGAAAGGCTCTGCTCTGGGAAATGAAGCTTTTAATTAAAATTGGCATATCTGAGACTCCTGCTCTCAGCTGCCACTGTTCCTGCAAAGTGACAGCATTTGTGGCACCAGCAGTCTGGCAGCCCGGCCGACTGGGAGAGCAGGACACTCAGCAATTTCTACCTTGGCCTAACACTTGTTAAATATCAGGAAATTTCACCAGGGGTTATTTTAGCTCACTTACTCCAGCTTCTCATTAAGGCGGTGTAAGCTATCTCTGCTCTCCACAGAGCACTCACACCAGCAGTTATTATCCAAAATGGTACCCCCGCACACACACTCTTTTGGGGTTCCCTGTTATTTTTAGATAACCACAAACATAAACCCTAACCTGACTTCCCTTTAGAGCTAGCTATTTCTAGGATTTTTCCCTGCTGAACTTTTTAACCCTCCTCTGAGTTCTTCTTTGCCTTAGGGAGATGCTCAATTTTTTATACTCCTGCTGTGATCCAGTTGGTCTGGTTTCCAGAATGACTCAGCAAAATAGCTCTGCATCTCCATGTAGAACATCCAGTCAGAATGGCCACACCAGTTTTACAGTCACTGATGTGTGGCTCACATCCTGCCAGAATTTCTTCTGATGCTGTCTCGGGTTGAAAAATGTCCTATACCTGCTTTAAATCTTATATATAAAAGGTTGTGTCCACAGACAGCGGATCAGGTGCTTATCCAGAGCAATGCATGATGGGGTCAGCTATTACTCCCATTGGTGTTTTGGGGGCTGGATATGGAGGAAGAAAGGTCCTATTGTTTTTCCACAAGGGAGTCAGTAATAAATCTAGAGTAACTTGAGTAGCTTCAATAGAGTCACTCCAGATTGGCACCAGTATAACAGAGAGGCACTTTTGGCTCCTACGCTGCTGACTTCACATTCTCAAACAGAAAGTTATTCCTCATTCACAACTCTTTGGTTTCTAGTTCAGCAAGAGATTATGAAAACAGTCGAGGTCACCTGGAAGCAGCTCATTTCCCAGAGGTGGCAGGCCCTGGAGGACACCTACAAGATAGATCTCTCCGTGAAGCCTGGAGACAGAGAGAAGGAAGTGAAGATAGCTGAGATCACTCCTCTGTGGGAAGAGACGATGACGAAGGCTTGGCAGCACTTTATAGGTCTCTGTTCTTTAATGGAGCACTTAAGGCAGTGAGCAAAGGCATTGCAGAAAGCATCTTGATTATGGGAAGGATGCTGACATCTCAGTTATAGTCTCCCATTGCCCATCAGCCAGATACTTTGGGTCCTCACTGTTTTTTCTCAGTCCAACTCCAGAGTTAGAGGAAGGGATTCTGTCCCACAAGCCAGCCCCTCTACAGTGCTCTGGTGATGTACGGAGACTGGCTTGGTGCCGCAAGGATTGGAAGAGGATTTCCCTGGTACAACCACACAGCATAGGGCTCCTCAGAAATGGGCATGCCAGGGCCAGAGGAGAGCCTTGGCAGCATATACCACTGCAGTGATTCTGGGCTGCTCCAGATTGAAGAGCAACTGTTGGGAAGCTGCTGTCCATTAGAGCACCCCCAGGGCTGTTCTGATTTATGCTAGGGACCATTTTGGCCCCCTGAAGCAGCCCGCAATCCCAAAGGCACAAAGCCACCATTGCTTCTATCTCCAGGGGATTTTATGCTCTCGGGAATATGTACCAGACTGAATATAACCTGAGTAAGGGCTAAGTAGAGCCCCATACAGATCTTACCCACAGACATTTGGAGATAAGCAGAGTGAGCAGCTTCTTTGCAAATGAATGACCCCACGATTTTTGACATTCAGTATTTGAAAAGCCTGAGAAGCTCTTCTAGGGGTTTTCCTGATGGTGCTTCCCCTCTCCCCAGAGGGCGACATTTGAAGATGGGTTAATTTGCCTCCAGTATTTTCACTTGAGGTCAATGAGTTTACACCTGGGGCACATTGGACCCCATTAGTTTCATTAGAAAGAAAGTAGTACAGGTGGGCTGGTGGAGATGAGGTGGGGCTTACCCTAGCCAAGCTTATGGAGATATTAAACTAGGGCTTTGAAGTAGAAGCTGGTTGCAACCATGTTTGGCCATGAAGTTGTACAGTGTGTGGTCTGAGGTAGTACCTGGTCCATTGACTAGAGGGCCTGAGAAGCACGTGCTGGTGAGTGAGATAGCACATGGAGTTTCTGCCATGATACTGGGTCATGTCCCATGCAGATGCCAGCCAGCCACTCATGCTCAAGACCTGGGTCCACCTTTCCTTCCTAAGCATTTTATTTTCTGATCTACAGCATCTGAGAAGAAGAGTCTCCAAAGTAAAGCAACACCATTCCAATCCCAGAGCAAGCCCAGTTCCTGGAGCGAAAGCTTGTCTTCGGCTATGAGACTGACGCCTGGCAAGAATGTAAAGGAAACAGTGTGCAAATCTGAGGTAACTTCTGTTTCCCTATTATCGGCCTACATCACCCATTTGGAAGCTGTAGGAGGATGCCATTAAGGATGGCTGGATTTAGGAGGCATCAACTAAGATTGCCTGGAGTGTTCTCATATGAATCATATTAGTAATTATATAATTACAGGGATAAGTATAGTAGTAATTCTAGGCATCTGTATTACCATTAAGCTTCCTTTTGTAGACATTCAGGATAGAAATGACCATCATGATGATCATGTCTGAGCTCCTGCATAGAAGAGGCCAGAGAACCTCACCCAGCTTTAAGCCTGGGTCTTATAGTTGAGCTCTATGCTCTCCTTTCATCTCAGCAGGCTTGGTTCTAATCCTGTTTGTTGGTAACCGCTCTTTATTAAAAGGCTTTTAATCAAGTGAGGCTCTCATTTAGCAAGACGCTTAACTCACACATCTAAATTTAAGCCTGTGATTAGTCTCAGTGGGTTTACTTAGGCGTGAGCTTACACATCCTGCTGCATGGAGGCCTAATTGCAGAAAATAACATTGCACTCTCCCATTGAGGAGAGGGGTGAGGCATTCCCAGGTGTGGCTGCTACTTTTGGCTTAGATCCCTGTGTGGACCCTAATCTCTCTGATGTGGTACGGGGGCTCCATCAGCTGCCTCCATGGCACTATCTTCTCCTCCTCTGCCCACTCTGGAGGCCCCTCCTGGGGGACTAGGCAGGCTGAGAGGAGTGTGTATACAAGGCATGAGGCCAGAGGGGATGCATGTCACTGCCCCACCAGTTCCACAACTGTTCTCAGGGAAAGACGTGGCCAGCCAGACAGTCCCTGCAGCTCCCCAAGAGGAGTGAGTTTGGATTAGTTGGGATTGGACCATGTTAGCAGAGCACTCCTATCTTCTCTGGCTGAGAAGCAATAATGGGGTCATGGCTCCCTTTGGGCACTTAGCAGACACTTGTCCATATCACCAGTAAAGATCACAGGTTAGCGACTGTTAGCAGGCACTTCTTAAACAGCCTCTGGCCTAGAGCAGTGGAGGATGCTGTAGGGCAGGGTGCAGTGCATTGGCAGACTATCCTAGGCAATGCGTCCCAGCCCCAAGGATCCTGGATTTAATCCACTGGTGAGTGTGTTACTGGTCTCCACCCTCCCTTGCTGATTGGCAGAGGAGATGTCTCAGTTACAGCCCCAGTTGGGGCGCCTGGGCTCCTTAGGCCAAGCTGCACCACCTCATGCTTTTATCTGTGGAGGGACCCTGGTTCAGTCCCTAGTGTGTTAGCGAAGATGGCGGCCCTCATATAAACACAGCATCCACCAGGGTTTCTATGAATAACATCCTACTCATTGCTTAAGATCTCTTTGTTGGTTACAGAGCGAGCAACTTCTTCCCAGGTACACATGTAGCCTGTGATGTCATGCTGCCAGAGCATTGACTATTTGCCCTGGGGTCTGTTTAATTATTTTTTAAAATTAATTTTGATTATTACAGCTGATTACACCTCAGTGAGCAATGTAATTGATATTAGTTAATGTATCCCAAGGAACATTTTGTACAACATGCTTTTTGCTGTTGAAGGTTAAAGACTCCGTTATTGGTTTTTCCCTAAATATGCCCACATCATTAGTTCCTCCAGTGAAAAGGTTGCCATCTGGAAAAGGCAGCACGGAGACATTATTCAGGCACAAGTGCATGAAATTGGTGTTTCTGCATCTTCTGTCTCTCTTCTGCAAGGGAGAGGCTTGTAATTAAAGGAGCTGGGTTGGAGGAAACATTACTCATTCGGTGTTATTCCTTATCATGTCAGCGACTGACAGCTCTGCAGCGCTGACAAATTGTTCCTCGTATTGAGACACAAGATGACAATTCCAAATGTTCTTCTCCCTCCAACTTCTCTTTGCGAGAGTTAACAGCACTTTTCAGCCAGACCTACGTGAGAGGCGAGAAAATGGGTCTCCAAGCTTCTCTGCAGACTGCAACAGTCCCTCTATACAGGATCCATTCATAGAGTAAAGGGGGAATCTTCAGAAGTGCGTAAGTGAGTTAGGAACAGCGATCACACTGGCAGTCATTGTGTTCCCAACTCACTTAGGTGCTTTTGGCAATCTCACCTCATTGGCAAAGTTCCCTTTGACTTCAGTGGATGGAGCCCATGGTTTAGTTGCAGATATATTATAACTCATGTAGCCAGACCCATCTCTACCTTTTTCAGTGGCACTGCTCACATGAGTAAGGTGGGCAGGAGTTGGCCTTTGGTCAGGATGGCTGCCGCTTTGGTACAGTTCCCAGAACTGGTTTAGCTAAATATTAATGAATGGGAATACCTGCTGCCAAGTTGGGACCATATGGAAATATTGCTTAGTGGGCAGACTACTGGCAGTGCCTAGGGTTAGGTGGAATTGAACACGGTATCAAATTTTGACCTATGCTTTTTTCTCCTTGTTGCCAAATAAAGTCTATGGAGAATGAGAAAGGTGAATGACATGAAGGGATTCTCACTTGTGTCCTTGCATTTGCTTTAGTACTATATTGTTCATCGTGTTATGACTTTTCATGCTGTTTGAAAAGCTCAGATTCTTCTTCTAAGCAGGAGAGCTAATTGGTCAGGATGTCAGGTCTCCACTCCATTGAGGTCCGATTCAAGAGGATTACATTGTGTTTACAAAGGGGAAATAAAGCAGGAGATCAAATTCGCCATATTCCAAGCCTATTGTTAACGAACCTGTCAGTCTCGTAGGTGATACCTGTGGCCAATGTTTTCAAATTTAGGGCCTTTTTTTTTTTTAAATGGCCAACTAAAGTTATGCTTTGAAATCCACTTTTAGCCACCAAATAAAAGTGACCTAGTTTCAGAGGGTGCAGAGCGCTTGCAACTTCTCATTAAGTTTAGTGGCTGCTGGGGATGCTTAGCAGCTGCGAAAACCAGGCCATTTTTATGTAGGTGGCTCGGTTTGACAATGTTGGTTGGTCATAAACTTTATCTTTTCTTATCATATTTCTTCAAAGACTCTGGTTGTTCCAAGATGTGCTGTAATGGGATTGGCCTTCACGTATTGTCCTGTCTTTCTTGGGGAAAAATCTTAGAACAACCAACTCCACCTCAAACACTTTTGACCTTGAAAAGGGAGAAGGGCCCAGGAGTCCATGGAATCCCATTGGTTTTACGTGGAAGCCACTCAGATACTGTGGTGGAGGGTGGTAGTATGAAACCCTAAGGTAAGATAAGATAAAAAATATGGGCCAACTGGTTAAATAGTAGGGGGAAAAACCTTAAAACCCAAACATCCTAGGGCCAAGTACAAAATTCCTGTTTCTTTTTACTCAGGGCTAAGTCCTGTGGACCCTAATTGAGCAAAAGTCCTATTGGAATCAAGGGGAAATTTCCCTGAGTCAGTAAAAACTCAGTGAGGCCCTCAGGATTTACTTCACAGAAACCAGAGATGGAAGGGCTCTGGCTGGGTTATTAAATCCATTCCTCTGCTCCCCAGAATTTAGTTAATGGAAGGTGGAGCAGTACCCAGAATGTGTGCAGGGTTAAAGAAGGGTTAGCAAAGTCGATTGATGGCGTTTGTGGGAGGAAAGAGAAAAGGAGTACAGTCTGGTAATTGCTCCATTTTTCCTACTTGGAAGCCTGAATAACCAAGGAGGAGCCACAAGAGCGCTGTGCCAAACCATGAAATTCTTTGAGATCTGTCAGCTTGCAGAGGTGGAAGTGTTTTCCTATGTCTAGCTCCATCGCTGCCTTTCAGAACAATCTCAGAGGGGAGTGTTGGATGAGAGCTTATCTGCTCTGAGGGCTCTCCTGCTTGGTCCCACAAGATTCTGATCTACCAGCCAGTCTGTTGACCCTCAGCATGTCCGCTCATGCAGGACTTTGCTGTTGCAGGAAGGAGTACTAGGGTTATATTTATATTTGATTTTAGGGTTTATATCGGCTGATTAATTTTGTTTGGCTTCTTTAACAAACTGCATGGGCAGCCAAAGACAATTGTAATGGGTTCCTTATTCTTTTTCTAGTTCAGTGTGTATGTTCTTTTTTCCCCCTCCAAGGCACAGATGTCTTGAGTGGCTGGGGAAAAAATAAATCTTTTAAACTCTGAACTACAGAATAAAAAGCTTAAGCTGAGCCCGGGCTACTTATGCTGCGAGAGCAGAAACAACAGACTAGCTTTCTGGTCTTTTATTAGTCTTTTATATGGGCAGGTGCAAAATTGCATTGGCAGATGGACATAGCCCACCCAAACTGCATCTGTAGAGAGGGCAGGAGTGTGCCTTGGCCATTGTGGGAGCTTGAGGTGAACAGCGGGTGCAAAATCGTCACTCATCTCGAACTCTTGTGTATGGGGCCAGGCACAGTCTTGCGTCTTGGGGAATCTAGTACTGAAGTCAGGTCAGCAAGTGGAGCAGAAGCAGCACACCGGGGAGCCTGCCTCTATCATACCGGGAGCAGCCAGCAGAGTGTGCAGCCCCTCCTCAGACCTCTTTCGTGGCTGTGTGGTCAGTGACCCAGCACCCCTCAATCTGACTACTAGATCCTAGCACTCAGCAGAATGTAATCAGCTCTTGCATTAAACCCATATGCAGTGATGGCAAGCCAGGGTATGTCTGAGGGTAGAACAGGGCCCTTTGATTTCAGTGAGATTGCACTGCTGTAACTAGGGTACCTATATTCTTTATAGTCACTCTGGCTAGGTGTTTATATGCCCCCATCACCACAACACCCCGCTAGGCAGGGGAGTATTAGTCCCATTGCACACATGGGGAACTGAAGCATAGAAAGAACTGGGAGCTTTCCCAGGGTTACACAGTGGCAGAACCCGGCCTTGAACCCAGCTGCCCTGAATCCCAGTTCGGGATTTCTTAACCACAAGCCTGTCCTCCCTCCTCTCTGGATCGGAAGTCAAGGTGAATGTTTGCACCCCACTTCCCGAATAGTGTTGGTGACACCACAGCAGAAAGAGAGAGTGCCTGTTCGGAGCAGTAAGCTATAGAGGTGCTCAAGCAAGGAGATAAATACTGTTAGATGTGGGGAGGAGGGATTGGAACTGAAATGGAGAACTTGCTGATTTCTACAGAACATTTGAGAGGCAGAAGGAACCTGTTGATTATAGCAGCCTACAAAGCATGTGAACTTGAAGATGGGGATAGATGAAACCAAAATGCTTTAAAGCAAATATTTTTCTCATCAGTCTCTCTGTTTGGCCTTTTCTCAGTTATTTCAAACCAAGCTAAAACAAGCAAAAATATAATTATGAAATTTCTTTGCAAAGTGCATCATTTGTGTAACATCTTTATCTTTGTAATAGAAGGATAATTAACATAACTAATTATCTAATTAAGTTCATTAAGCATCCACCAACAGTGCACTGTGAAGCTGACATTATGTTCTACTGTCAACAAATGCTTTGATTTCTTAGGAAGTAATTAAAATGTAAATTAGCATGCCATTAAATGCACAAGGGAAGTGTGGAATCTCATATTCATTTTAAAACTGCTCATAGCGACGCAACTTTTTTTCCCCTGCAATGAAAGCAGGCACTTTGCTATTAATGATGTATATTGAACAATTCCCACTATAATATTATTGTCTTGTTTGGTAATTGACTCACAGCTAAATTACAGTGGCCTGTGGCAAGCTGGAGAAAGTTAAAGAAACTTTAAATGAAAAAAAAAAAAGGTTTTAGTTCCTCTCAATCAAACAGATATCCAACTTACTGTGTTCAGTTATCACCTTCATATAATGAATGCAAGGGAAATAATATAAGATCTATGCATATTATGAATTAATAGAAGTCGGTCTATGTATTTATCATCTCATGGGACCCATCAACATACTATCTTAAATATAAAGAATCTATATATCCTTTTAAAATAACAATTTTTATGACAACTTAGTAATGAAGGTATCATTTATAAGCACATAGGAATGGTTAGATGGGATTGGCTCAGGTCTGTCTAGCCAAGTATCCTATCTCTGACAGTGTCTAGAACCAAATGTTTCAAAGGATGGTGCAAGAACCCTGCAACAGCAGATGTGAGAGAACCTGCCCCTCCCCACACATTGTCTCATCCTGATTTCTAATAGAGCAGCTTTAAGCCCTCACACAGGAAGTTTAGTATCCCCTCTAACATCTTACCATCACTAATTATGATAACTCAGGACAATCTTGTTCTCTGTCTAGGGATCAATCTCTGTTTGAATTTTACTAAGGTTTTGGCCTCAATGATGTCCTGTGGCAATGTGTTTAATCGCCAGAGTTTAATCGCTCATCATGTGAAACAGTATTTCCTTGAATGGATATTTTCTGGGGTTCTATTCAGATGTATTTTCCTTTTAAACAACAGAATATATATGGATCAGATTTAGAGGGACTTCAGGGTTTGAGTCTAATATTCAGAGCCAGTGTTCTTATGAAGTTTTATACCCAAATGGCAAAAAGCTGTGAAGATTAGATAATTTATACTTGTGTAGATAAAAATAGATTCTTATTGAGATTAGGAGAGTTCTCCATGCAAGAGGAAGCTCAACAGCAAGTGCTGACTGCTCAAATGTGTGTATCTAGAGATCTAGAGACAAAGTTCCAGCCATAGGCATGCGTACAGGGTGTGCCAGGTGTGCCCAGGCACACCCTAGTGTCTCAAAAAAAAAAAGTGGCTTTGCGTTTTAATTTAATCGCATGATACACTTTTTTAGTTTTAAAGTGTGGATTGTTGTATTATGAATTATGTATTATTGCATTATAAAATAATGTCCTTTATGATTGAGTATCCAATAAATGTTCGCCTTTGAAAAAAATAAATAAAATTCCCTGGGTGCACACCCTAATGAAATGTGCTGCGTGTGCCTATGGTTCCAGCAGAAGTGAAAGCAGATGTGTGGCGGCAAGTATTTTGCATGAATGAGCTGGCCAGAAACTAGATAGGGAATAGGTCCAGTAGTGCAGACATGACCCTAGGGTAACTGCTGGAAATCTGCTGGGTTCTCATTAATGGAGTTGTGAAGTGGAGAATTTAAATTCACAAAACTCCAGAAGTTCCAGAGTGAATTATTTTTGCACTTAGACACCATGGTGATAATTGAAGCGTAAAACCCTGAATAGAAGGTGGTGTAACTATTGGCAGTGCCGCTTATATGAAATATTTTGTATAAAGTATCAGAGGGGTAGCCATGTTAGTCTGGATTTGCAAAAGCGACAAAGAGTCTTTTAGCACCTTATAGACTAACGGAGATGTTTGGGATCATGAGCTTTCATGGGCTAAGACCCACTTCGTCAGATGAATGTTGTGGAAATCTCCACAGGCAGGTATAAATATGCAGGCAAAATTGATTGAATTTACCTTGCTTTCTTGCCTGCATATTTATACCTGTCTCTGGAGATTTCCACAACATTCATCTGATGAAGTAGGTCTTAGCCCATGAAAGCTCATGATCCCAAACATCTCTGTTAATCTATAAGGTGCTACAAGATTCTTTGTTGATTTTATATAAAGTTACTCTTTTTAATAGCAAGGGTGGATTGAGCGGGAAGCACAAGTATGGGAAAGCCGGAGACTTGGTTGTATTTATTGTTAGCAATGCCAAAGACTCTCTGCCCCGCCACCAAGGGAGGTCAGCATCATTATCCCCATTTTAAAGATGGAGAAACTGAGGCACAAGGCAGTTGAGCAACTTGCCCAAATTCACACACAAAGTCATTGTCAGAGCCAGGACTAGAGAACCCATTTGTCCCATTCCCCAGGCTTGTTTTCTACCTACTAGAAGATAGCCTACTTCTACCTGGATTAATTTCCTAGGTGATTTTTTTATTGCTATAAAGTCAGTGCTGCTTCCATGCTGTCTGTGTCTAGCTGTGCAGTATGCTATGGAGTTCTGTTCTGTAAGGTCATACAGAAAACCCAGGCGCCATACTTCTGGGTTTTCCTCTGCAAAGCCACCCTTGTGTATGTGGTAAATTAAAATGTGGGGCTTTTTCTCATTAAGTTTGCTATTCCCCAACCAACTGGTGATGCCAGGAATCTGTCCATGATACTTAGGAGCAGTTGGCAGTACGCATTAGCCTCCTAGAGGGTCGAGGCATGAGGCTTGTGTACAGCACTTATCTTCTGGAGCTACACAATCTGTTGAAAAGCTAAATGAGCTTTGGCTATGTAATGTACAATCAAATCTATGCAGTGATGACAATGTTGTGATTAATAAGAGTGTGTCAACAGCTCTGAGTGGCGGGGGTGTCTGCTAGTGAAAAAAGGAAACACTCTTTTTGTGCTAAAACCCCCCCATCCTTTCCTTTAACTTGACATTTGTAACCCGGTGAATAATAGAATGTGCCCTTTGCTACAGACTGAACATCTGGCTTTCTCTGTCCCAGCAAGTCACTAGAAAGCAAATCTCATTTCAAGACTTAAATGAGGCCTATTGGTTAGAGCAGAGGACTGGATGTCATTCTGCAATCTATTTCTCATGATACCACTGATTTGCTATCTGCTTTGGGGCAAATCTTGGTACCTCAGTTTCTCTGCCTGTGAAATGAGGGAAACTGTTTTTTCCCCTTTGGATGGAAAATTAGGGTTTTGACTTTTTTTTTTTTTTTTGGTGGGGGGACCAAAACACCTCAAACTGAAACATTTTGAGTGGAAACTGGGTTTTTGACACTTTTTGACCTTTTTCTCAGTTTTTGGCTGAAAGTTTTTGATGTGTGGTTGATAGAAACCAAAAGAAAAGTCAACATTTTCTGTTGAAATTTGACAATAAAAATAACATTTTTTCTTTTGCTGAAATTTTCCACAGGAAAACAAAAGTTCCACCAGCTGGGAACTTTTGCTTACCTAGTAGATGAGTTGAGATGCGAGACCTCTTTCAAATGACCAAAAGACCCCTCTACTCTTTGTGGACATTAAATCTCCCCTCCTACTTTTCATAAAAGCAAGGGTTTTTCTGGAACTTTGATTAAAACAACTCCCTCCAGCACTGTTGTTAAATGTTCTGGCTAGTTGCCACATTCTACCCTGGAGATCGTTATGCTGCCTGAGGGGAAATGGGCCTACTGATATAGCACTCGACTGGGACTCAAGACAGATGGATTCCATTCCTGTCTCTGTCACTTTTCTGCTGGGTGACTGTGGGCAAGTCATGTCACTTTCTTGTGCCTCAGTTTCCCCATCAGTTAAATAGAGGTGACCTCTGTTATAAAGTGCTTTGAGATGCACTGATGAAAAGCGCTGTGTGAGAGGTAGGTGTTATTTTTGCTGTATGTATGTAAGTGCTGTGGCTTAAAAGCTGCTTTATAAATTCCCCTGCCAGCAGTTGGAGGCCCTGATTCAATGAAGCACTTAATCACATGCTTCACTTTAAGCACATGAGTTTCATTAACTTCAATGGGACTGCTCATCTACAAAGGTGTGCATTGCTGGATCGGGGCCAGAGAACTCAACGCCATGAATTACACCAGACATAGGATCTTAGCAACTTGGGCTCTCAATTTGTTGCATCTCCTAGGTAGTAGACCCACTCTCCTGAGCTACTGGCTTTGAAGCATACTGTGTGTGGGAGGGATCATTGTATTATGGGCCTATAATTCCTCTAAAGAAAGCACCAAAGTTCAGAGCTGCAATGACATCATGTTTCTTTAAGAGAGAGCTGTGTATCACCCATGCAGCATCTGTATCATGCAGTGGGAGCCTGTTATGGCAAGACTGAATTTTTGTGGGTTATGGTGGTGTTTAAAAGTCATATAAAAATCAGATATAAACATTTCCAGACCTCAGCAGAGCAGGATATTGATAACCTAATAGTCACACTTCTCACTGAGCATTTATTACAAGTAGTACCTCCGATTCCTCTCACAGAGAGAGATTAGAGCCTTGTCTATACTACCAGCTGGATCAACAGGTAGAGAGCGATCTGTTGGGGATCGATTTATTGCGTCTCATCAGGATGTGATAAATCGATCTCCAGAGGCACTCCCGTCGACTCCGGAACTCCAGCTCGCCAAAAGGCGCAAGGCAGAGTCAACGGGGGAGCCCACTGTCGACAGCTGCCTCCGTGAGGACGGCAGGTAGGTTGACCTAAGATGCATCAACTTCAGCTACAGTATTCACGTAGCTGAAGTTGCGTATCTTAGGTTGACCCTCCCTGCTAGTGTAGACCAGGCCTAGGAGAAATGGGTCTCTGTTCTTTCAGTTTGCTTATGTTGTGCATTTGCCAGTTCTTTGTGTTCTGTCCGTTTCCCCTTTCCTCAGCATTAGTCACTTTCCCCACCATTAGACACTATCCCCTGTTGTTTGCATGGGTCTTTTGCACAACAAAAATGGGAAGGGAAACATTTTAAAAAAAATAGGAAAATATCATTGTAAACCCAATTCTACTGTAAAACCACAAAAATTGGCAGGGGACTTGGGAGCAGCAAAATAACTTGAATCTGCTTGTAATGGAAGTGACAAGAAGAAGACGTCTAACGGCTTGTCAATACGAACATTTAGTTTTCAGCAAGCTGTGGCGGGAATCTACCTCGCATTAGCCTGCCACGCACTGACTATCCAGGTGGACTCTTCTGATGTGCATTAACTGTTTGTTAATGTGCCTTGATCTAGTCCTGTTGCAAAGAGGGCTAGATCAAAGTATGCTAGTGCAGGGTAGATTCACACCCCAGTTTGCCATGAACTAAAGGTTGACATAGAAAAGCCCTAAGTGGAACTTGTAGCAGGGTGATATATTCCTTCATGTTAAGGGCACAAGGGACTGCAATGATCATCTAGTCTGACCTCCTGTAAAACACAGGTTAGAGCTTTTGACCCAGTGAGTCCTGTATCAACTCATGCATATGACAGCCCTATTTTTAACTATTACCATCCAAATACCAAAAATGCAATATTAACAATGACAAAAATGAATGTGTCACTTTTACTTTTAGCCAGATATGATGCAACAACACCATTGTGTTTATCCATTGGGCAGGGTATTACATTAAAAGATAAACCTCCTTATTCTGTTCAGGACACATTTTTTCTGGGGATTTTTTTAAACAGGAAAACCATCTGTCTTTACTTAATAGCAGACAACAGCAAGCCTGGTGTAGGTATTAATATTCCTAAAACATGGTCAGATGCAATGGGTTTTGGTTAGAGTATTGGAGAAATGTTAATCTGATATCAAGATATCTGTTTAATATTATTATTTATATTATCACAGTGCCTAGGATTTGCCCTCTCTTTTGCTGGGTATACATCTCTAATGCATTCATTTTTCTCTCC
Organism: Dermatemys mawii; assembly: GCA_007922305.1. NCBI lineage: Eukaryota > Metazoa > Chordata > Testudines > Dermatemydidae > Dermatemys > Dermatemys mawii. Next base: position 44,531,998 of record ML677335.1, on the reverse strand, counting down.
CATTAACCTCCTAGGTTTTCTTTTTACCATTCTTCTAATTTTGTGACCACATGCTTGTCTTGTGGTGGTGATCCTCTGGGGTTTGCTCCAGGATAGGTGGTTCTGGCTGAGGATGTTTAGACACAGTTTCAATACCAATCCCCAACTGACCACAAGCGGTTGCTCAGAGGAACCTTTTTTCCTTTGGAGTCATCTCTAAAGATACCGCTAAGCCCTTCCAGCTCCAAAGCATACCTAAACCCTGCGGGGCTGGAGTCTTGTCCAGAAGTCAGTGAAATGCCCAACATGGACTGCTTTAAAATGGCTGCTGCTGCTGGATCACTGGCCTGGCCTGGCCTTTCAGAACTCTGCGAGTCTCTGACTGTTGCTGGCACATAAAGGAGGTTCTTGTCTGATCTGTGTGGTTTTTGCTGTATTTCTGTAAAGCTGGAACCTGAGCTCTCCTTTTACCCGGGACCCAGCTTGGCAGCACGAGAAAGTGATTGCTGTCTAGGTCAGTCTTCATGGGAGTTTTATATGAATTTATGGACTAGTTTTGTGAGTCTGCAACTGTGATTACAGGTTTAATGATGCTTCACATAAACAAAATGTAATGGCTTCTATCAGTGTAAAACAGGAGCTTCCTGCGGGGAAACACCACTAAATGGGACTTCGCGGCAGGGGAACGGAGCTGGTTCCCTGCCAGCAGCAATCGGCACCACATAGACCTTGTGTGTTAACTCAATTATAGCACAGCACCAGCAGCAGCTAGGCAGTTTGCTTTGAGGAATCGCTGTGTGCGTGGCACGGAGTCCATGCATTTGAAGGCTACCCATCTGATCCATGGCTTTGGGTTGAGAAAGCCTGGTTCAGCTCAGCTCGGTGCCTGGCTCAGAGCAGTCTGACCTCCCTGAACCCTGGAAGAGCACTGTGTCTGGGTTCTGGTGGGATGGTGGTGTTTCTGCAGTCAGTGCTTTATTTGTAGGAGCTGGCTGAAAGGAACATTCCTTAGCACCACGTGTACAGTCTGTGCATTCATTCCCTTCCTGGCAACAGGGTATTTCCCGCTTCTCTTACAGTTTGCCAGAGAATCGTCTTCTCCTGTGGTCAGTATATTTGAGTGATCTCCTAACCTTGCCCTGCACTTCTGAGATCTTTTCTAGCCAATCCTAGCAATCTGTCAAAGAAATTACTGCCTGCGATACTCCCTTCAACTTCATCTGGTGTTCAGCAAACCCCGACCTCCTTGTCTAGCCTGGCTACAAGTTGCCATCTTTAATTGCTAAGAGGGGGAAAAGTACTTTGTCTGTTTAAAATACCATCTACAAGTAACAGCGTGTCTATTCTGTGTGCGTGCAACTGCTACACTGGGGCACCTGTTGTATACGTAGGTACCCATGTTGTTATTTAGGATTTGTACTGCAGTAGCACCTAGGAGTCCCAGTCACAGGCCAGGACATCACGGTGCCAGGCACTGTACAAACACAAAATAAAAAGACAATCCCTGCCCCAAAGAGCTTGCAGCCTGGAAGGTGTTAAAGCAAGTGAGCATCTAGCTTCAAAAGGTAGGTGGTGGCGTCTAGTAGGTAGAGCATGGGTCAGTACCATTTTCAAGCAAAGGTTTTATGTCTCCCTCTGAGCGTAAGGGTGAGGAGGGTCTGTGGTACTACACTCACCCTATCTCCCGCAAGAGAAACCCTGCCTGAGGCCATGTAGGGGCATTTGCCCACATGATTAGCGTTTCAGTGGGAAAAGGCGTCAACTCAGGGGTCCTTTCGTTGCCCTGCTCTCATGGGCTGTAAAGAGAAGAACTCTTGTCATCACCTCATCAATCTGCTTTCTGGTGAGTTCCTCAAACCCACCTGGTCTACATTCATAAAACCCAGAGTGATCAGCTGTTGCCTAACTCTGCTTCTGACCCACTACCAAACCTGTGCATCCAGTGCCTTTTACTGAGCATTGCAATGTCTTCTGGTGTTTCCTCCAGGGCTTTGTGTCATGTATAGAGAAGTACAGAAGGAGTGGGCAGGAGCTGTACGCATCTTTGCACAAAGATCACGTGCAGGTAAGGGCTTGAAGATCTCATCATTTGTTTCTGTTGGGAAGATGACATTTTTTAACTTCTCAGATTGCCCTGGGAATGTACTTTTCTCTCAGAGGTGAGATGTTGTTCCTCCTGTATATACAGCCTGCAGAGTGCGTGGTGAAAAATTCTGGCTCATGACTGGCTGAAAACAGTCATGTGATGAGTCAGTAATTTTCTATTTACCTCCTGTGTGAGTAACAGTACTGTGGAGTAACACCAATCATCAATCAGACTGCGCATCCCCAAGTCTGTCCTCAGGTACTCCTGATTTCCACTGGAGTAATTTAAAGATTAGTCTAGATTTACATCAGTGCAAGTGTGAGTGAGAATTTGGCCTTGTTTCCTGATTGGCTCTTTAGCTGTCAATAATAGTTTTCATGGAACTCAGCCTTACAGCCACTTAAATCCCACATGCAACTCTTTGCTTCCCATTTGGCTCATCAGAGCTCAGTAAACGCTTTATGCCCTGGAATTCTAATCTCATCTCCCCTTCAGAATGGTAGCTTAAAACAAACCCAATCCAGGTATATTTCAATTCAGGCCACAATGGAAAGATTTCCAGCTATTTCTGGTGAGACATTCAGAATGTTTGTTTGCAACGGTGTGGATACTGCCTGTGCTTTAGTGAACATCAACATTTGCCATCACTGGAGATGCACACGGAGCAGGACAAGCACAGGTGCCTCTACTTTGACAGTGTCAGTATCTGTTGTTTCCTGTTGTTTAGTATTTTATTGCAACATAGTTTTGTGTTTTCTGTTTTACCTGGTGACTCTGTGTAATGGTGGGTTAAATATATCTGGTTGAGTGTTGCTGTTCAGTGAAAATGTAGATGGTTCCAAGAGTTCCAATATTTAGATTTGATCACATAGAGTTCAGTGTGGATCACTACCTGCTGGATTGGCAGCACTCCTTCCTGCTGTGTCTGGGGTTTCCATGGAGGGTTCCATCCCAGTCCTGACTCATCAGCATCATTAGATCCACTGAGATTGCAAAGAGAGAACAGCTGCGGGTGTTCTGGGAAAGTGGAACATGATGGAGTGATACAAGTGATTTTTTCCTACAGATGCTGCAGTGTGGTTACAGCAAAGCGGCGAAAGACTGGGCCACACTGGAGGAGCAGCTGTTCACAAGAGGGAGCCCATGGGGAGCCGTATCGGGGCTGTCAGCCCCACGGTGGAGTCTCGATGGGTATGAGGGGCCTTCACGGATGCGGAAAAGGATTCGGTGCGAGAGGGCCCATGGGGCTGTGATGCGAATGAGGAGCGAGGTAACAAGCTTTTGAACGTGGTGTGCAAATTCTCTATCCTCCTTCTTTTCCCCCTGGAATAACACACAAATAACACTCTATGCATGTGGCTTTCTAATCTTCTTCCCTCAGTTTGTTCTCCTTTCCTAATCCCATTGTCTTGACTTACTGGGCTATGGTCCTTGAGGTTGGAAACTGTAGTGGTCAATTGCTCTCGAGCAGGGAGGGAGGCCACTCCACCTCACTGTATTAGGCAATAACTTTTGAGCTCGGGCCTCATAACCAGGGTCAAGCCGTATGCAGTCTGTAGTTTAGTCGCCCTCTAGCAGGGGTAAACCAGCAGGAACAGTCTAGTCCTCTCGCCCACCTGGGCAGGGCGAGGCAGTGAGCAGTCTTTAGCTTGCAGCATTTTTGCTGGGGTGGAAAGCAATTAAGACTTCAGGCTTTTGCCCTTTGGGGTGGGGCCAAGCAGGTAGCAGGCTTTAGCCTCAGCTTGGAGGCTTAAGGCAGCCAGCAAACACACAGTCTAGGGCAGAGGTTGGCAATCTTTCAGAAGTGGTGTGCTGAGTCTTCATTTATTCACTCTAATTTAAGATTTTGCGTGCCAGTGATACATTTTAAAGTTTTTAGAAGGTCTCTCTCTCTAAGTCTATAATATATAACTAAACTACTGATGTATGTAAAGTAAATAAGGTTTTAAAAATGTTTAAGAAGCTTCATTTCAAATTAAATTAAAATGCAGAGCCCCCCAGACCGGTGGCCAGGACCCAGCCAGTGTGAGTGCCACTGAAAATCAGCTTGCGTGCTGCCTTTGGCACTTGTGGCATAGGTTGCCTATCCCTGGTCTAGCGGCTCAGGTAGGGGTGAGCACCCACACAGTCTAGTGTCCTAGTATGATGAGCAGTAGACTTACACAGGCCTCCTGGCCTAGGGTGCGGAGGCTGCCAGGTGGAATGGGAGGGGGAGGAGGATGTGGGGCTGCCTGACTCCACTGCATCCCAGCCCAGGGCCCTCACAGTGGTGGAAGGCTCGCTGACAGGGGGAGCAAAGGGGCCAATTGCCCAGGGGTCCAGGCAATTTAAAAGGGCCCAGGGCCCCTTGGTCATTGCTGCGGTAGCGGTGGCAGTGGCCAGGAGCCCCGAGCCCTTTTAAATTGCCCAATTGGGACGCAGGACTCCTAGGCGTGCACAGGGTGGTACCAGCAGTGGTGAAGGCAGCCAGGCGGGCCGTGGAAGCACCAGTTGATGTAGGCTCAGCACCACACACACACACACAATTCAGTGAATGCCATTGTCACATCACATATTTGCAACTTAAAAAAATATTTAGCACTATTTAGGAAGCCATCTTTGGCTATGATGTTTTCAGGCAGATCAGTGTATCATCAATAAGATTGGTCTCTGTCCAAAGATACAAAGCCCCATATTCAGCACATGCATACAAATGACTTTTCCTCTCAAGATCAGATAAAGTCCAATATTTTTCCTAGCAATTAAAATTTGTGTTTGTATGTTTTATTTAAACTTCCTCTTCCATAGCATGTGTTCTGTATGTGATCCTTCATATCATATAAAGAATTAATTTCAGACCAGGTAGTTGAAGGCTGTTATCAAATCCCGCCCTCCATTTTTCTCTTCTGCAGAATAAATAAGCCCAGCTCCCTCAGCCATTCCTCATAAGTCACGTGTCCCAGTCCCCTAATCGTTTTCGTTGCCCTCTGTTGGACACTCTCCAATTTCATTCTGTAATGTATTTGTTTAATTTAAATATATAATTTGCTCAAAATGCTCACAGTTTGTTTAATACTGGTGCTATAACTGGAAAGAGTAAGTTAACTACATCAAGCAATGCCACAACTTATATACTGGGTTCTTATGTGTTATCAATAGGATAAAAAGTAGTGTCAAAAACCTCAGCCATCCCTTTCTAGGGAGCCCATTCACTGTTCTGTCCTGGGGCCCAGAATTGCTATCGGCAGGCTTGACTGGTGAAGTGGTCCACCACTGGGTCAGCAGGTATCCAGCTGCAACACACTGACCTAGAATCAGTCAGCCAGCAACTTAGCTGGACAGTTGTCGGCTGCTTGGGCTTCTTACTACCTCCCTTGGGTTTGGTACCTCTGTAATCCGCAGGTCCTCTGGATCCTCTGGGTATGCAGCAGATGGCAGTCCCAGCAACTCTTCTTCAAGGTCAGCCTCCTCCGGAGACAGGGTGCTGTAGAGCACAGATTCAGCTCCTAGGTGCCGCAGCAAAGTGGAGGCGTCCTTCTCCTTTCCTAACTCCCGCTCAACTTAACTTCAGAGCCCTTCTTTTATACTTCCTGTCCTCCAAACTACTTCCGGTTAGGGGGGCCTGGCAGGTTCGGCTCCACCCATCTGGGGGAGTGTAGTGGTCCCTCGCTCTCAAATCCAAAGAGAGGAGACACTGCCTCTCTACAGAAACCCATTGAGATTAGCCATTTTTGAGGGGGTTAAGAGAGGCTACTATTTGTTTAGTAGTGGTGGACTGATTGACCTTCATGGTATGCACGCTTCAGCCTAGTGAGATCTTACAAATAGACAGATTTTCTTTCTCTCTGCAGTAGCCCAGAATCATAGCATGCCCTCCTAGTGGCATTTTGTATCCTGAAGTCCAGTGTGAAGAAGAATGAGGAGTATTCGTGTCACCTAACAATTTTTTGGGGGCATAAGTTTCCGTGAGTTTAAATGAATGTATCTGATGAAATGGGTTTTAGCCCACAAAAGCTTGTGCCTAATAAATTTGTTGTCTCTAAGGTGCTACAAGTACTCTTGGTTCCTTTTGCTGATACAGAATAACTCGGCTACCACTCTGAAATGTGAAGGCTAGGACTATAACAGGGTTTAAAAGAGAACGGGATAAACTCATGGAGGTTAGCCAGGCTATTAGCCAGGATGGGTACGGAATGGTGTCCCTAGCCTCTGTTTGTCAGAGGGTGGTGATGGATGGCAGGAGAGAGATCATTTGGTCATTACCTGTTAGGTTTGCTCACTCTGGGACACCTGGCACTGGCCTCTGTCGGTAGACAGGATACTGGGCTGGATGGACTTTTGGTCCGATCCAGTACAGCCATTCTTATGTTCTTAAAAAGGTTACTCTGCCACCGCAGGCTTCAGTGCGTCAGACTGGCCATCCTGCTGGAACTGGCCAGTGATCAAATGAGTCTTGCTTGTGGAATTAGAGCAGTCCGAGCTAGGTGTACAACTATCTTATCTTGTTTTATGTTATTCTCATCATTGTAGGATTTGAGTGCCAGCTCCTATCAGCAAGAAGCAGAAGGACTTAGTCTGAGTATCTCAGAATATTCGCCTTTCCAGTCTTTGTGATTTACAATGGAGCTCCAATTCTGCAGACCTTCCATAGAGTAGAATATAACTTTGTCCTGGAATTGCCACTGTTCGGGAGTCAGCAATGAAGAGTGTGGGCTTTTCCCCTTTGATTGTAGCACATCAGTGTTTATTTTTATATTGTTTTGGTCATTTGGGATCCTCTCCAATGCATTCTTTTCAACTCAGCTCTGAGTCTGCCATCTGGGCCATAGCTTGGTGTTGGGATATGTTGCCAGCCTGCATATTCCATTCTAGTGATGTCTGTTTTCTTTTCAGGTTCACCAAACTACCCCAGTCCAAGAGGAAAATCAAGGTAACATTTAAACTTATTCATAGAAGGAAATGAGCTTGTAGGTCCAAACTTTGAGCTGAAATAAGCAGTTGCGACTCCAGGTCTGAATTTGGCCGAGGGATTATAATATGGTGGCAAGTCTAGCCTACTGCTGTCTAAAGTCATCTGCATTTTTTAGGGTAAAATTGAAGGTATCATTACATATAGCACGTAACCAGTTGCTGATTTCATTACTGTATTGTGGCTAGTGGAGAAAGAAGCCAAAAACCTACCATAAAATCAAACATTTAGGCACCTCATGGAGAGCTCTGGAAAGCACTTGCCTTTAAGGGGGGTGTGCTTAGCAAGTTAACTCTTGTTTGCTGAACGTTTAAGTTCTACAGTAGCATCTTCTGTGTTGCACCCCCTACTTCTCCGTCCTCTGCTGCATTACTTTAGACACCCCTTTAAGACGTCACTTGAAAGGAAATGAACAGGGCACTAATTGGCTCAGGGAATGATAATAGGTGATTGTGACTTTCAAAGAGATGGAGGAAAAAATGGGGGGCAAAAATCCCATTTTTTTTTTTTTTTTTAAATTTCAAAGTTGTTTCTGTTTCCCTGGGTTCAAAATGGAGCCATTTTTTCATTTGTTTCTAAACTGTCAACAGTTTTTCCACATTTTTCTTTCCCCAAGTCTTGGTTTTTCAGTCAGCACAGGAGATGTTTGCATAATTTTTTTTGCAAAAAATGAAATTGTGTGAAAAAATCAACAAAAATTTTGTTTTAGGAAGAAAGACCATTTTGGGGTGTAAAAACTTTTGGTTTGATACATTTCAGCCAGTGTTATGGAATTCAGCTTCCCGTGCCACTGCACTGGGGCAAACCTTTAGTGTAGGTTAGTGAAACTGTTATTATTAAGTATGTTTATTACGGTACGGCCTAGGTACCAACTGAGAACAGGGCCCCTTTGTGCTAGGCACTGTACAGAGTACTAAATAGTCACTGCCCTGAGGAGTTTACACTCTAAATAGAGAAGGCAGACAAAGGGTAGGGGAAAGAGATATAACATATACACAGATCAGATCTGCACTGCATGAGTGTCTGCACAGCACTACCTGAACTCCCAACCTTCTGTTGCAGCATGCGCTGGGCTCTGTGAGTGTCCCCAGGACATTACAATTACCAGCTCTTCTTAGTTTCATCTGAGCAGCCTCTTATATGATTTTTTTAAGTACTTCTGGTATCAGCCAGAGCTAGTCTGAACATGGCAATAAACTTGTTTGTTCTGTATTTTCCAATCTTCCACTGTTATCAGAGCTCAGTTCGAGTTATGGTTCAATGTTGGGGCCAGTTCCTAGTTAGTCCTTCCCTAGCAATTAATAGATTTCACTTCTCTCCTGCCTAGCTTAACCACTGTGAGGAGTGGGGCTTGGCAAATAAATAATGCCATTTCCCGAGGCAGAACAAATTGGCTGAAAGTCTAATGTTGCTCTTCGTGGCAGCCGGCTGCCACTAAAACTGTGATCTCCTTTATGTTGATGTAGAAGAGCTGATGCTAAATGGAGCAGAAAGGGAGATGGATGAGAGGGGAATGGATTGTAACCAGCTGACATTCTTCCCTGCCCTACATGAAAGCTTCCACTCAGAAGACTTCTTGGAACTGTGTGTGGAAAGACAAATTATCCTTCAGGAGTTTGCTGAGAGTGAAAAGGTACCGCCTTACAAACGAGGAAGATCTTTTAGGGCAGGAGGCACTTTGTGGTGGAGCTGGGCATGGATGGTGGGTGTTAGGGGACTTGGGAACAATCTATAATGGCACCATTGCTGTTCTTTTATTTGTATTCCTGGGAGTGCCCACAATTTGCTAGACACTGTCCAGATATGAAGACATGCTCCTGAAGCGCACACAAGGTTGTAAGGTTTTGGGGTCTTTTTTGTTCTGTGTCTGTACAGTGCCTAGCACACTGGGATTCTAAGCCGTGACTGGGGTTTCTAGGGGCTACCATAATACAGATGATAATAATCAAAATCAGTATTTACCCTGATGGGTTATTTATTTGACTTTCCCCTTGTACTTCAAGGCCCTGGAAGAGCAAATATCACATTAAATTTAACCACCAGGGGCAATAAACACTGACTGTAATTTTTAGTGGCACTGCTGGAAATCTATTCCCACACTTTCAGCAAAGAGATGAGCAGCCCCTGTCTGGGGGTCAGGGACGGTTTCCAGCAGCTGGGAGATAGGATGGGTCAGCATTCGCTCCAAACATGCTACATTCAAGGTTCCTACGATTCCTCCCCTGATTCCTCACTGCCTTCTTTCCCAGTCCCCAGTACAGTGCCCTGCACTTGACTTGCTCTCTGGCTGCCCTGGGACATATCAGTTCTGTACAGGCAACACTTCATTGCTGTCATAATTGCTGTTTGAAATGATGGTTAAATCCCTGTCACTTCTCTTCTCTGCTGCTCCAAGAGGAGATGCCTTTAATGCCCTCAGCCAACCCTCCTCTGCCCTTCTCCCTCCCACAGGCATGCTGAAGCAGACCCCTACCCTCTGAGCGTGCACACAGCGTCCCTGACCCCTCCTTGGCTGTGTTCCTCACCTGGCCACATCAGTGCTAGTACCTCCTAGGACCCACTTGCACAGTGCTTCCCTTCCCCATGATGCCTTCTAGGACTGGGGAGAGGGCAGGACTCAGTAGTGTGGCCCATACACTAGACATGAGGCAAGGGGCAGGTGAGGCAGAACTGGCTCCTCTCAGTAGCCCCAACCTACCCCCTTCTACAATCAGAGACTCTCATTTCTCCCCATCAGATGATTCCCACGATAGTCAACATCAAACCCTAAAAGAAGAGCTAGTTCTTGGAGTTGGAAAGAGATAGGGATTAGCCATTTTCCAGGGAGTTCTGAGAGACCCATAAATGTTCAGTAGCTATGGCCTTATTTTCTGCCATTTTGTCCTATATACGCTTCTTTCTAATTTGGCCCTTCAGTGTGGGAAGCCCAGCAGTTTGCATCCATCTAACAGTGAAAGCCACTCGTGAAAAATATGATTTTACATTCTCTGTGATCAAAATGTTCCACTTTGGAGGCCATATATTGATATAGATTAGAGTTGGCTGGGAATTTGCCATCAGAATGATTATCTGATGGAAAACATGCTTTTCAGACCTTCAAAACTTCCCTGGGGAGCATTTCAGCTTTACTGAAAAAAGGCTCGTTTTCCATCAAGACAATTGAAACTATGGCTCCCCGGCTGCCCACCTGGGAGGGAAAGTGAAGTTGATGACAGCCTGCCATTTTGGTTCTTCTGAAACTGAACTTTTCTGGAAGTCCCTTCCACTGAAAAAAAATCAGTTTTGATTTTTCATCCTCATTCAGGGTGTAAAAAGGTTCAAAACAGCAGAATTTTTGTGAGAAGGGATTTTCCATTTGCTGGTCAGCTCTAACAAAGAGAGAGAGAGAGAGAGAGAGAGAGTGCTTTTATTTTTTTGTATAGATTTTCATGGCACTTTCCCAACAAACAGCAGTCATGTTCTGTCTCTCTTCCCTGTCCCATTTGAGCTGTAGATACCGTGTACAATGAGGCGCCATAATTAAACATTTGCCACCCCTAGCAGAAGGGGAAGGGAATAAAAATGTGAAACATGTTTTCCGTGCCTGGTCCTAATCTCATTCGGAGGCCTCAGGCTCTCGCGCTCCTCCATGTAACTCCACAGGAAGCCATCAAAAGTGCCAGACGTTTTCCTCCCGCAGCAGTCACTGCATTGCCAAGCTGACAGAGTATTAAAAAAAGCAGTAGGGGGTGACATTAGCTGTCCTGTGCTCACTTAGTACGCTGTGGTCCTGCCCTGTAAATGGCTGCCTCATGAGCTGTTTGCGCTCTAACCACGCAAATGGAACTGGCTTACCTACCGTATTGCAGAGAGATGTCACTGCGATGCCTTGGCAGCTAGGAGATTGATTTGCTCCAGCGCAGGGTTGCAGTGGCTCTGTAATGCACTGAGTGTTTTATAATAATGTTACATGGTTTTCTTACTGCGGTACAATCAAAGAGAAACCTTTGTAACATATTCAACTATGCAGCCTCACTTTACACACAGCTGCATTTAGCTGGACTCACTGCAGGCGAGTAACACGGTCTGCAATCTGCTTGTGCCAACTCCACCTAGCCCCAGGTTGCTGTGTGCTGGGCCCTGATCTGAAAGCCATATTTTCTGCACTGCCAAAGGATAAGATGTCTTATGTGCCATCGCTGTCACCTGCTCCCCTTGGGTCCATAGAAGAGGTGGATGTAGGCCAGTCTGAATGCTCCTACATCCCTCTGAGCTGCTTGCAGAGACGGAGTCTGAATGCAAGGAGGCGAGAGCCACTTTCCCCTTAGCAAGAGGAGGGAAGAGGCGGGTCAGTGGGGGAAGATTTTGCTGCAGATGCTTCCCTTTTCCTCTGATGCAAGTAGAGCCCTGCACAAGCAGGGAGTAGTAGCTGCACCCTTTGGAGGGCTGCAGAAAATTACTTGCCCCCTGTGAATGCCGTGGGGAGCAGTGAAGGAATTGTGCCACTGTCATTACCCAGGGCCAAGAGTTAGGTTATAGTCTTATCCTCACAACAGATGAAATTAGAACTATAATTATAGAAGGCTGGGGTAGGGGGCAAAGTATAGGGGGTTTCTATATGTTGTAGTTAGTGTGATGAATGTTCTGGAATGTGTGTGTGTGCGTATGTGTGTCTGAATCTCTGTGCAAAGTGTGTAGGGAGGACGGAGCATTAGGCTGTGTGTGTATATACTGTACACTGAGCTGTGTGTAAGTTGGCTGTGAGGGAAGGCTGTGTGTGTATATATAGTATGCTGAGGCTGTGTGCAGGTTGGCTGTGAGACAAGGCTGTGTATGGGGAACGGGTGTTAGATTGGGTGTATATATATAGTATGCCTAGAATGTGTATAGGAAGCCTGCGAGAGCGGGGCAGATATAGGTGTTAGGCTGTGTGTGTATATAAGGTATGCTGAGGTTGTGTGTAAGATGGCTGTGAGAGAAGTGTGTGTGTGTTCGTGCGACAGGGACTGTTGTGCAAAATGTGTTTGTGCAGATTGCTTGGTTGATGCAAGAGAAACACAACATGAATACGCTCCAGCCTATTCTCCGTGGGCCAACACTTTAATAACCCTGTTTCACCAGATGAGCAGGGGACATTTGATTCTTGTATATGTGTCGGGTTCACATCTGCAGCCTGAGCCCCCCTGCTGCAGAATGGTTCCCTGCTCTCCGCAAGCCTTGGCTACTCGTGCCAGGGTATTAATGTGTTGTTTGCGTGCCCAGACTGAGGAGGAGCAGCAGCACAGCGTTGCTGACCAGGACAATCCAGGGGGTGGTTTCTCTTTGGTGGAGAGTTTGTGAGTTTTGGAGGCAATAAGCCATCAGCTGCCAGCGAATGACCTGCAATCATAAGCAATTCAAGCACCAGCAGGTAATATGATTGGTTACCAAGAGGCCTATGGCCTAGCAGTGATGTAGCACCAGGCCCTTCCTTGAATGGGGGGCTGACAGTGCCAAGGACAATAGAAGCAAGTAGCAGAAATCAGGGAACTGGACACACAGTTGTTGAAAATCAGCTAGTCAATCAGGTCATCCCTTGTGGAGGGGAACTGCCGTGAGATCATCTAGGGCACTGATACTTGGGGTAACTAGGTCTGGCCTGCATATGCTTCAGTGGAGCCAGTGTTCCTAGTAGCTACACCAGCCCTGTCACAGGGACCTGTCCATTCCATGTGGTACCGACATGGGCAATTTTCACAAGGGCAGTATTATGAGCTACCATAGCACAGGGACACAGTTTTTTGCACAGTGTTGAAGTACATTGGAGACAGGAACCTGGACTAGTGATCAGAGCAGGGAATTGGAAAGGAAGATACCTGTGTTTGATCCTTGGATGGGAGAAAGTCATGTCTTGCCCCTTGCCTCAGTTTCTCCATCTGTAAAATGGGGATACCAATGGCCACCCACAGCAGAGGGAGGGGCAGTGTTGAGTGTTAATCAATGTGTGAAAAATACTTTGAGATCCTCAGACAGCAGAAGCTAGAGATGGGCAAAGTTGTTGTATGAGCTTATTTTCTCTACTGTCAAGTCACAGCTGGCCCTGTGTTCACCTCGATGGGTTGGAGTAGGAGCCAGAAGACTCTTCTCCCACCAGCACAGGTGCACAGTAGGTAGCCTGAGTCTGGATGGCTGTGCTACTGGTGCAAGGGACAGGAGTTCACTAGCTCGGCAACAATGCTCACCAGCCCAGCGTGCTAGCCAGGGCTCTGACAATGTAGAGGAGCACCTAGACATGGTTCATAGCACCACCTGTGGCCCCTGGAGGCATTTTGCCCTGTAGACTCTCGCTCCAGCACTGCAGCGGCTTGTGGACCCATTCCTAGGCCCTGAATCTCTGCAGACCTCCTCACCTCCCGCCCCAGATCTTGGACAGCCACCCTGAGTGAGAGCCCTGGCTCTTAGCACAGCAGACCCATGAGTCTTACTCACAGCAAAGGTGGTCAAGTATCTAGCCCTGTGGGATGTGGCCAAAGTTATTACCAAGTGGCTAAAGGGCATGACGTCAGGCGAACTGGCTGGAGGGGAAATTTAAGTACTCAGCTGGCTGGATACATGCACAGAAATCAAAGCAAGAGAATAGCCCTAAGTTTCTATGGCCGTATATGAGAGTGGGACCTGGAATTGGGTGGGACAAGCACAACTACGTGTGTTTTGTAGGATGTTTTTTTTCACCCTGTCTACACCACCTTCCCTAACAGAATGAGCAGTGCTTAAGAAGTTAGCCAAGCCAGACAGCATTTCCCGCTCAGTCTGTGGTTTCTGTTCTAGTGAGTGTGAGCAGTGCTTGGTGGGAGGATCCCAGCGACCATCAGCACCGAACTTCTTGTACTGGGCTTTCCCAAGGACTCCCGTGTTACAAGGTGAATGGGAAGAGCTGTGTGGATGGGCAAGATCTCTCCCCAGGGTAACTGCGTTGACTTTAGCGGAGTCATGACAGCAATTAATTTGACTGAACCTCAATATTTGTGATGGCTCAGACACGGATTAACTTTGGTCTGGTGCTCCTAGTACTAAAGACGGCGTCAGATTTCACTTCCTTGAGTGATGGACAGATGAGGTGCTTGAAGCAGCCACATACCACTGTCCAGAGCTAGTAGGGTTCTTAACTGACAGAACACCTTTCCCCGTGCCATGCTGCCGCAGCTGATGTGCTCCAGCTGAAGTTCTTGGCATATAGAGGAAGGGAGCTGTTGGCAGGAGAGGCCCTTAACCCTGGAATTAACCTCCCTGCCTCTGAATTTGCTGGCCTTCTGGGCACAATGCAAAGCCTGTCTTTCTGAGTAGCCCTGTGGGTCTTGAGTAAGTGAAGTCTGTTTGGAAAATGTACATGAGGTTTGGATTTGCTCTATAAAATGTTTTGCCCCCTGGTGGTTGTGTGTGGGGTGCGTGAAGAACTTGTTCTGATGGTTTTGTGATTTTTTTTCTTTGCATCGTACTTGCAGCTGAGGGGAAAGGCCCAAAGGGCCAGATTATCCCATTGAAATCTCTGCGAGTTAGATTAACCTGCTTTTGAGAATTACATTGAGTGCCTGTCTGACTCTAGGCTCCTAACTGATCAAGCTGATGGTTGGAAAAGTGCCGTTCCATTGAAATGGATACTTGTTATGGGTGTGTGTCCATTTTGACAACATTTTGTTTTGGAAAAAAAACCAAACCCAAAAGACTCTCAGAACATCCTTTTTAACGTTTTTGGAATGGAATGTCTGGATTTTTGATTTTGAAACGACCTTTCATTTGACACGTATCTTCTCTTTATATAAAATTGTTTTGAAAAGTTGAAAATGAAATGTTTTGACTGAATTGAAAGAAATTGTTTTCAAACCTTTTGTCTCCTCGGAAATTGAAAATATTTGTCTTTTTGTTCCAATTTGGAACAAAACAATTTGGAACATGTCAAATTTTCTGCGGCAAAGAAATTCTGGTTCCTTACCAGCTCTACTGAAACACCTTTGAAAACTGGCCCCTGGACTCCAGGTTAGATATGTGAGTGTTTGTTTAAATCCAAATAGATTCATTTTTTTTTTAAAAGCAGCAAACCTTTACCCTCTAGATGGTATCTGCTTTAATTCCTTTCCTGCGTCTGAATGAGCAGAACAGTCTGTAGTTGCCTTGCTTTAGGCAATACGTTAGAAGGTAATTATTCAATTATTTTATGTCACCTTTGCATCATTGATTAATGATTCTAGCAACCAGTGAACTTGATTCTGTTCTGAAAAAAAGGGAAAGTTTATTTAATCTATTGTAATTTCAGGCTGGCTGGTACCTCATTAGATTGGGGCCCCGTAGGTATAGGAATGTCCCGGTGGGTACACTTCTTCATTGTCAGATCTTTGTTACTCAGCGGGAATTAAATTTGCTCCAAATTCAGATTGGGAAGAAATACTTCAGCCCAGGGGCTTTGTTTATTTTTAACAACACGGAAATATATTTTGCTGGAGGGCGGTGGTTGTTTTAAATGAAGTGGATTTAGTGCTGGTGACAGGTATTGGATTGACAATGCGGGAGGTCTAGTGCTTCTGTTTATTCACAGCACCAGCCCACATCTGAGAGAGAGTCCCTGCCGCCCCAACCCCACCTTGGATGGACTCTTCCAGGGGCCATGCCAAACTACTAATGTTGGGTGCATTCCCCCCACGATCACCACTAGGTATTATGAATAGTTAGGTTGGGAATAGCTCAGAGGCCATAAAGCCTCCCACCATGCTGCAAACCACTGGGGCAAATCTGTTGGGCTGATCTTTTGCAGAGGAGCCCCCTGCCGTAACAAAGTTCTGATTTAACAAATTGTAACAGCGCTCCAGGTAAGTCTAGTTTTTAACTCCGTGTTGCCCACAGGGCTATGTCAGGGCCATGGTAAGGAGCACTCTTGAGGGGTCCCAGCCCTTCTAACGCTGTTGCTCAGACCCTCCCACACGGGTTTTGCAGCTGATGACCCCCAGTGGCCTCTCCTCCTTCCCAGGCCTGTCACACCTCCCAATTCTGACCAACACTAGTTGCAGCTCTTCCCCTGTGCTCTGCCAGCATGCTGCTTCCCACCTCTTCATCTGTCTTGTCTGCACTAGAAAGTTATACCACTTAACTATACCAGCGTATAGTTCTAGTACAACCCTGAGTGTGGATACAATTATACTGGTGTAAAGGTGACCTATACCTCTATAGCTACTCCCGTACAGAAGGGAGAATAAACTATGCAGATACAGTGCACCTTTATACTGGTATAACTGCAGCCACACTGGGTTTTTTTATCGATATAACTAAATCAGTACCATATTTACCTACTAGATATAGCTGTACCAGCACAACTGTTGAATGGTAATTAAGACTCAAATCCTGAGCATACAGAAAGCATGAGATGCAAAGGATGTATAATGTAATCAGCAACTCCAGAGGTGGGTTGATAACAAGTTTTCTTGGCAAAGTGGCTTAGGACTGGGAGCTGTATGAAGTTTGTATCGGAGAAGGAAAAAGTTTGGGGTGCTGGCTGTCCTAGATGGAATGAAGGGGTGGTAATTAGGTAAAGGAGCTGTAACCGTGGCTTAGCCCAGCAAATAGGAAAGGACTTCTGTGACTGAATCATATCTGAGAAAAAGGTATCTTTAGTCCTATGTACCACTAACCTCATTCACCCAGTGGCTGTGAGAGCCTCTCTCCCCAGCCTCAGTAATCCAGATGAGAAGCCTGGCCTCGCCGAAGAAAGAAATGATGTTAAAATGGCTTCGTGTTCATTACAGGAATTCACTAGCTCTATGGGGTGCCTCTAAAACAAAAACAAACAAAAAAACCCGTGGAATGTAGGTTTTCAAAGGAGAGGTGAGCCCAACCCAGATGCTCACATCCCCTTTGGTGACTGTGGGGAGAGGAGAGGTTGGATTTGCATTGCTGGATCTTCACCCACCCATACAAATTTGGTTCTGTGTTGAATCCAAAAATGGAAAGGGCCTTGTAACAGATTGCAAGGCCCCAACACAGGAATGTTGGGCTCTTCCCTAATGTTAGGTGATCAGAGCACCTTCAGAGATGCAGAACTATTTCTTCTGACTCATGCTGATAGGTGGGTCCTAGGAATGTTTGTTTCTGAGGCTGAGGGAACTAGGTGTGGTGACAGAGAGGCTCCTAGGGAAAAAATCTAGGAGCATTTTAGGAGAGCCAGGCCTAATCTGTGTACCTTGTCCACATCAGGACAGGAATTCCATTGGCCTGCTGGTACCAGTACTATTTCCAGGCCCATTCTGCATGTGGATGAAATCTTACAACTCTGTTTCATGACATTTGGGGTCAAGGAGGTGAAAATCTCATAAGAGCTGATCTTGGGACACTGGACCCCAAATGGCAGAAGTTCTCCCAAAAGCAGCTCTCAAGATTTCTGAACAAACATGTTCCCTCACCTTTATCCATTTCCGGTCTAATTGCACTCTGTGCAGGCCGCCTCTCATTCCAGTTCAGGATGGGTTTGTGTTGCAAAATTTTTCAATCTAGATTTGGATTACAGGCCTCCCATTGTATGTGAAGTTGTAGGTTAGGACCAACTCTAGTAAAATTGATTGTGGAGCATAGATGCTGAAACTAGGGGTGCTAGCCGTGCTGCCATACCCACTGGCTTGAAGTGGTTTCCATCATATACAGGGTTTGCAGCTTGATTCAATGGCTCTCAGCAGCCCCACTATACAAACTGTTCCACCACTCCTGCAGTGGAATGAATTGGTTCCGGGGTGAGGGTGGAAGGAGGGTACAAAACAAAACACAAAACTTTTGCCCTTTCTAGAACTGACCTCAAACCAAGGCATTTTAAATGTGATGAGACTGGAATCCCATGGATCCTAAAGCCAGAAGGGACCATTGTGGTCAGCTAATTCAGTGGTACTCAGACTAAGGCTCGGGTGTCGCAAGTGGCTCTTTAATGTGTCTCTTGTGACTCTTTGCAGCACATGATATCAAAACACTGGGTGATTTCATTATTAACCAATCAGGATGCTTTTACTATGTTATTAGCCAGTTATAGCTGATAAAATAATAATGCTTAGTCAGTCATCTTGCTTTTATATATATATAAAATATTAACTAAATATTTCCCTTCATATTGTTTAAACATGAATTTATAGCACTCTAGTAAATAAAACAATGAATTCACATGACTGTGGGTCTTTTGGGTCATGCTGATTGCTAATTTGGCTCCTGCAGCACTGAGGTCTGAATGTCACTGCTCTAATCTAACCTTCTGTATAACACAGGCCAAAGAAGCTCAGATGTAAGAGAGGCTGTGCTCTCTGGCTTTCCATCCTGGGTTTGCTGGCTCAGCTGGCCATATAGCTTGGGTAATATTGGGATAAATGGCTGGAATATCAGCTGCTTTCCCAGTTCATTCATCACTCCCTGGAATCCCACAGCAGTGCTTTTTGAGCTATGCATTTCACTGGGATCCAAACAGGAGTGTCTGGTTTTTCTCTGTAGAGTAATGTGAATAAAGATCCTTTTACAAACAGAAAGGATCGATAACCTCAGCAGTACCTTGGGAGCTTTCTGTGTGGAGTTCCCATCTGTGTGAATGGGTGCATGTTTGTGTTAGTTAAAGCGGGGGCTAATTGCCCTTTGTATCAGTGGGTCTTGGTCAGGTTCATGGCTGGGGTCATTGAAATCAGCTGGCCCCAAATCTAGGGACACACAGAGCCTCATTTTTTTGCCATGGCTCATTGCTCTGTAGGTGCGCCACATGAATTCATTTGACACAGAGGCTTTTCCCACTGTGTTGCTGTTCAGAAACCTCGTTTGGTTTGTCTGTCCGGTGTTCCTGCTAAGGCTCTGGCCATATAGCGGGCCAAATGGCACCTTAGTGCTAACCATGACTTATTACCATCGGATTGCTGTTGGGAGGCTCAAGCAAAATGATTTGGTCTCAAGTCAGCTCCCAAAGGACAATTATCCAGGCCACAGAAACCAGCACCACAACACATGCTGCCTGCCCTGCTGATTGACAGTCCCAGGAGGGAGACCAAGGAATGAGTGAGCCAGGGACACTCCTTTCCTTTCTGATTCCCAGAGGGGAATCTGCTAGGTTGGCATGAGGAACACTGTGGGAAGCTTGCATTGATGCAGCTTGTGCCATATTTGTTCAGTGGATAAATGGAAGACTACAGCCTTCGGACTGTCCTTCCTGAAGCTTACCACCAGCACATCTTTGTGTGCCCTCCGTCCCCCAGGTATAAATGCTGGGTTAGTTCATAGTGGAAGGATGGCCTCATGGCTAAGACTTTGACTCCTGTAATTCAGAGACGCATGCGATATTCCTGTGTGACTTCAGGCAATTCATTTCAACTCTCTGTGCCTTAGCTCCCACTCTGTACTGTAGGGTTCACACTTCCCTGCCTCATAGGAGTGCTGTGAGGCTAGGTTAATGTTTGTGAGGAGCTCAGATGCTATAGCCAGGGGGCCTGATCAGTAACTAAATATGCAGTATACAGTACAGACAAAGTGTATTACTAAGTGCTGGCTACAACTCTTCCTTCCTTCCGTGTTAGGTTACATTTAGATACTCCGTGGTGATTGTGCAAGGGCACCTGGCATCAGAAGGGGTGCTTCTCCTTGGCAAAGAGCACTTTTACATCTGCGAGCACTTTGTCCTCTCCCAGTTTGAAGAGATTTATTGCACCAAGCACTGCTTGTCCAGGTGAGTCATTCTTTCCTTCCTGCAGGTTCTAGTTAGTGATGAAACATCCCAAAGTCAGGATGCTGCTCCAAACGTGGCCTGAGACGGGGCTTCTGGAGTTGGATTCTACCATTGCTTCCTGCTTTTGATCCATCTGAAATGGCTCATGGGAACCCAGTTTCTCATGTTTTGTCCCAGTGGAACCCAGAAGAAGCAAAGCAGCTGCAAAAATGAGACTGGGTGAGAAAAATGAACCAAACCTTTGTGAGGCCTGAAGGCTCAGCTTGAGCTTTGAATTAATGGTTCATGATGAGGGAAGAGAGGGTCTGATTTTATCCAAGTCACTCCTGCCATTCTCCATCCATGGGCTGAAGGTGAGACAGACCTGTGACAGAGAGGCCAACCGGCAGCAGAAGAGGAGTGTGAGCTAGGCTGCCATACAGACAGAGGGTTCTGAGAGAGGCTGGCAGCTAGCCACAGCACGATATCTTCCTGTGCTCCTAGCCCACAAAGGCAGAGAGCTCTCTACCTAATACAGTGCAGTAAGGTATTGACTCAGGAATAAACCCCCTGGTCCCCTCTGGATCCAGGGAAAGGAGGAATGGACAGGAATGAGAGAATCCTAAAAGGAAGGACTTTGTGGAGTCCTACAAACAGCCACAGATGAGTTCTGTTGGGAGCTGCTCAGACACCACATTCCAGTATCTGCCTCCACCCCCAGCCTTGGGACAACCTGGAAAGACACGCTCACTTATTTCAGATGCCTCAACAGGACATAAAGCCAAGGATAGTGGCTCAAGTACCCAGATTACATGGGGATGGATTGCTGTACCCCCTGCTCCTTTTGAATAGACTTCACTTGTGCCATGGGTAGTATCACTGCAATCAGTGGCACTACTTGACAATAAGGTACTTAGTGCTCAGTGTAAGAATATCACAAACTGAGCTGAAGGCTTTATACCAGCACTGGACTTCCACCTTCAGCTGTATTGATCTTTATCTGTTTATCAGTAACAAGCATTTTCCAAACAATGTTTTGAGTGAGGAGTACTTAGCAATTAGAGTTGTTCTACTGGATATGGCTATTGTTTATATTACACCCAAAATGTGCTAAGCATATAGAGAGAGAGATGGGAAGATACAGCCTCTTTACCGATGGAAATTATTCTCTTTTCCTGCTGTCTTTAAGTGTTGTTGGTATTTCCTTCTTCATCTCTCCCATCTTTTATTCATATGGAACATTCTTTAAAAGAGTCTTTTGCTACATTGGTTGATAAGTTCCTATTTGTTTCTCCAAGGCCAAAAGGATCATAATGAATATTTGGTGCACTGACACCATTTTTATGATTCTTGTTTTATTGAAAATGGGTTTGTAGGCTGGCTTTCTGCTCATGCTCTGTTGATGCGTATGGGTGTATTTGTGCTCAGAGTCCACTGGAAAGTCAGTGACTCATTGTTTTTACTCATTGACCCTGCATTGATGGTCACTGCTTTACATCCAGTTCCTACTGGATCAAATGTTAATGATTGGATGAGTCCGTATGACTGGATGAATCAAATAGTGACCAGATTGGCTTCTGGGAAAACACTGTCTCATGCTTTCACTGGATTTCTTTTAAAGGACGTGATCATTGTGGACACAATTATTATATCTGTCCTCACACTGAGTAGTATGTGAAGACCTTTTCATGTCAATGGGACTATCTGAGAAATAAGGTACCACCAAAGGGGGGTAAAGATATCACAGTGCAGCCCTTTGTCATCAACAACCTCCCCTCCTCTGGCCATGGCTCTACTTCATCCAAACCTCCATCTCCTCCCACCTCGACTACTGCAAATCCTTTCTTTGTGGACTTTTTTTGTGTCACTGCTTTTCAGACAGCGTGTAAAGAATGCTGCTGCTGTCCACTTGCACCTCCTAAAAAGCATGATCACACCAAACGCACCTTCACGCTCCACTAGTTCCCTCTTTGTTTCAGGATCCAGTATGAAATTGCCTTCAGGGTGTTGGAACCTTCCATGCTCTGACAGACAGCACTGACATCGTAGGATATCAGGCTCTGTAGAAACGTAAATAAAGCCATTTGTGCATTAATGGAGGATGTTCCTAGACTACGTGGTGGTTGCTGTATATAGGGTTATGCCCAAAGCTTCCCCCACATCCGGCATGATTATTGCAAAGGCTTTGCTTGTTCTTGTCCATCTCAAACGCATTTCTGTTTTTACCTATTTCAGCATCACCGATCCATTTATTTTTAGTTTATGCCACAAAGAGCAGGGCATGGGAGATCAGGCATGTTCCCGTTATGCATACAGAGACATTAAAGAGATGCATCTGATGCGCTTTCTTCTACAGGTAGGTGTCAATACTCCATGTTTGGGAAACAGCTGCAAGAAAAGTGATAAAATATGACTAGGAACCAGAGATGACCCCTACCTGCCAATAGTGGTGGCGAGGGGGCAGAGTGAGGGCAGCTGGCTTCAGCAGTGTTACTGAGCATGCTCAGTACAAGTCAAACAGCATATCTGGGTGGTCATGTGACCCCCATGTCCCTCCTCCCCCATTACCTCTGCCAGAAACTATATGCATTATAATGCCTATAAATATGGTCTCCTCATCTCAAAAAGGATATACTGGCATTAGAAAAGGTTCAGAGAAGGGCAACTAAAATGATTAGGAGTTTGGAACAGGTCCCATATGAGGAGAGATTAAAGAGGCTAGGACTTTTTAGCTTGGAAAAGAGGAGACTAAGGGGGGATATGATAGAGGTATATAAAATTATGAGTGGCATGGAGAAAGTGAATAAGGAAAAGTTGTTTACTTGTTTCCATAACAGAAGAACCAGGGGCCACCCATTGAAATTAGTGGGCAGCAGGTTTAAAACAAATAAAGGGAAGTTCTTCTTCACACAGCGCACAGTCAACCTGTGGAACTCTCTGCCTGAGGAGGCTGTGAAGGCTAGGACTATAACAGGGTGTAAAAGAGAACTGGATAAATTCATGGAGGTTAAGTCCATTAATGGCTATTAGCCAGGCTGGGTAAGGAATGGTGTCCCTAGCCTCTGTTTGTCAGAGGTGGGTGATGGATGGCAGGAGGGAGATCACTTGATCTTTACCTGTTAGGTTCACTCACTCCGGGGCACCTGGCATTGGCCACTGTTGGTAGACAGCATACTGGGCTAGATGGACCTTTGGTCTGACCCAGTACGGCCTGCCTTATGTTCTTATGTTTTTATGCCTCAGGATTGGACTTTCTCCACCCCCACAGTACTGCTTTTGTTCCCATCTCTGCTTTGCTAGCAGTGGATGTTGGAAACTTCTGTCTCTGCTCGCCAAAGCATTAGCCCTGCTATTCCAGTGTATGACTCCTCAGGAATTGAATCAGTATTACCAGGGAAGAGTTTCTGTGGAGATGTGTCGCTTATAATTCAGGCCAAGATTTTCGAAAATAGGTGCTTCAAATCAGTCCACTACATCCTGCTTTAAGCTCCTAAACAAGAGGGCCCATTTTCAATAGTGCTCAGCTCACATAGACACCCAAAGAAGGAAAATACAGAGCTCTGTTGTTCCTACTCTTGTGGGATAACTTTTCAGCTGAACCACCTGAACCACTACTGGGGCTGAGCGAATAATGGGTTTTTCTGTTTGGTGGACAACTCAAAAAATATGAAAAAAAAATTAGTTTGGTTCGAACTGAAACTGAATCTTTTCGGGGGGGGTTTTTTCCGTCAAAATGAAAAAATAATTAGAGCAGAATGAATCATTTTGTGTGACCCAAAATGAATTTTTCCCCCACTTTTCATTTACTTTCAGGTTGTTTTTCGCATGTTTTTCACCAATTTCTTCTAATTAGCTATGTTTCTCAACAGAACTGCATTCTGTTTCAGAATGTCAAAATGTTTTATTTTGAAATCATTAAAAAAATTTCAGACAAAACTTCTATCCAAATTCAGCCCAAATATAGGAATACTTTTAGTGCCCCCATGCATTTTTTGATAAATTTACTATTCAACAAAAAGAATCACTGGCTCCAGTCATTATGGCTGTAACTCCTTTGCCTTTAGTAGAAATACATCAAGGTTGCCAATTCAGTTCAGTCTTGATCTTGCAATGAGAATCCCACCAGAAGTCCTTTCAGAATCAGACCCTTAACTTGCCATAGAGCATTTGTGAGTTATTTATTACAATCACTGCTTTCCTATTGCCTCTTATCTTATACTTAGATTGTAAGCACTTGAGGGCAGGGGCTGTCTGTTCTGTATGTGTACAGCATCTAGAACAGTGGGCTTGTAGGTGCTATTACAGTGGAGATAATAAAGAACATTAATGTTTTTATTAGAGCAATTGAGAAAAAGACATTGATCTGGCCCAGCATAAAAAATAGGTTTACAAGCAAATTGTCAATATCATGGGGGTGGGGGTAAGACAGCAACTTTAATCACTGAAAGCTTCACTAAAGAATAGCATAAAATCCACTCAGTTTGGAGGAGCATAAAATCCACCCACAGGTTTTTCCTTTGAGTTTGATTCAGAATTTAGGCAGGGGTGAACTTTCTTGGTAAAAGACCTGTTTTAACTAGTTGATGGGCCAAAGATTTGGAGTTTGTGTTTGCTTCTTGAACTCTCTCCAGCCTATTGGATCTTGCATATTGGGCTGGGAATATTGCGAAAGTCACCCCCGCCCCCGTGATCCCACCCGCACAGAGCTCAATACAAAATCTGGCCCTTTGTGCTGAAAACCCTGTAAAATTGGGCAAACGATGCGTTTCTCTTTGCCATGCTCAGCCCTTGCTCCAGGGATCTTCATGATGCAAATGGTTTATCTTTACAGGAGATCGCCTTGGAAATATTCTTCAAAAATGGCTATTCCAAGTTTCTCGTCTTCCACGACAGTGACAGGAATAAAGCCTTTAAGAGGTAATTACTGCTTCAGTTTGGCACGTTAGCACCAAGGTCACAGCAGCTGGTATTGTTTTACGTTTGTGGCACCATTTCCCTCCATTCACATGCGTCTCCCAAACCGCGACCCTATGGGTTCACTCTAAAATTGCAGCTCCTGGGTCTTTGGATGGTTCCATGTAAGCAAGAAAAACATAATTCCTCCCGCCCAATGTCATTTTCCCCTTGCTGAGCTGTAATTTTTTTGGAGCATTGCTTATGATTTCTTCCTCTTACTTCTAATATCTGAAGTAGAATTAGGCACATAAGAGAGTTTGGTTCTCTGGCCTTTACTTTAAATCTTTGGCATAAATAGAGCTGACATGACTTTTTAAACAGTGCCATTTTTGTCTAGGAGAGAAGCCTTTTCTTTTATAACTCCTTTGTCCTAGTGGCGTTTTCTTTTGCTGACATTAGAGTACAAAGTGGATGATTTGCACATTGTTTTCTGTCAGCCACTTTAACGTAACCACGATGGCCTGGCAAAACTGCAACGCTGGTAATAACATTGGGTATCATTTGGCTGTCCTTACCAAGGCAAAACACTCATGATGCAGAAATTCCCAGGTGAAATTCTGTGGCCTAGATTGATCATTATGATCATTTAATCTAGCCGATCATAATGATCCCTTCTGGCCTTAAAAATCTGTGGCTAGGCCCCAATGGAACCTTGCCTAAATAACAACTGCAGGTTCTGAACCATTCTTCCTATCTAAATTCACCTTGCTGTTTAAGTTAGATAGGGAAACCTCCCCTAAATGCTGCATAGTATAGCCATTGGCAATTAACCAGCAGCCAGATTCTACCCCAGAAGCAGCTGCATTTTACTGATGGATGAAGTGGTTCTTCTCTTTGTTGACCGAATATAAGTTCAAGGCTCTGATTCAGGAAGCACTTAAGCTGAAGTCCATCCCTATCCAGGACAGCATGTAAACGCCTACTTAACTTTAAATCTGGCAGATGTTCCATTGACTTGAAGCGCTGTCCTGAATGTAAGGGGCCTCAGCTTGTAACGTGCTTTGGCATCCTTGGGGATTAAACCTCAGTGATTATTACAGGTAATAATAACCCTTTTAAAGATTGCGTTGAATTATTTTTTCCTCTCTGTTTAGATTTTGTTCGCTGCAACCTGTTTTGAAGGCAAAAGGAATAACTGAAGAGTCCCTGAATATAAGGTAATAAGCCAGAATTATTCCCAATCATTCTGATATTTGTCTGCAATAGATGTAATTTTAGAAATAAGTTCTACTTTAACAAAGGAGACTATAAATCAACATTTTTTGTTCCCTTTAAAATCTGTTTTGAGTGTTCAAAAGCATCCCAAAATTTCTGCGAAGCTTTCGGCTATAAAATATCTTCATTACAAAGGCATGAGGGGTGCATTAAATAGCTGTTATCCATAGTTAATTAACAATGATTACCTTCTTAATATGACTTTATTGGTAAACTCTTATGTAGATGGTTAGTGTGGGGAAGAATAGGGAACAGATAGTCAACGACGTGAGGTTAGAGAGCTGATCCATAAGGCTGCTGCATAATGGCCTCTTTAGTGGGCAGTTAGAGCAGACAGTGACAGATGTGCCTAGTGCACAGTGATGCTGCAGAACCAACTATAATAGCTTCACAGCAGAGATCCCAATGTGCTGCCCCTTACCAAGTGGGTGTATTTCCAAGCACAGAGTGATGTGACTGGGTGAGTATTCTGTGCTGATCCCGAATACCTGCATACCCAGAATTTCTCTTGAGCTGGATGCCCAAGGAATACTATCTTAGGCTCTTAATTGGCATCTTCGGTATCCCTGAGTCACTCTGCCATGGGTTGGCAGCTGCTTTTGATTCTGATAAACACTCAGAAGTTTGAATGCTTCGCTTAACCTACCAGGTTGCTTGGGCTGGAAATCTCCCATTACTTCCTGCTTGCCCTCTGCCCAGGTTCTAACGCAGGTCACTGGGCCCCAGACCACACAGAGCTTTGCAGACCACAGCAAATGGCTTAAAGCTGTTCCTGGAAGGGAACAGGAAACTAGTGCAGAGCAGGGAGCACAACTCTTAAGTTGTGGAGGGGGCCAAATACTTAACAGTGTTGAGATGTAAATGATCACCAGGGGGCACGAGCATCAGCGGCCCATTGAGATGAATGGGGCAGGTTGTGCCTCTCTGAGTGGTCTTCTCTGGTCCTTTTCAGGCTCACATAGGTGTCTCCATTGGTTACCCTCAGATCATTGGTTTTAGGTTTACAGTTACAATTACTTTTTGGGACTTGAAAGCCGACACTCCAGAGCAAGAAGGCAGCTTAAGACAAGTACCGCCAGTCTTGACCCAGGCTGAGCCCTGCTGGGACTCATGTGAGTCTCTGAGAAAGCCAAAGAAGATCCTGGAATCAGTGTGGAGCAGCACGTTTTGCTCTGTACTGGGCAACTGATATCTCTGGACAGAGCGAAACAGCCCAAGGGCTGGTGCCACAGGGATAGATTTATCCTATGTTTACCCAGTACTCATCAATCAGTAATTTTCGGAGCCCTCCTGGATCACGTCTTCACGACCTTTGGGCTGGAGGTGGGCTCACGGGTAGATGAGAGAGGTAGGACCTGTGTTAGGCCTTTGCTGAGGTTTAAGGAGCCTGATGCTGCCTGTTCTGAATCTTGGAAGCACAGTGGATGACAAAGGGGATCTGCCTGGAATGTTATCCCCTTGATAGGAGAGGACCTCTCCTACATTGTCCCCTCGGAGGAGCAGGAATAGACGCTTGAGACGGGCTGGCACAGCTCTCTCTGGTGTGTCTCAGCTCACACTGTTGTGTGAGCTGAGAGACACCAGACTCCACATGCTTAAGTGGAGGATTAGAGAGAACATCCTCCTACATGGAAACGCCTCCCTTTAGTAAGTGCCTACATAATTTCCTGTTCCGCTCTGGGAACTGGAGGACCAAGAACATCATGCATTCCTTGTATCTCCACACATGCTGGTGTCGTTCCTGAGTTGGAGGGTATGGTTCCTCACGAGGAGCACAAAGTCTGCTCTCCCCAGGGGACAGACATGCTGCTTCCATAGCGCCCTGAGCCCTGGATGTCCCAGCCGATTTGGGGAGTGGGACCAGACTCTCCCTCCCTGCCCTTGCATGCTAGTGTCTGAAACACTCATTGGATAGCAGTATCGCCTGCTACTCATGAAGCCCTCTCCACCTGGGACTCTTGCAGGGCTTTATAAATTATTACCCTTTGCGACACCCTGGGAGACAGAAATAATCATTTTAAATTGGGGAAACTGCGGCATAAAGGTGCCGTTTCATGTAGCATATTAAAGGAGTGGAAAACTGAGAATAGAGCCCAGGAATCCCCACTCCCAGTCAAGTGCTCTTAACCACAACATTCCCAGAGTTGGGAGTAGAACCCAGGAGTCCCAGTTTAGTCCCTCCAGAATGGGCTGTTACTAGACTACCGAGCAGCAACCTCCCCCGGACCTCCACACACATCATTTTATTCTTCATTTAAATATGTTTAACTCTCTACCACTTCCCATATGTTCTTGTGGCCCCAGCCAGCACCTTGTCCAAGGTCGGTGCTTGGCTTGGCTGCTTTGATAATCTACTCGCCTAATGCACCTGTATGTCACTGTCTGCCTGCCATTGGCAGGGTATGCCCTGAAGGTACAACAAGGAATGCGTGTGTGTGTGTGTGAGAGAGAGAGAGAGAGAGAGAGAGAGCAGAATCATGGGAACACCAGGACTGCGACTGGATGTGAGATTGTAAATTCACCTGCTGCCACCCCTAGATTGCCAGAGCAAGAGAGGGACCTGGGTTATGGGCCTTATACATGCACCTTAAAGAAGGAACAGAAGACACTTTGGTCTAGAAGGGAGTTATTTCCTGCCCCTTTCTCTTAGGGAGCAGATGAGTCTGTGACAGCTTGGAAGTGAATGGGGGACAGGGAAGTCATGCGTAGGGGAAATGAGGCCAGTTTTGATGTCTGTGATAAATATTTCAACTCCCTGATACATGTGTGCAGCATCCAACACTGAAGCCTGTGAGACAGGCTTGTGTTTCTGAGCAAAGAATGTGTCTCTTTGATTGCATTGAGGAGCCAGAATTGTGTATCATTATGCAGTGTGTTTCACATCTAGTGTAATGATCTGACTAGTGTCTGAAGTCAGTACTGACGTCTGCTGGACAGAATTGAAACTGTGTCCTAGGCCCTGTACTGTTAATAGCTAATGGAGATTCTCCTTTAGACACAGCTTTTGGGGCATGTGCTGTGGCAACAGGAGGGTCTGAGGTTTATTTCTTGGTTTATTTCTTTTGGGCCCAAGTACTATTCATTGGGGAGAATTTCCACAGCCCGAGACCCCAGGAAGACCCAAGGTGCTGTCTTGTGGAGCACACTGGCAGCTATGTAACTCCTAAACAGAAAGGCCTGTAACACTTTCACATGATAGGCTTGCCCACTCTGCTTTCCCCTCAACCCTACAAAGTCCCTGCCCCCAGAAGACAGATGGAGTTGGACTACAAAGAATCCAACTTTGCCTGCACTTTCCAGAAGTGAGATGCTAGGAAGATTTCTCCACGCACAATGATCTTGTACAAAACTGGTAGATACCGGTCTAGATCCCAGAAACCAGTCCTTGGGCCATAAAGGAAACTTTGAGCCACCTTTATGCCTATCTGTCCCAGGGTACTCCAAGTCATACCAACTGGTCACAGCCCTCCTGGGGATTGAGGGCAGTTGGTGATAGGCTTGAGGGAGTAGTTTCCTGGCCCTGATGGATGGGGGGAAGAAGGACTGCAGGAGCCCTATGCCACTTGGAGGTTTCATTGCGCTGCAGAAATCCCCAGGCAGCTGGTTCCTGCTTCATTCTGCTAGAGCAGCTCAAAGCAGGTGAGACAGGAGTCAGGGTCTGGCCCACGGTCTCTCCTGGTAAATAAAAGCTAGGAACCAATCATGTCCTTTCACCTTTATTTTTCTGCATGTCTATTGCTTTGGGATTCATTCACTGGTTTAGGAAAAACAGCAGATCCTCTCCACCTAACACCAAGCAAACCCTTAAATGAAGAGAACTGTGGTGAGGGGAAGAGCTGTTTATTGGTTTGGGCTAGACGCTGCAAGGGTCAAATGGACAGACTCTGTGTGACACTCCCACCTTTGTGTGACCCGTAGATGCTGCTTGTTCACCGCCACTCTGCTTGGTTATCCTTTGCCGTGGAGTTGGGCGTCATGAGGGAAGAAAAGTTTGGCTTCCTCAGAGAGGCGGGCACCACATTCTTCAGCTTGTTCAGCTTGTCCCTCTCCTCCTGGCACTTCTTCAGACAGGGGCCACACAGATCTTTCTCATCCACCAAGTACAGGGCTTCAATACGCTTGATGGTGTCAATTAACAATTCCTCCTCTGTTGGCCCGGGGAAGGGATTCCTCTTCACGTTCATCTTCTTGAGCTTGGGGAGCTTTGCCACACTGTTGGGGATGGTCGTCAGGTAGTTGTCAAAAAGGCCCACATCCTGGAGCTCTTTCAGGGCCCCAAGGGTGGTGGGGAGGTTGTCGATCTGGTTCAAGCCCAGGTTGAGGGTGCGCAGGTTTTTCAGCTGGCTCAGTTCCACTGGCAGGCTCTTGGCGGTCAGCTTGTTGTTGCAGATGTTGAGGTAGAAGAGGTTCTGGAGCATGCCGATTGTCTCCGGCAGCTTATCAATCTGGTTGCTGTGCAAGTCCAGCCAGCGCAGGTTTTGAAACTTCTCAATGAAGTCTGGGATTTTCTTGATCATGTTCCTGCTCAGATCCAGCTCGTCCACGTCAGCCAGTTTGAGGATGCATTTGGGGAAGGTGGTGATGCCCATCTTGCTCAGGTCCAGGCGGCGTTTCCCATCAAATGTGATCTTGATGGAATTTTTGGCGACTTTCAAGGTGATCTTTTTCCCTTTGGGGCCTTTTGCTTTCCCCATTTTTCTGCTGGGGGAGAGAAATGCGTCGGATTATGTCAGTAAGGAGTATTCAGACGGAGCGGCCCAAGTGAAATCTTCTGAGGTTGCTGGCTGTTAAACCCTGGTTCAAAATAAAAAGTGATCTCATTAGAAATTAACAGGTGCCCATTGGACTTTTTAAAGTCACAACCTTTCTGCAAGGGGCATGAGTTCTCCACCTAGGGGGCATGATTCCCAGGGGCGTCACACACAGGCGGTGTGGTCATGACTCGGTGCAGAGGAGGTTTCGAGCCACTGGTCTGTGGTGTCCAAGGGTTTTAGTGATGGAGTATAGGGACTATGGAGCCTTTCACCACTAGGGTGCTGGTTTTAGTCCAGCCTGCGTTGATAGGGAATAAAAATGATTGCTACCCATTAGCTCTTTGATAGCTTGCGTGAAATAAGTGCTGGGTCTCAGTCCAGCCCCCAGGGAGCACTTGTTCACCTCACAAAAACGTATCGTCCAAAAAGGTATTAATTAGATCAGATACTTTAGAGACCAACTGGCCATACCCTTTCGAGGGCAGGTGTGTAGCAGCGCCCTCTAGCCTCGGTGCAGCCTGGTTACACAGGCTGGGCAAAGGGACCAGGATTGGACCTGAGGTCCCAGTTTAGTGAAGTGTTTACGTACTTTAGGCACTTTCTTAAGAGCTTTGCTGAACTGGGGCCTTGAGGTGTCGTCAA
This sequence comes from Dermatemys mawii, assembly GCA_007922305.1. Lineage (NCBI taxonomy): Eukaryota > Metazoa > Chordata > Testudines > Dermatemydidae > Dermatemys > Dermatemys mawii. The sequence continues at coordinate 44,500,760 of ML677335.1, read as the reverse complement.
AGTAAACATAATAACAGAGCTAAATCCAGCGTTATTTTGTACACCTTCCCATGTCCATTGACTTTAACAGTGCTACAGCGGACGTAGATCTAGACACAATTTGATCTAATGCTTTACAATGAAACTGTTACCTTGGGACCATAAAAGAGACTTTTAAACAAAAAAAGTCTGTGTTCCTTAAACAGTACCCACAGCCGCCCTTCCTGTATGCAGTGAGATGGCACCGCCCAGCAGGGATGCTGCAGGTAGAGCGTTCCCCTAGGGAGCACAGAAAAAGGTGTCCGAGCAATTCAAGATGCTTTGAGATCAGCTGAGAGGCAATGCTATAGAAGGGCAACTGGAAAGGGCTATAAAATCCTTATACGGCCTGATTCAGTGCCCGTTGGAGTGAATGGAAACCTTCAGTTGTACCTATTATGACACTGGTGGCAAGATTTTCCAAAGACTGTCTACCCAGATACTATGGTGATGGTTGGCGGTATAAAACCCTAAGTTACAACATCCAGTCTGCCTTCAATTGCAGAGTGCTTCTGAAAATCTAGCCCATAATAAATGACAAGGCTTGCTGAATGGAGGCCTAGGTAGCTAATAATACACTGCAATTGCAGGGATGTCATTAGTAGGTGAGGTCGTCAAAGGTAACTAACAATATGCATCAACAGTAAAAGAAATAGGAGAATTCATTGGCAAGGAGCGACAGTGACTATAGCTGCTGAGGAGCTGAGAGGAGCACAAGTTACAGCTGGCTAATCTCCAGCTGATCTGGGTGCTCCCGCATTTAATTGTAAAGAGTCAAATCACGGCTTTGATGAATGACTGTTTGGGAAGCAATATGGATTTGTCTACAATACACTTCTCCATTAGAAAGGCTTCATTACAAACCCTTCAGGCTTTTTGGCTACTCATTAATCATGTGCAAGTACATCAAGGGGGAGCTCAGACTGGAGATAAGACATATCGGCTCCTTTCAATTATATGCCATAGCCCAAAACAATGCAAAGGCAGGGTATCTGCGCCAGTCACCCACATCCTGCCAGACCTTCAGAAGTGAGACAGATTCTTCAGGAAGTTTGGGAGACAGCACTGGGTTTCAGCCGTACTAAGAGCTGAATGTGTCTTTCAACCACTTTTATTTTTAATATTGTTAGATAGATTTCAGTGCCTTTATCAGTCTAATCCCATACACACCCATCACTCTATCCATCTTTTGTGCTTCTTTACCATGATAGTCACTGCATTGATCTTTATCCACCCCTGAGAGCTAAGGCAGGGCTGTTATCCCCTTTGTATAGATGGGGAACTGAGGCTCAGAGAGACGAGGGGGTTTGTCCAAGGTCACACAGGAAGTCAGTGGCAGGGCAGGGATTTCAACTCTGGTCTCCCAAATCCCAGCAATCAGAGGGTCTGTACTGGTGTTATCCCAGAGGGAGTGGGTGGAGTTAATCTCCAAGGGGAACAAAGGATTATGTCAGGATAACCACAGTGAGTCATGTTCATCCCTAGTGCCGCTCGACTGACTGTAGGGGAGGAATTTTGGCCTCATCCTTCTCTGCATTACACATAATACCTCAGAATCCAAGATCTGGGCTCAAGTTGCACTGTCTTGGGGAGAGGTTGGGAGGGGGTGTTACCAGGACCCTGGATGCTCTGAGGGCAGGGACAGACTTAGGAACAGTAGAGGGAACCTGAGTGAGGAAAGCAAGGTGGCTGGGGCTTACTTGAATAATGAATCCAATTTAACCCTTCTGGGTGCCTATGCATCAATGCCCCTGGCTGGGTCATTTGTAAGGATTGAATTTAGGACCTTTGGGGGCTGGATGCATAACCCTATATTGCTCAAGCTAAAGAACCAGTTGCATTCGCTGGAAGGCAGCAATTGACCCATAAACCCAATTGTGTGATTGGGAGGGGGACAAAGACGCACACTGAGTTAACGTGGGTTGTACTCAGGTTCAGATCTGTAAAGGTGTTGAGGTGCATATCTGCATCTTTAGGCACCTTGAAAAATATGCCCCTTCATTGCTTCAATCAAAAGGCAATATCTCCTCCCCCTCCCCGTGTACATCCCCACCACAGGATCTGTCTCCAGGGAGCGTCTGGAATCTCTGAGAGATGTTTCCTTTGTAGTAACGTAGAGGCTGGGTTTCATACTAACAACAATTGTGACTTCCGAGCCCGCCCGCAAGGCTGAGCATTAGAGCTCTTCCGAAGTTCTGGGGTGAAGAGGCAGCTCAAATGGGATGGAAAGCTTTCCTCTCCACACAGTGGTAAACTAATTAGCAGCGTTTCACAGGTCTGCGGTTGGAGATAATGTGAGCTTGTTTAGCCGCGTCTGGGTCTGGGTTGAGCTGAATAAAAGGGCTCCAGCTCCTTAGCTATTGACATTAAAAATTCAGGAGTGGCAGGGACCAGCCTGCGGTGGCTGTTAATTATAAATATTCGATATCACAATTACACTCCCAGGGAGGAGCTGGAGAGATCGGGCCTGAGACTCACACCCTGCCCCCTGAACAAAGAACGGGAACACAACGGAACTTTCTTTTAGCAAACTTTCTTCCTTTGATCATCCTTTGTGTTCTCCCTCTGAGTTTATGTGGAACCTGTGCCTAAGTGGCACTGCTAGAGGTGCTGACTTGCCAGCGAAGCTCCTGACCATAAAGCCCCTTTTATCCATACTCCCTGGTTAGATTGGGCCTTTAAGGTGCAGGGCTGAGTGGCAGATGATGTGGCGCTGCGCTGCCTAGGGGGGTTGTGCTTCCGGGTTGTCAAACCTATCCCCCCATTGTTGCATGCAGAACAGTGGTGAGTAGGATGCACCCGATGCATAAGGTGTGCGTGTGTGTTAGACCCGTGGCCCTGCTTCCTTTGGGGTGGTGCAGGGAAGGAAAAGATCTTATGCTCCCTGAAGCACTGGGACTATGATTCTGATTGATTAGCTCCCATGCAGGGTGTGCAATGGGTGGGGACTCCTTGTTCCTTCTCAGCCCCTACACACCTATGCAGTGCCAGGTATATGGCATAGCTGCTTAGACCCCTCTGATGGGTAAGTGGGAGCTGAACTGTCCCCAGCCACCAGGAAAATTCAGATCCTTTCTTGGTCCTGACGCTCTCTGCGCTGCCCCATCCACAGTCTCCCCTTTCTCAGCAAAACACTGTGGGGATCAGCCCCTCTGCCCAGTCACCTCCCACCACGGTACTTCGTAGAGGTCTCCCCACTTTGGAGTCTCCTTCCGCACCAGGCTTCCTCTGTGCTCAGTGCTGGCTTGGTCTCTGGAGCTCACTCAATAAATGTGTTTCTCTGGCTGCAGCAGTGACGACTCCTCTACATCAAGACTCCTTCATCTCCCACAAATCCCATGGGGTGCATTTCTGCTCCCTGCCCCTCTGTGCCGCCTTTGACCTTTGCTACCACATGACCTAGCTTAGGCTCACTCAGTTGTACATATCTTTCAGGACTTTTAAGGACTCCTTCCTTTCCATCTTCTCTGGTCTCTTCCCATCCCTCCTCCTGTGCTGATTTTAGTTCATCTCCTTGGGGCAGGTGACATCCATAAGTGGGTCACATGGCTGGTGTTATATAAATAATAGCCATATGGGTACAGAGCCTATGGATAAACCTTTCTCTTTCGTGTGCTGTAACTTAGACTTGCCAAATACAGAGAACAGCTACCAAGCTACTCATTCTCTACAAATCTGGTGGCTCAGACCTACACCTTTTGTTTCCTTTGTGCCTGGACACTACAGTGACTGGGCCTATAGACCGACCTGAGACTGACACACGATTAAAAGCCAAACCAGATGCTGTTTGTGTTTTGCATTAAGACCTTCGCGCACTAGCTGGCAGGTACCGCAAATCAGAGCAGGATTCATTTTCCTGCATACTGTTTCTTTGTTGTTGGCTACAACTTAATATGAAGGAGAGATTAGTTCACTGACTTTCTTAAACACAGTTTCTGCTAACAGGGACTGGCTTAGATTAAATGGATCCTGCTAGCAAGCAGGAACTGCAGCTCCCTTTAAATTCCCGTAATTTTCCACACTGCTTCAGAACAAGCCTGTTAAACTGCAGCACAAACACTGACACCCCTCCACCCAGAAAAAGTGAAGAATATTTCATCTAAACAAGTCTCTGGAATTGCAACGCTGCTGTACAGAGCTGTATGAGATCTTACCGGCTGGCACCTAGGCAGCATCTACCCCAGACGCGTACACATTGCAAGCAGCTTGCTTGTCTGTGTAGCAGAATCAGCTTCCATGCTTTGTCAGTGTGCAGTTGTCTTCTACCTAGTCTTCTCTGAATATTGAATTAGTCCTTCTCCTGGGTTTGTAAATAAAATCCCAGTGTGCAGGGGAAGCCTGGGCAGATTTGCTTTTCGCAGGCTGACTTCCTCTCTCTCTCTCTCTTTTTTTTTTAAACGGCAACCTTTCAAGAAACCTGTGTTGGGGGGGGGGGGGGGGGCGGCGGGGGGGTTCGAAGGACTTACCCAGCTACAATGTCACCCTATTCAACTCTCCTTCCACAGCCTGTGAAACTTTTGTTCCTAAGCAACCGGAATCCCAGGTCCTTGGAGATCATTAGCATAATGTTTTGTTCCAACATGCAGGTTCAGACGAGAGCCGGAAAGGACTCAGCGACATGCAAGTCCTGGAAATGTCAGATTTGGCTTTGTGCAGAGAAGGAGACCATTGCAGTCGGGTTAGGAAAGGAGCGGGGGATCGAACTGTTGGTAGCTAGGTGCGTTAGCTGTGGGGTTCAGTTATGTGGCCATTTTGTCAGACTCTGCTGTGGTGCAGGTGGGAGGTGCTTGTTACATGTTGTTCTGATCTTACAACACTTACGATATCATCCCGTGTCGATCCATGGCAACCCAGCTAGGCGAGGGTGACCAGACAGCAAGTGTGAAAAACGGGGAGGGGGTGGGAGGTCTATGTAAGAGTCTATAATAGGAGTCTATATAAGAAAAAGACCCAAAAATCAGGACTGTCCCTATAAAATCAGGTCATCTAGTCACCCTAGACTAGACACAGCAGGGAGCAGACATGGCAGACAGAATGACCACAGAGTAACTCCAACCCTGCAGCAGTTGGTATGAGCTGCTATCTGTATGCAGCTGCCTCTGATCCCCTCGGAACGGAGTTATTCATTCCACCATGCCTCCGTAGGGGAGCTTCTCCTGTTATGATGTGTGAATTTACCATAATTCTTCTCTTAGGACTGGGGTAACAAGCTTGTGCGTCCCATGGCCGGGTATGAGGGCTTCAAAGTGGAACCAGTAAATCACTGGGGAAAGAAATAGCTCTGATTTAAATATGTGGTGCAAAGGGCTGCCAGAGGTGCTGTCTTTCAAGTGAGGTGTAAAACCAGGGAACTCTTTGAAACATTTGTGGTCATTACAGATCCCAGGATGGTTTGGGCATGAAAAGGGTTAGTGTCAATGCTGGGCTGCTTGCCAGGTTCCAACACTGGTGAATATAGTCTGCCTACATCCCCCTGCTGGTTACAGTGTACACAGTATACTTGACTGCCTGTGCTTCTCCGCACTGTGGCTAGGTGCCACATTTCAGTACTGGAAGAGGGACCCTGATGTCTATGTAAGTTTGTTAAAGGCTTGTGGTGTCAAAGGCATTCTGTAAATATAAGATATTCTTCTGTGCCACTCAAGGGTCTCAGCACAATATGACCCAAATGAGTTAAGCCTCACCAGAGTCTTGTGAGGTGGGTTGATAGCATGACCCTCATTTTGCAAAGAGGTAAACTGAGGCATAGAGCAGTCAGTATCCAACTCAGGAATACAGCCACAGTCTTATGACCTATCGAACAGAGATGATATTTCCCTGACTCTCAGGAAAGGGTTGGGAGGCTAAATTGACTGATGTTCATAAAGCATACCAGATGTCCCAGTTTTACAGGGACAGTCCTGATTTTTGGGTCTTATTCTTATATAGGTTCTTGTTTCCCCACCCACCCATCCTGCCTGCTGTCCCGATTTTTCACATTTGCTGTCTGGTCACCCTATATAAGACACTCGGGTGGAAGGTGCTACAAAAGTTCAAGCTCTTAAATTTGTATTCTTATTATTTACATATTTCATGTTTTCCCACCATTGTTGGGGTGGTGGAAGAATATCAGGGACAGGTAAACTGGAACAGACAAATAACAGCACCCTTGCCTCACTGCCTGTGTGTTCCCTAAACTGAACCTTGCTGAGGCTTGAGAAAAAGCTGACTAACTTTAAAAGGAAAGCAATTATTTCCTTGCACATCTGCTCTTCTTGGTTGGTGCAGGGAACAGAAGCTGAATTGTTGATACTCTAGGGCAGTGGTCTTCAAACTGGGGTGCGTGAGGTTCCGGCACCACTGCAGAGCCCGCCCAGGAGACTGCTGAACTCCTGGGTGGGCTATTTCAGTCCCGCCGAAATGCCGCCACGGAAAGTGGAAGCTTCCGCTTTCTGCGGCAGCATTTCGGTGGACATACCCCCAGGGGGCCGCCAGACTTTTACCTCCGTGGAAAAGGGTCACGGGGGGGAAAGTTTGAAGACCCCTGCTCTAGGGAAAGGTCTGTGTAGAGTATTTTCAACCCAGTTCGGCGCTGAAAATACTTGACACACAAAGTTCCTCAAGAAAGCTGCTGCTATGAAAATTCCTGCCCTGTTTTGCAGACTCCAGAATTTCAGATAGCTGAGTAAAAACTACAGGAGTGAAATCCTGGCCCTACTGAAATCAATGGGAGTTTTGCCATTGACTTCAATAAGGGCAAGTTTTTACCCCAGGGCTATGATGAAACCTTTTGAGCTTCCCCCACCGAGAGCTCTGGTTGGCTGCAACTAGAGAGAGGCCACAGGTTGATCTTCATGGGATAGGGATTAATTAATCACTCAGTAGATGTCCCAGGCAAAGGTAAATCATCATGAGCATACATACATGGTGCTTAGATATTACAGTGGTCAGCACTCTAGAAATACAATAGATGGCCACTTCTGTTGAATCTACATTAGCTCACCCCCTCGGAAAAGTTCAGCTATTTATGTTTATAAAGCTCCTGTCCCCCTTTCCTCTTTGGCACTAGCCCTGGGTTTCAAGTGCACTCACTGCTGTGTGGTAGCTGCTGCTGAACTACTCTCAGCCTGCGCTGTGTTAGCTGGGGAGGTGTTGGCTGGAGGCACGTTGTTTGATGAAAGATGGTCAGGGAAGTGGGAGGAATTGTCTTGACCATCCCAGGCCTGTGGCCAACATTCTGGCCTCTGTGAGTCATCATGTTCTGGCAGAGAATTCCAGAATCTTTGAGACTGGGAGGGGCTAGTGAGTCTAGTCCTCTGCATCCCAACAGGATATGCCCAAGAAGGGAATATCTAGACTTAGTCTTGAATACCTCCATGAGCCTGGCTGACTCCTCAATCTCTTTACGTTCTTCAGTGACCACTTAGAACTATGTGGCACTGGCAGATGTCTAAGTGGCCCCCGGAGAATCCCCATTAGCTGTTAGGAATATAGGGCCTGTGACACACAGCTCAACAGTTCTTTTTCCATCCATTAGAGGGCCATCCATTAGTGTAAATATATGTACACTTGGCCAGCTGATTGCAATATCTAGTATTTTAATCTCCCACCATAGTGTGGTGCCTCTTTGAAACTCTGAAGGACTGAGGGATGCAGCAAGTTCATATGTTGCAGAACTCCTTCAGAATTCCCCACCAATGGGTTTGCCATGGACCCTCGATTAATGACAGCAGTCCCAGCACCCCTGCCAGCTCATCCACCCACACAAAAAGCAGGTTGATCCAATTCTGCCCGCCAGCTGCTAAAACGCAACCTGATCGCTCCGTGACAGGCTTCGTAATCCAGTCCCGCTACAGTCTCATAACCTGACCACAGACAAGCTCCTTAACCCCTCTTGTAGCATACAGTCTCCTTTCCTCCCTTCCAGGATGTGCTATAGGGTTTGCAGAAGTCTAGCTGAGGCGATGCACAAAACTCTGCAAAACCTACACATAGGAATGTGAGAACTGTGTGACAAATGGCAAGTATTTATAGTACCCCAGTTTGCTACTTTAGAATTCCTAATTCCTGGGCCAAATTCTGCTCAGAATCAGGGTTGCAAATCTAAAGTAATCCCATTGCAGTCAGCGGAGTTCCTTGTGATTTACACCATGTAACGGAGAACAGCATTTACCCTCTTGTCTTTAGGGCAGAGAGCCAAGATCTGTCCTCCTGCATCAGATGTGAATGATACTTGTTGTTTGAATGCATAGTTGCTATAAACTTAACCTGTGATTGGCTGGTTACACAGGGGAACTAAACAAAGAGATGTATGAGTTTTAGGTCATGAGACAGAATCAGTACTAGATTTTATTGTTTGTTCAAAGAGATTAACCCATAATCTGCACTAAAAACATTGCCTAAGCAGCAGGCACAATAGTACTTATCCTTATTCTGAGACATTAGCTTATCCAATAGAAATTATACAGCAAGATAATGATAGAGAGAGAGCTGGGTGAATAATTGATTTTTCAGTCTAAGGAAAAATTCATTTCACACTGAACAAAATGTTTCATTTCATTTTTTAACGCTTTTTTGGTCATTAAATCTTGTTATTTTTTTAACAGAAACCCATTTTGAAACAAAAATCAAAATGTTTCATTGAGTAAATGTAAAAATGTTTCTTCTTTTCTTTTTTTTTCCTTTTGCCAAAACTATTTGACAAATTTGACCCAAAGCTGTATATTTTGGGGGTGAATAAATTGCTTGGTTTTAATTATATAATAATTAGGGTCATGTTACAAGGATTTATTCCTGATAATTCATTAAATAAAAAGTGGTGGTGAGAGTAGAAAATTCTAGGTTTTCTCCTAGGTTGTTGATTTTATGGCCAGAAGAGATCATTATGGTTATCTACTCTGACCTCTCTCATGAAGCACAGGCCAGAGAACTTTACCCAGTAATTCCTGTTTCAAGCCCATAGCTGGATTGAGCTAGAACATATGATTTTATTTCTGGGGAGTTAGTAATTCTGTCTCTAAGAGGGTCATCGTGCTGGGGCAATGTACTCATAAGAAAAAGCCCCTGCTGCCCAACTGAATCGGCAGTACCACATGGCAGCACCTTGGCAGGTGACATCCGTCCAAGAACCAGCCAAACACTACCCTCCTTAACTTTTTGGATTTGACAAGATCACAGCCAAGGTAAAAGGTATGAGGGCACTGCTACTGAACAACATACTTGGTTTTGGTAGCACCCCTTTTTTTCAATATATTCTACACCTTATTTTAATTTGCTCTGAACTTTTGATGCTTTCACCTTTGGGGCTGAAATTTCTCGAATTTATAATCTTCTTCAGGGCTATTTAAAACAAAAATTGAACAAAAGTTTCTGAACATTTATGAGAGCGAAGAGAACAAGGAGGGGGAAAATACACATTCTCCATTATTTGAAAAAATGAAAAAAATACAAACCTGGCAACCATTTTTTCAGAACTGCTCTAGGTCCAAAATAGCTGGGGTGGGAAAGCAGAAATTGTATATGAAGATTGATTGGAAAACAGACTTCGTTAATGAGAAAAGCCTATTCAAAGAAAGTTAGGGTGCAGGGGAGAGATTGGAATATTAATGTAATTTCTTAGTCATTCTCCAGTGGTTTGGAAGCACACGGTGACAGTAAAAACTCTATTTCCTGCAGGAAGAACACGGGAGGGGAAAAGACGATGCTCCAGAAGTGGCAGGTAAATGTAGACAGAGCTCTGGTTAACTCTCTGATGAATAAAACCATGTCAGTACCAGCAGAGGAAAGTAAAGGATGGACCAACTCTCTGCCCTACTGCAGTGTACTAGGAAGCCCAACAATACTGCTAAAAAGACAAACCTCATCCTGCAGGGTTTAGAGTCAGTCTCTCACTATTTGGGACTGGGGTGAGATCCTTCATAGGGTGCAGATTGATTTTTGGTGATTGCGGGGTTCCTTGCACCTTCCTCTGAAGCAGTTGGTGCTGGCCACTGTTGGAGACAGGACACTAGGCTAGCTAGACCTCAGGCATTAGTTCTTTGCTGCAGTGATGCCTAAGATGGCCACTCTAATTAAGATGAGGGGACGTGTAGAAGGAGATCTGCAGCAGGTGTAAATCAGCAAAACTCCATTGATTTCACTGGAGTGACATCATCCTATACCAGCTGAGTACCTGGACTGTAGCTTCCAGTGACTACATGCCTCTGATAAAGATCCTGATGGCCATAGTAGACAGTGTAGAAATCCATGGGCTATATCACATTTGGTTCTGCAGGCCGTTTGCCAGGATTCTCCTGCACATGGATAACAATAAAATGGTTGTGTTTGTTTGGCTCTCCATCAAACCATATGAAAGAAATATAGTACCCTATTATATACATATAACGCTAGAGCATTTAATAGTCTCAGCCAGTATGCAAATTACATAGTCTGAAGAAGATCCAATGAGAAAACTTATTTAACATTTTGGTGAACTGATTATTATAAAATAGTAGCAGGCTGATGTAGGCTTGTGCTGATGTGAATAGAAATTGCTGATTGATTATAGTATTTAGAACACTGTGGCCCAGCTGAACAGAGGCTCCTTGGCGTTCTGAGAATGCTTCCAAAGTTTAAAAGCAGCTGCCGTCTCTGACAGCTCAGAATCCAGGCCAATGGACATTGTTACCAGCTGAGAGCTCTTTGTAATGCATGCGAAATGAACTGGTGGGTTCAGTCCAGGTTCTGGAGCACAGATGTCCAGATCCCAATGATTGTGTGTGTGCGCACTCACAGCATCTAGCAAAGCACATGCCCTCAACCCCAGATTGAGCCCCCTAGGTGCTAACACAACACAAATATTAATAATCATCATCGCAAGAACTACCATTACAACTGGCACCCTTGCTGGCATTTCAGCGCAGAGATCTGGGTGGACAAGAAGAATGAACTTCCGTGTCACCCAGAGAGGAGGTCTCTCCAGGTCAGATTCAAGGCACTTTGCCCTGTGCACGCTGAGGACAAGGGGACAATAGGTGGGAAATTTGCATTGTCAATTTCCAGGCTGTATTTGTTTTGTGAATTAGTAAGGGGACTTCACTTGCCAGGACAGTCACTCTGGCACCATTCACAATGAACTGAAAGACCAAAAAACGTTCAGTGGCTCTGGGTAGTGAGTAGAGCTGGTTCAAAACATTTCAATGAAAACTGGCTTTTCTGTCCAAATGGAAATTTCTGCTGGAAATGCCCCAATTTTGAAGGCAATTTTCATGTTTTCATTGAAAACCCATACACCAATTTTTTCTATTGCTGTTTTTCACCAAAAACCCAAAAGCTTCGTGAAGAAAAAATTTGGAGAAAATACAAACTTTTAAATTACCGGTAAAAATATTCCCATGTCCCAACTGGCTGTGCTAAGGAGTTGTGTTTAGCCTGCGCGGGGTTGGCTCTTACTGATTAACCTGGAGCAAAGAGCAGCTTCACCTTAGAGGTTTGTGATGGTTGTTTCCTGGCATGGCAGAAGAGAGAGATCAGTAACTTCGACTACCTGATGTACCTGAACACGCTCGCCGGGCGTACGTACAATGACTACATGCAGTATCCTGTGTTCCCCTGGATCCTGGCTGATTACCACTCCCAGGTAAACTGTTTGTGCTTTGTAGGTTTTCTGTGCTTTCTGCAGTAGAAGCCATGTAAAGGAGTCTTCACTGACGTGAATGCTGGGGTGGGCCTGGTTCTAGAACCCGCTCCTGAGGTCTCGAACCAGGGCTGGACTGTGCCAGAGAGTGGGCTCAGCACAGGGCCAGGGCTGTGATCCCTTCTCCTTCCTGCCCCTCCAAAAGACTGTGGAGGGAGGAGGCCCTGTGCTCTCCTGAGAGCAGGTGCTGCCACTTGTCCCTTCATGCAGGCTGTGCCAGTCTGGGTACATCTACACAGCAATCGGGAGGCACAACTGCAGCAAGTTGAGGCGTACCTGATCTAGCTATGATTGAGTTACTTCACTAAAAACAGTGTAGCCACTGCAACATGGGCCAGCTGCCCAAGTACAGTCCTGTCTGGAACCCTAGAGACATGGGCAGCTGGCCTGTGCCATCACAACTCCATAGCTATGTATTGTGAGCTGGCTCAGTCCAAGCTAGCTCATGTATGCCTATGCGTGCTCTCCGGATTGCAGGGTGAACGTACCCTGTGGATGGGAGGCTCCTTGCACACACTGCACTCTCCGAGGCACTAGCTCTCTGCTTCCAAGGATCCTTCCCTCTCCATTGGGAGGGGGATCTTGGTAGCATTGAACCTCTGCCCAGACAAGCAGATATGCTGCAGTTTCTGCACTATATGCTGGGATCACTCCATGAACCAACCAGCAAAGGGGTGATGCCTAAAGGCAGGGCTCATCCCTTTTCCCCTTGAATTGAGGGCATTTCTACCAGCTTATGGCTGCCCAAGGCTTAGCTTCCTGCGACGCGCCTCCCAGTTTGCAGTGGCCATACTGATACCCTGCATGGGGTTAATGCAGTTCCCACAGAGTAGTGAGGAGGCGTTCCATGCTGGCGGGTGGGCACTGAGCTCAGTGAATTCCCTTGGCTGCGGGTGCGGCTGATGCAGCTGAGCTGCCCTGACTAGGCAGGTCACAGAGCTGAGCCTGGTCAGTGGGGTTTCAGGAGAGTTCAGCTGCTCCCACCGACCCCTCCCCTTGCCTCGCAGATGCTGAACCTTGCTAGCCCCAAGACGTTCCGAGACCTTTCCAAGCCCATGGGAGCTCAGACATTGGAAAGGAAACGCAAATTTATCCAGCGCTACCATGAGGTGGAGAAGAGCGAAGGTGAGTGTTTTAGGAGAATCACGGGAGGCACAAATCCCACTGAACCCCTTGGACTCTGGGTTAATTTCTAGGGAGATGTCACCTGTGGGAGGACCAGTTGATTTCCAGGGCTTGGGCAGAGCCAAAAGAGGGAGGGCCTTGGGTTCTTGGGACGTGCCTCCTACGAGGAGTGACTCCCATTCTGTTCCCCCTCCCAATGTGTCCTGCACTGCTAGGTCTTCTCCCCACCCTCAGGCCAGAGGCAGGGGGCTTAGCAGCAGAGGCCATTTGCCCAGTGAGGGTCCTTGTGGGCATCTTGTCTAATAGCTACAGTGAGGGATTGGGGGAAGTGAGACAATTTGGCCCCTGGAGAGTGGGGCTTTGCTGGGGGACAGAGTGATGTGGGAGAGAATGGGGGTGGGGGTGCAGGGTTTAAAGTGGGCTGGAAAAGGTCTATGTGCTGTGGGGAGGGTCTATCATTTTCTACTGAAATGAAAACAGCATCACCTCTGCCTGTCCCCCATCCCACAGCAACTCTGCCCCCCACCTCCCCAACCGTCCTGCCTCCTCATCTGCTCTGCCCTTTCTGGCCTCCCCGCTGCTCCCCCTGCAGCTCCTGGGGTTCTTCAGCCCCCTCTCAGGCTGGGTGGGCCACAATGAGGTCCCCTCTCCCAGGCAGGGATGGAGAGGGAAGGGAAAAGGTAAAGGCCTCACAGGAAGGGTGGGAAAAGGAACCACCTCATCTGCTGGGCTTTCCTCTGGCCCCTGGAGTAAGGGGGAATTTCTGCCTGCTTCCTGCAGCAGCTCTGGCTGGCTGCTTGTACCCTGAGAGGCAGGGGTAGACATTTTATATTTGCCAGGTCTGTGCCCCTTTTGACCTGGCACACTCTAAGCACTGTGGGGGATGAGGAGGAGCAGGCAGGATGGCATGGAAGGAGGAGGGCATTCGAGATCTAGTTCCACTAATGTTAAGGTACCTGTCACCGTGGTATCTGCATTATCTGCCAGGCCGTAGGGATTACATACAACTCTATCTAGCCTTTATGTGGCCACATAGCGGATCACTGCGGGGGCAACCCTCTTGCAAATGCAACAAAATAGCATGTAAGGACCCCAGAGACATCAAGGGGCACATGGTGAGGTATATAGACCCTCTAGGGCCTCTGTTCCCTTCTGGTATTACATTCAAGGTGTGTGCAATCGCATGTAAATGGGGTACACACACACATCCAGGTTGCACTGTAACTGCCTGGTTGTGTGTGCACACATCCTAACTGGAATGCCCTTGCACATGGATCTTTGCACACCTTTTTTTTTTCAAACCCTGCCTCCCACAACTGTGTTGTGCTAATTTACAGCTGTGCCTTCAAATGGCAATGTTTCAAACTGAGACCTCATCACCTCTAATTTACAGGAGATCCATCGGCCCAGTGTCACTATTGCACCCACTACTCATCGGCCATCATAGTAGCGTCATACTTGGTCCGAATGGAGCCGTTTACGCAGACCTTCTGCTCTCTTCAGGTAAAAGGACACGGCATTTAGCCTCTCGCATATGGAGCAAGTTCAGCTTGTCTACGCTATGCGGAACACGATAGCTGATTCCAGCTAATGAGCTGACCGTTCATTCTTATGTCACAAGTGAAGTCTGGGATTGGTGGAGGCCCCATCCTGTTCCCATTGAACTCACTGGCAAAGCCTCAATGGGAACAGGCTCAGAGCCATGTGTATTTATTATATTCTACCAGAGGGTCCAGTCACAGGAGTGGGGAGCCTAGAATATCCTTCACAAAACCCTGACATGTGTGTACTGGGATGGGACTGTAGCCGGCACTGGGCCTTACACACCCCTCCCACTGCACCTGTTATGCCCTTTGGGGCCTGTAGGGATATGTCTACACTGCACTAAAAAACCCACAGCGCTGAGTTTCAGAGGCCAGGTGAATTGACTTGGGCACATGGAGCTTGGGCTATAGTACTAAAATTTGAAGTGTAGACGTTTGGGCTCAGGCTGGAGCATAGGCTCTGAGACCCACCCACTTCCACTGATCAGGCCCAGCTGTGGCCATGCTGCAGGTCTTTTATTGCAGTGGATGCATACCCTAAAACCAGGCATGATGGGAAATATAGTTTGGCCAGTCGGGACTGAGAACCCGGAGGTCACGTGACCAGGGAAGGCAATGCCCGTGTTTGGGAAATTCTATAAGGCAAAGCTTGAGCTCACCCCAAGAGCTACGGGCTCAGACAGGAAGACCCGGTGGGATTTTTTTTTGTGTTGCTGTGCCTGGCAATGATTCCTTTTGTTCGGTGATAAAGCGAACTCTGAGGAAAGAGACGATGTCATTTGTTTCTGGAGCTTCCTTTTCACCTTCCCTGGCTGGTGAACTGGCCTGTGGGCCTGCTTATTCAAGGGAAGGCTGTTCAACAAGTGGCTGGGGTGACACCTTCAAGGATAGCAAGGTCCTTGCAGTTCACTGCTCTGCACCTGGAATTCTGATGCTGTTTACTTGGGGTCAGGGAGAGGACCTGGGACAAGGTATTTTAGGGAGGCTCTTACTGACATCTGCATGTCTTTGTGGTAGAGGCTGCCCACGGGCAACTGAGCTTAGCTTTTGGGCACCCAGGGTTGTTGTGTGGCGGAGGAGAGCTGGCTGCATCCCTCTCCAATTGCTTTGCTGCAGCTCTGCTTTGGTTTGTTTTTTTTCTTTTAATGAGCTAATGGAAATAATGTGCTGCGTTAATTAAGCAATAAACCCCATGAAATCGGTTGTTCCCAACAGTGGGCGATGGGCCTGTGAACCACCTGAGGCAATGCTTTTCCACAGCGCTCTGCAAACCATATGTTAGCTGCAGTCATCAATGATTGTGGAGCACTTAGCGCTGTTGTAAACTACAACTGCTGCTCTGGCTCACCACGATGCTTTTTATCCATAACAAACCACCAGTCTGCGTGGCTGCATTCATGTGTGATTGGCAGGTGGCTCCAAAAGCATCTGAGATCGAGAGAAGCACCCAGAATTTTGCCTTAAGGTGCGTCCAGTTAAACCACTGAATGGTTCCACCGCGTGCCTCATTCCTCTGGTATTGCACTGATGCATATGAGTCAGAGCTGGTATTGTCTTTCCCCCACGTATACCTGGTCCTGTAACAGCTTAGGGAGTGCTAACTCCCGGGTACAGTCAGGAGAGCAGCACACTTGAGCAGCCTGAGCTACATGATTGATTCAGCCAGGACTTGCAGCAATGTCCATTGCACGTAGTCTGGGAATGAACCTCCCCCCTCGAACTGTAGCACCTCCTGCTGGCAGGGACACTACATGTGATTGCTGAAATAAACCTCTGTACCAGATGACTGAAAGGTAACTAAGGTAATGTTGATCTTTTTAAAAGGGCTCCAGAGTCGATCCTGGCAGTTACAGGCCAGTGCACATAATTCAGTACCAACCAAACTGGTAGAAGCTATAGCAAAGCACAGAACTATCAGACACATCCACACGATATGTTGGGGCAGAGTCAACATGGCTTTTGCAAAGGGAAATCATGCCTCACCAATCTATTGGAATTCTTTGCAGCTGTCAGTAAGCATGTGGACAAGGGTGATCCGGACCACACAGTGTACTTGGACTTTAGAAAGAACCTTTAACTGGGTCCCACAATAAAAATAAGGAAACTAAATAGTCATGTGATAAAAGGGATAAGAAGAAGGCTGAGGTGAGGGCTGCCTCTTAAGAAGAGGAGGGGCTTTATTATGATGGGCCTGCTCCAAACCCCCCAGTCTAAACTCATCCGAATGGAAAACACAGCATCTCTGACCCAACTCCCTTTAAAAGGGCAGAGTTGACTGGGGATCTTGATTTTCCTTAGTCCTGGGGTCTCCAAACTATGGCCTGGGGGCCGGATCCGGCCTGCGGCGTCAATTTGTCCGGCTCCCACAGCCCCAGCTGAGCAGGCACATGGAGAAGCTGCTGCTGCCTCCCTGCGCGAGCTGCTGCCGGTGGCCCCATGTGCGGAGGGGTGTGGCACAGCTGAAGGAACAAAGGGGCGGGGGGCTGCGGCAACGGTGTGGCTAGAGGAGCAAAGGGAGGGCTCATGGCAGTGGCCGGAGGAGAAGGAGGGGTGGCAGCGGCCCACCAAGCTCCTTCAGAAATCTAATATGGCCCTCGTCTCAAAAAGTTTGCAGACCCCTGCCCTAGTTGATAGAGCTGATAGCACCCAACAATCTATGGGGGGCTAGGACAGTTTGTTTAGTAAGGGAACATACAAAAAAGGGATTCCAGAGCCTGTAGTGCTTCATTAAGTGTAATGGGCCTCAAAGTGGGTGGAAGGGGACTGTTGTGTTGAGATGCTGCACTGGGACTTGAGAGATGTAGGTTGTATTCCCAGCTCTCTCAATGACTCCAGATGGGTCACTGAAACTCTGCCTGTAAATGCACATAATGATTGGCTAACCTCTCTAGGGAACTTGTAAAGCTTCGTGTTTTTATAGCCATCTGAGAAGTGCTTTGAGCTTCTTGGATTTAAGGCCCTATCAGGACCCAGTATTATAATCCCTCAACATTATAACCAATGGCACATGCTCAGCCCCCACAGAATCAATTCTTATAGGAGCGCAGTTTGATTCTTTCTTAGATTCTCCCCCGTGAACACTTTGCCCAACTGCTTTGCACAGCCCCTATCGTACTATAACAGTATTTAATTTAACCCATTTCCCTGATCACTGAAATGGCTTCACAGAAAGGAAGGAAACCCTAGGTCTTACTCTATGCAGCCCATGAAAAAGCTGTCAGACTTTATGTTAATGTGCAGTTGAAAAAGCATAACACAATTCCAGATTTTCTTTTTCCCTCTCAGTGCAGTTTTTGTATTCCAAGAGAGAGTAAACCCATTAATTCTGATATAAATATATGCAAATAAATTTATTAATATAAGAAATGGGAAAATCAGTTATTGCTTCCTTTATAAATAATACAGGCTTAAGTTTTAAAGATATTACTTTTCCTTAAAATGAATTAGACAGCCAGGGAAAAAATCACATTTTTTTCTTGGTGGTAATATCTTTAACCAGATTTGTCACACTAACAGTATTTCAGATGTATATATTATTTTTATTTAATACAGGTAATCTTTTTATTACAAATCATATTGTTTCTCAGGAGATTACCATCAGCTCTCATAAAAGCTGCAAAAAAAGATGAAAAAGCATCAATCACTACCAGACACAGTGCACCGTGTGAAGATTAAATATACAAAGCCCTTTAATATGCTTCAATGAGATACTTGTTAGCTGTTGATTTATTTATAGTCCTCCTTCTACCCTGTTTTAATTTCAATGTGAATTTGACTCCAAGGGTCCTTGCCTGATACAGATCAAGAGCAAGATGACCTGGTGCATCAGAATGTCTCCTAGCTAGGCTTGCCTGTGTGATGTTGGTCAGAGAGAGTCATTTGCGATCCCTTGACTTGGAGAGGAAAGGCTCCACGATGCTCAGTGGGCTGGGTAAGAAACAGGGAAGTGGAGTGGAAGTCATGCCTGGGTGTTGTGAATTGCGGATGAGGCTGGGCCAAAATTCTGATCCAAACCAGCTCTGCTAAGTCTACAGCTGGGTGTTTCCCTTTGTTATAAATGTGGGACTGGGTCCAAGAGTAGCCTACTATAGATCTTTAGGGACTGGAGCAGAAAAGCCACATTCCAAATTTAAGCTCCGTTGACTTCAATGGCATGCACCTGCTTACCCAAATGTGGAGTTTGCTCTGCAGTGTGGTATGGTGGTGGGGTAGATGTCTCATTCTTTGTGAACACACAGCTCCTCTCTTTGGACTGCCTGGATGTTTATCTGTCACTTTTATATTTAAGAGACTGAAAGGTAAACCCCAGTGACCTGTAACTAGGTAGAAGGGGCGTATTACTTTTGATCTAACTCCTAAAGCAAACAGGAAGAGGAGAGAGGTAAACAGGAAATGTGGTTATCCCAACAAGTCATCAACAGACAGAGCCTTAGGGGTTGCATGCAAATCTGGCACTATTTGTGCTTATGCGATGTCCCTCCCCTGGGACTGAACTGGGGCTCTCCAGAGCTAAAAGCATGGACTGCTACAGCTTGAGCTAAAGAGATGTCCCTCCGTAGCTGTGGGCTGTCACAATTCGTATCCTCTGCAGATCAGCAGAGCTAGGAACCTGTAACACACACGCACCAGTGGGTTACATTCTTATGTTCGTGCCTGTACAGAGCAAGCTGATCGCATGTAAGAAAGTAGCAGCTAGGAAATTTAGTCCCTCACAAATTAATCACTGGGGATTCACATCAGCTGAAGTGTGGCCTGTAGGTGCCCAGGTCAAGTTTAATGTTACCTGGCCTTTGACTTCTCAAATCCAGCTTGGGAAGCTGCCACATGTGAAACAAATTACCCACATCACCAAATTCTCACACAAAATTAGGCCTGATGGAGCCTGAGTAAGAACATTTTCTTTGGAGAGGCCTAATGATCTGGCTAGCCCAAGTGCAGCTCAGTGTGGGAATTCAGCTTCCAGAAATAGCATCCCCGGACACTCCTTCATTTGATCCAGTCTCCCAACATGAGACGGACCAAGCGTGCACCTTGGACTGGTGAGGCCTAGCCCTCCTATAAATGAATCTAATGCAGGCTGTACCTCAAACCACCATCTCTCTTGGTGAAAAGTATTGTGGAACACAGCAGCTGAACTGGAAGCTGCTGTTAATTGCCCTAATATTCCTACCTTCCCTATGGATGGAATTTAGGGTGCTATCTAGTGCCTGAGCATAGGGCTGTTCCAGTGGTCCCCAAAGCTTCCTGACTTCTTTATAATCAAGTAGGCAAACAGCAGGAGTGAAATGAGCTCCATAGATCTGTTCAGGTACTTCTATGTTCCTCATCACTGGAGTATCTGAGCACCTCATAATTAACAGATTCTAGCTTCACAGCACTCCTAGGAGGTAAGGAAGGACTAACCACATTTTACCAGCGCGGAACTGAGGCACAGGCTAGAATAAGTGACTTTGCCAAGATCACACAGAGTATCTGAGCCTCCCAATTCCCACACCTCTGCCCCATCCAGTGTGCCATCTTTCCTGCCCCAATAAAGTAACTTCTATATCCAACCTTTCCTTCAAAGATGCCAGGAAAGCCCATATTCTCAGGATTTGCCTGGGATTTGAAAAAATGTTGTGAGATGTTCTTTGGTGGTGTTTGGAGAAATACTCTGGGTTAGATGGTGGAGCTACCCCAAGCCCTGAACAAGAGGCTGTATGGAGTTGCAATTAATCTGTCTCTCTAAGTGTATGTCTATACTTGGAGTGTGATTCCCAGCTCCCATAGATGTACCATACTGGCTGTCATCAAGTTGGTGCATTAAAAATAGTGTAGCCACAGTGGCAGGAGAGGCTAAGCGTTCCCAGGGTAAACCTGTCTAGACCCTGTGGGTACGTTCTCAGGCAGCTAACCCAAGCCACTGCCTGTGCTACTGCATCTACACTGCTATTTTTAGGGTGCTAGCTCGATGGAAGCTAGCAGGGGTATGTCTGCTCCAGCTGGGAGCCACACCTCTACCTCCAAGAGTTGATATACTCGAAGTGCCACCATTTAAATTTTTAATCCACATTTATAGGATAAAGAGGGAGTTAAGAAAAACAGGCTTCTGCTTTGAGTCAGGTCTCACCAGCTAAGCAGGTTTGGGCGGTCATGAATGGGAGACTTGCAAGGAAAGACCTAGGTGCGTCCCCATTCTGAGTCATACTGATAAAACACCCCAGCCTAGTGTGGAGGGGCTTTGACCAGTAGGCAGTGCTCTTTTTTGGAAGATATGTGAAACCAAGTCCTGAGCACTTGTGGCCAATGGAGATCCCATGGCACTTTTCAAAAGGGTGAGAGCAGGGACATGAGTCTGAAAACCTAATGGGGAAAATTTCCCTCTGCAATTTCAGTGAGGCATGGCTGTCTTCACTATTGGATAAAGTGGCTTAATGCTGATAAATATTTACTTTATGCTAGAAGTAAATGTGTTTTGGTGGTGGGGGTCATGATCCCAGTACAAATATAAGAGAGGGTGGGGCTTTCTAGATGTGCTTAAGCGACTTAGGAGCACACATCCCTTTGGGAGTCAGTGGGACCTGTGCTCCTAAATCACTGTGGCACATTTGAAAATGATACCTGAAATATATCATGGTCTCCATCGGAGGCAAAACTCCCAATTAAATCAATGGGAGGTTTTCCCAAAGGCCCTGATTTTATGAAACCATCCCTGTTCAGGACGCACACTTGTGCTTAGCACTCATAATATTAAGCATGTGTATGTAGTGTATGTAAGCATGTGTTTAATTGCTTTCCTGAGTCAGGATCTAAAGAAGTTTTCCAGAGTCAGGCCCATTGTTTGTAAAGCACTTGGATGTAAGAGGCTCTACAGAAAGGCATGATCATTATCAGCCTTAATGTAGGAGAGCCACATTTCTGCTTGGTTCCAAGTTCCTGCAAGCTAGACAATGTCTCCAAGCCTGATTGCCCTCTCAGTTATAGCTGCATAAACAAGGGCAGAGTCAGGTCCTTCCTGATATGTTCCTAGATTAGCGTTAGAAAACGGGCTGTGATTTGGCATTTGCCTCTTGGTTAGTGAAAGGTCACAAAGAACATTGGAAATCCAGCCCTGATCACTGTCTGGCTCTCTCTGTCTGTCTCTCCCCATGTCTGCAGGGGGGAAGTTTTGATGTAGCAGACCGGATGTTTCACAGTGTGAAGAATACATGGGACTCGGCGTCAAGAGAGAACATGAGTGATGTCCGGGAGCTCATCCCTGAGTTCTTCTACTTGCCTGAATTCTTAACCAACTGCAATCATTTTGAATTTGGTAAGTGCTGGGTAGAGTGTGAGTGCTCCTACCAGCGTTGTGCTGGGAGATGAGATCTGGCTGTTGCAGCTGCCCTGGCTGGCTGACCTGGAGCTGAGCCATGAAATTTAGATCCACACCCAAAGCATCACAGTTTCAAGGGGATTTAGTTTGTCTCTCATTTCAGGGCTGTCTTCTGTGGAGATGTCTAGAAGGCTTGGCAAGGATGGTCCAATGGTTAGGGCATTTCCCTAAAGCCTTGGAGAACTGGTTTCAGTTCCCTGCCACAGACACTCTGTGTGACCTTGGTCAAATCACTTATCCTATGCGTGCCTCAGTTCCCTATCTGTACAATGGTGACAATAGCTCTCCCCTCACTGGTGTGTGAAGCTGAGTCCATGCAAACACTGAGAAGTTCTATATAAGAAATTCATACATGTTCAGCAGGGACCATTGTGATCATCTAGTCTGGTCTCCTGCACAGCCCAGGCTACAGAATGTGGAGCTGCTACACTACAGTTACACTCATCTTCTGGGGATAACACACAGATTTCCCTCTCCAGACAGGTCAGATTTCTCATTAAAGGAAGGCTCCATAGGGACAAGCTTTCAACACTGGCCATCTAAATTGTTCCCAGAAAGGGTGCACCTGCAGTTCCTGCCTTTTCAGGCTCCAATGGCCTTGTGCTTCCAAGTCATCACTGTGCCTGCTGAAATGTCTGTTATATCAGGCAGGTTTTTGCTGAAGCATTTATGTGGCTGCTTCTGCAAATGTGGTCTGTGTTGTAGTCTGTAAACCACCTGGTCATTTTCACTTCATCTAGGGCTCAGGAGCTGCTAAATGATTTTGACGGTGGTTCTTTTTTTTATTGTGTCTTCTCCCACTGCTCAGCACTGCCACAGGCAGCCTCGCCTCCTTCCAAAGGGCTCCGGGTACTTCATCAGTTTACAGTGTGTTTACTGTTCTATCCTGAATGCATTCCCTGCCAATGGGCCCTTTCTCAATCAGCAGTGGAGGCTAACAGAGAGTCCAGGATAATTCTCAGTAATAAAAGCTGGCAGGGCAGAGTTCCAATCCTGACCCAGGACATGAGCAGCTCTCTCTGCATGCAGGCTGTGACCTTTGCAAGACAAGGCATCTCACAGCAATGTACATTGGCTGGTTAATAATTAAGGGGAAAACAAATGTTTCACATCCTTATGTGAGAATCATCCCAGATTCATGCCAGTCAAGGCAGCTTAACCAGCTGTGTCAGTGCCCAGCTGCATGTTGGTCACATTTCAGTGTTTGAGGTGTGGTGAGCTATGGTCTAAGGAAAGCCAAGGCAGGGAGAGACTGCTAACAGGCAGCAAGACCTAGGGTGATTTAGCCTTGAGAGGAGAAACCTTAGAAAAGTGATGGACCCAAACCAGAACCCCAAACCCAAACACAGCCGAACACTTTAGGTGATTGAAATCAGAACCCAGACCCTGATCTGAATGGAGCCAAATGGGGTGAACTGGAATGTAGATCTGAAATTTACATTTATACCCTTTCTATTCAGCCTGTCTCTATAACATGCAGAAGCCCAAATCCAAACACTCCTAAATCTTGGGGACGTTTGTTGTCCCCTTGGTCTGGATTTTGTGATCGGAGCCCAGCTCTAGAGAGATGGAGCTTGGCTGGGGTATTTAAGATGATGATAGGTACAGTGAAAACTGATTTGCACATCCCTGTTACGCTGTCCTATGATGCAAGAACAAAGGGTTGCTCTATGACAAGAATGCTAGGCAAAGGATGATTACAGATTTTATAGAGCAAAATCCTTCAGGGAAGTCCTACAGCCTGTGTCACACAGGAGTTCAAACTAGATGATCACAATGGTCCCTTCTGGCCTTGGAATCTATTAATCTGTGAAAATCCCTGGCAATAGGCTGTTTTAGCTATCATCTCCAGTGGTTACCTCTGCCCAGTTCTGAGGCCCATAGAATGATAGTTTTTCAGTACAGCAGGTGCTGACAGGTTTGTCTGGATCCAGTCCAGAGTGAGGGCTAGACCAGAGTTCATGTTGAGAATGTGTGATTTTATTGTGGTAATGATGAGCAAAGAGAGGGCCCTCCACAAGCTCCTCTTTGGGTAAGCACCCACAAGTTTACATTCTCATTAGAACATCCTCTCAGCTCTCTGATCACTGTAAATCTACCAAACTGGACTGGGAATCCCCAGAGAAACAGCTTCCTGCAGTATTTTAGGAGGCCTCGTCCATATTCCTCTAGAACCCAAAATTGCTCAGGGGAAAACCAGTGGGAATAGGAAGTTATTTGACCTTCAGGCCCCCAGGCTCTCTTGGATTTTGGAAAAGCTCAGTTTCCATTTATGATTGGGCAATGACTCCAGCTGGTTCTTGTATCTAATTTTCCCTTTGTAAATTTTGCAGGCAGCATGCAGGACGGAACTGTGCTGGGGGATGTGCAGCTTCCCCCCTGGGCGGATGGAGACCCTTATAAATTTATCCATTTGCATAGACAGGTTAGTGTGTAGCTCAGGCATTGTGCTCTCGCCCCACAGTGGATCCCAGTCAATAGGAGATGGATCTGATGTACTAGAGATGGGCCCAAACAAAAACACTAGACCCAAACATGCCCCAGCTTGGAGAAGATTCAAATCTAGTTCTGAACTTTGCAGATGGCTCTTGTCTCTGTAACACACTAACCCAAGGCAGGGATGCAAACACTCCAGTGTTGACATAGTTTGGATCCAGATCTGATCTCTGTGGCATGGGACTATCGTGTGTGGATGTGATATATATGTACTGTCACTGTCATAATCTCCAGCCAGTGGGGTGTGCATTGCTTGGTATTAGCAATTACTATCTACCTCTTCCACTGACACATTGTTCCATGTCAGGGTAGCTTTTACTAGCACAGCCTGATATCGTTGCGTAGGGATAACTGTTCTCACATTTTGGAGTAGAATTCAGATCAGTGAGAGGTTGTGTTACTGCTTGTATTTTAACCCTGAGTGCACCAAAATACTTCTGCTACTTGTGGTTCCCTTCCTGGGACATACACACAATCAGCAGTGAGCCTGCATTTCATGTTCTGTATATTGTACAGCCCTGATTCAAGCACTTTCAATCCAACAGCTTGCCAGCAGTTATCACAGACACACCTTTGTCTTTGCTGGACGTGGTTAATGTTAGCAGGTGATCCCAACACACTCTCAGTTCTATGTCCTCTGGTACGTCCAGCCCTCGCCTGCAACATTCAGAGGAATAATAAGATCTGTTTGCTCCTTTAAGAAGACAAAACCCACCAGTTTGTCACATTAACCAGAACTGACCCTCACTGTAGTACAAACACAGCACCGTTGGTTTAGATTCATAGTAAAACAAGTTTATTAACAAAAGAACATGGTATTTTAAGCGAGTTCATGGGTAAGAGTGAAAGTTAGAAATGGCTACAAGTAAATAAAAGTGAAAATATGCATCTAAAATTCTAAAACTTAGTCTAGCAATTTTTGGTTCGAGGCTTTGGTCAAGATGGTCTTCCTCACCTTCACCCCACCTCTGGTCTTCCAGCAACATGTGACTGAGCCCCTTCGTGGTCAGAATCTCTCCCATAGCACCCAAAGATTCTGGTGTCTTTGTCCTCTAAGATAAAAGAGAGAATTTGGGGTTTTCTTCCCCTTTTTTGTGGTCCATTGATTCTTTGAAGTGGATTCTTCTGAATGATCCCCCCCACCTCCCAAGTCAAGTTTATTCAAGCTGTGCGGAAAGCAACATGGAGTCTGGTGGAGAAAGAAGCTCTTTGCTCTTTCTTCCCCCGCTGGTGTTTGGTGAAATGCAAATTATTCTGTCTCTTGCCATCTCCTTCCCCTGCTGTCTTGATGGTCCTGTTTACTGCTTACATGTTGATTGAAGTAAATACACATCTCTTTGTTTAGGATAGGCCTGTTTAACCACTTTTCCCTAAGCAGAGCTGTGTGGTTTTGAACATGTGCTAACAGCAACAATTGGGGGAGTTTGTAACTTTGCATATAATGTTGCTACACACATTTCACCAGCACAGTACTGACCAGTGAGTTATTAGTTTTCAAATGACGCCTCACAAGGAATGCTTTGTACCAAGGTAATTACAATCACGTGTAGGGTCTGAATACAGGGATGCTATGAGTCACAGCTATGTTACACTGGCTTTAGAGCAGATCAGAAAGCAAACAGCTCTATAATACTGAGGCATATGACAGTCAATTCCATTTACTAATGACTAGAAAAGTCCTGCAGTGTCTCCTGTGGAACAGACAAAATGAGGTGATGGTGAAAGCAAAGGGTATTCTGTACTGAGCTTGGAAGTGGACAGACTGTGTGGTACGGTTGAACTCCCAGATGGATTAAATGAAGCTTGTGTGGCCAAAAGTCACCGCCCAGTGTCTCCCTGCCATCCCTATGCTCTGGAAACTCCCAGTGGGGCTGTGCGCCACCACACTGCACCTTGAAGACACTTAAATATTTACCACAACACCCCATGCCAGGGCCATGCATTACTGACAGAGTTCTTCCATCTCGCTCTGGCCTGACTCTGCACTGATGCCTGGTGCTGCATTAGCAGGTCTTCCCAGAACACCCTCCTGCCCAGCACACAGCAGAAACAAATGAGCCAATGGGTGGCCAAAGAGCTGCTGATTTCACAGAGCAGACGACTAGTCAAATGCAGCTCATCTAAATGACCCTGTCCACAGTGACACCGATTAAAGGATAGCTTAGAAAACAAGCACGTCATACAACCTGAACAAACAAAAACACACAACGCCTGGGCACCAAAACCATTCTCTTTAGTGAAAGCAGTTAGTGCAGGGATCAGCAATCTTGGCACATGGCTCCCCAGGGTAAGCACCCTTGGCGGGCCCGGCAAGTTTGTTTATCTGCCGTGTCCACAGGTTTGGCCGACCACGGCTCCCACTGCCTGCGGTTCGCCACTCCGGTCCAATGGGCCAGTGGGAGCTGCAATCAGCCAAACCTGCGGACGCGGCAGGTAAACAAACCGGCTGGGCCCGCCAAGAGTGCTTACCCTGGGGGGCTGCGTGCCAAGGTTGCTGATCCCTGAGTTAGTGTATGAAGTACATACAGCAAATTGCTTGGCACTGGTCAGCAAAGCTCAAGAAAGTGCCTGACAAATTCAGAGGCGACAGAGCAGCTGTTCAGTGTGTGTTTGAAAGTCACTTTTCTCGGGTCCCACTAGACACAGGGAGACAAACATGCATTTTAAAAGCAACCCTAGGGGCTGCTTCACAGTTCCTCATTTTGGGGTGTGAACTGGCTCATCACAACTTTATTTTAAGAGCAACCCTTTGTTTTCCCTCTCCTCAGAAGCAAGAACCAGGGTGTTCAATGCTTTTGGAATGGACTTTTTTAATGGTCTTCTTTAGGGACTTGGCAAGATTCAAAGAGGGATTGGGCATTTATACAGACAACAACAACATCCAGGGTTAGAACAGTTCTATTTGGAAAAAGACACAAACCCTCATACTTCAGAGTTCACATCCACCTCTGACTACTCAGGGTTAGAGTGAGTCCTTCTGCGGAGCCGATTACCCCACATTTCACTTCTGTATGAATCTTGCACCTTCTTCTGAAGCTGCAGTGCTGGCCATTGTCAGATACAGGACAGTGTGCTACAGCCTGTGTCTGATGCAGATTAGCCTATGGGCAGTCTTGTCTGTATTTAGCCAACTAGTCTGAAGTGCAGCCTGCCAATGTATCTAAAACAGACGCACCTTATTGAACAAACTTTGGCTCTTGGTTCCAGGCGCTGGAAAGTGATTATGTTAGTGCACATCTCCATCACTGGATAGATCTCATATTTGGTTATAAGCAACATGGCTCAGCTGCGGTGGAGGCAGTGAATACCTTTCACCCTTACTTCTATGGAGACAAGGTGGACCTCAATAACACCAGCGATCCTCTGATTAAAAGCACTATACTGGGATTTGTCAGCAACTTCGGACAGATACCGAAACAGGTACAGCACCACGTTTGTTCTTCCCCATCCATTCACTTTGCTTTTTAATTACAGGGGCTGGACACGAGACTAGGTAAAAAGGAGAACACGTGACTGATTCAGGCCTGATAGTGTGTTACCCCCCCCCACCCCACACACACACTTTTTGCACAAGTGTAAATGATGAAGCAGGGCGAAGGGAAGCAGTGAATAGGAAGAGAGGGACAAAGAGTTTGCCTGTGGGTAGCTCAGAGCAGAACTAGAGACAGTTGGGTTGCACAGGTGTCGCTCAGAGTACGATTTGGCCTGCAGAATTTTTATCACTGGTGATGGTGAGTGGAAAGGAAAGAGCTCAGCTTGACTCTCTCAGCCCAGGGTGGGCTTGCAGGGCTGGCAGCTAGCCAAGTTATATTTTTACTTGTGAACTGAGCAAATCTGATCTGGGTTTGATGACAGCCAGGACATATGGTCCATGGTACCATTTGCATATAGTTGCCTTTAAATGCGCTGCAAGATGAAAATTAAGGGCCAGATTTTACTCTCAGGTGCATCTGGTAAATCGGGCATAACTCTTTGTAAGTCAGTGCAGTCATAGCAGTATAAATCTGGTGCAAGTAGCTCAGAGTCAGGTCTGAAGATTTCCACTCCCTGCCCGCACACTTAATAATATGAATAAAACCTGTTTCCTCAAAGTGCATTGCAATCTTCAATGGAGTTATCCTCACACACCCCTGTAAGGTAGGGCAGTTGTGCCCCTTGTACAGAGATGGAATTGAGGTACAGAATGGATAACTGGCTTGTTCAGGGTCACACCATGAGTGTTTTGTGGCCAACACACTCCTTTGTGAAGTCAGATTTATTCTGTGTAGTAGAGAGACCACCCACTGCTGCAATTTCAAAATCATTGGGAGAGGCTTGGGCTTTCTGTACCTAGGGAAGAAAACACTGCCTCAGTGAAGGCACTGAGATACTACAGTGATGAGTGAAATATATACAAACCTGTATAGACTAGAACAGAATAGAATTAGAGATATGCTCAAAGAAAATGCATGGGTTAAGTTCCAGGGTAATATTTCATCTCCTCATATAGGAAGGGGCCATTTTCAAACAACGGAGCTGGCTGCGGGGGTGGAGGGATGGCAGAACACGGAGCTGGATGGAAATCAAGCTATAGGCAAAGCAATAGGAAGGCATTCAGAGGGCAAGGCTGAGACCACCAAACTTGTTTCATTTGTGATCTAATCATAGTTAGGGTGCTAGCCTGGGACTCTCGAGTCCTGGGTTCAATTCCCAGCTCAGCCACAGACATCTAGTGTGCCCTTGGGTAACCTCACTTAACCTGCATTCCCGATCTGTAAAATAGGAATAACAGCTCTTCCCTACCTCCCAGGGGTGTTGTGAGGATCAATCCACTGAAGTTAGTGAGGTGCTCAGATACTGTAGTGATGAGGGGTATAGAAGAACCACAGAGGGACAGATGTATCCACTACACATGGTGGCAGATATTTTTAAATGTATTTTGAAGTGTTATTCCTTTGTTCTAGCTCTTCACTAAATCCCACCCATCCAGGAATGCCACGGGTAAAAATGCATCAGGGAAAGATGCTGCATCCTCTCTACATTCAGCTGGACATGTGTCTCCATTGCTCAGTAGCCTGCAAAATCTGAAGTTCTCTCCTGTCACAATCAAAGGTGCGGGCAGTGCCATGAATTCAGCCATCTTTCATGTAAAACTCAGTGGGCTGCAGTGTACAGAGCGCCCTTCCCAATGAGCAAGAGAGTGCCCTCCTGATGATGGTAGTGTCCTGTTGTAGTTGCTTCTGGTGTGCAACAATATATAGAAAGAAGAGCCTGGAATGGGTTTTATTAACACCGTTGAGCTGTTTGTGAATGATTTTGTGACTATACACGTGTGTGTGTGTAATTCTCTATCGAATTCTCTGGGAATTTTCTTCGATGATATTTTTGACTCCTTTTGAGTGCTTAAACAGCTACATTGAGCGACTTTTCAGTGTTTGCTTGGTGACTTCCTGCTATGTGGAGCTGGCAACGCTAGCAGCAGGGGGAAGCATGTGTGCCCATATGGCTTCACTTGCACTGTGAAGTTTAATGTGATGAAAAGAAGCATTGTGCATAGATGATGGGTTTTGGGGCCACCTGGCATGACACCCCCACCCCTAGGTGTGTATCAATGTGTTTCCATAGCCCTGCCTGGAATGTGGCTGCATCTCATCCCCAGGGTGGCTTTTAGCTTCTGGTGCTGATCACATCACCCGGCATAGTTAGGAAGACACATACACCTTGCAAGGGAGGAAAAGTCACTCTTAGCACTGTAGAAGCAATAGGATGAGCTGTGATCTTCTTCTGCTCAGAGGCACCCAAGGGAGCCATCGGACACATCGTCCATACTGAGAAAATGATTCTGGCCGTTGAGAGAAACAAAGTTTTGATCCCCCCACTCTGGAACAAAACCTTCTGCTGGGGATTTGACGATTTCACCTGCTGCATTGGAAACTATGGCACTGACAAGGTAAATTAAAACAAAGGCCAAGGGTTTTGAAACTCTGGAGAGGGTGGACCAGTGCTCTGAGGTGGTACAGGGAATCCTCTTTCAAGATGCCTGCTTGGTGGGTCTTGCTTGCGTGCTCGGGGTCTAACAGATGACCAGATTTTGGGGTGGGAAGGAAGTTCCCAGGTCGCATTGGCAAGGCCCTGGGGTTTTTTTACTTTACTTCGCAGCATGGAGCATGGATCAACTGCTGGGATCATCTGGGCATGTCCCACCTTATCAATTCCCTGCCAGTGCAGGGACCTTGGTCATTGGTGGCACCTCAATCTCTCCCACTCTCTGCCTGTGGCTCACAACAATGTAGTCTGCTGGGAACTGAAATGCTTTAGCCTAACTAAAATCTTTGGCTTTAATACGGGAGTGTTTTGTGCCATGCAGAAGGTCATGGAACTCCATGGAAAATGACTGACCCCATGGAACTCCATGGAAAATGGCTGACTGGCCCTCCATGTCCTGGCAGCCGTGGGGAACCTGGGTCCCTCCACCACCCTCCCCGGGCAGGGGCTGGGGGACAGAGACACAGTCTGGAGGCTGCTTGGGCCCCCCACCTAGGGCAGTTGGAGGAACCCAGGCTCCCCACAGCTGCCAGCGCAGCTTTCTCTGGCCCAGCTCCAGCTGGAGGGTGGCTCTCGGAGCTGCAGCCCGGCCATGGTAAGAGCCAGGCAGGCAGCTATGGGGAGTTGCTGTGGACCCTCCAACTGCCCTGGGTGGGGAGCCCAGGCAGCTCCACAGGTTATCCACCGGCCAGACCAGTGTGGAGCCCAGCCGGGGAGCCATGGGGAACCGTGGCGGACCTTCCACCTGCCTGTGGTGCAGGAGATGGAGGCTAAGAGCAGCCCCTGACTGTGTCCCCACCCCCAAGGTTCTCCACCTGGCCAAGGGCAACTGGAGGGTCTGTGACTCCACACAGGCTCCTCACAGCTGCCCATAGAGCTCTTCCCGACCTGGCGCCAGCAAGGGGGTTGGGGTGCTTCGGAGCCTCATCCTGGCCCCAGTGCAGAGCCCTGTAAATCCGCAGATATCCACAGATAATTTTTGCAGATTGGATGCAGATACACATTTTTGTATCTGCACCAGATTTTAGAAATCTGATTCTCTGACTTCTGTACTGTAAGGAATCAACAGCACACATCGCAGAGCTGTGTGCACGCTGGAGCGTCAGCAGCCAAGGAGAGAGCAGCGTTCTCTCTTAAAAGGAGGGATGGCCAGTG
Organism: Dermatemys mawii; assembly: GCA_007922305.1. Taxonomy (NCBI): domain Eukaryota; kingdom Metazoa; phylum Chordata; order Testudines; family Dermatemydidae; genus Dermatemys; species Dermatemys mawii. The sequence continues at coordinate 44,469,391 of ML677335.1, read as the reverse complement.
CTAGTGTGGGGCTTGGGAGACCAGCATTCAGTTCCCTGCATAGTTCATCAGACGTTCAAAGCAGCAGAAACCTTTCCCTTTCCCCTTGGAAGCTCAATGTGTACTGACCTGTTTGCTGTGAAAACACACAGAACCAGGGGTCTCCAGCGGTGGTAGAACCTGGGGATCCCTGCACCAAAAGCACCAGCCTCTACACTTGAGCAATTCCTCTACCTAGGAGTAAGTAGTAAGTTGTGCTCCTCTCTGTTTTAAGTACTTAGATGGTCCCTCATCATTGTAGAATACGTGAGCATCACAATCTGTAATGTATTTATCCTCACAACATGCCTGTGAGGTGGGGAGCTGCTTATCCCTGTTGTACAGGCAAGGAACTGGGCACAGAGAGATTAACTGACTCACCCAAAGTCACACACAATGCCTGTGGCAAAGCAGAGAATGGAATTTGTTCCCTGAATCTTAAGCTAGTGCCCTAATTGCTGGATCATCCTTCCAATCCAGCCAGCAGGTAACAGTTGATCCATTCCCACACCAACATACACATAGCCGTGCTGTTACACACACAGGCTGTGAGAGCAGAGCTGAGAGGAAAATTTAGTCTTTTGTCTGACTTGACTGTGAGTTGAGGATGCCCCACACCTTGTAGGGACTGGGTCCTTTCTTTGGACTGACCATTGAGCCCAGCCTTCCTTTGGCTCTCGAAAACGGGTAGGAGGAACATTCCTTTCCCAGCCTTGAAGGGAAGATGAGAGCTTGGTTCTTAGGCCCCGAATCTATTCTCTGGTTTAAATATTGACCTGCTGCAATCAAAGGAATCTGTGCCACAGAAATAACTGCCAGTGTTTTTACCTTCTGCAGAACACGATGACATTCGAATGCATGGCAGATTGGGGCAAGTGCCTCTGTGCTATATGTCCCACACCAAATACCATCATTACCTCTGGAACAAGTGCTGTCGTGTGCGTCTGGGAGCTTTCACTGGTCAAGGACAAGGGGAGATTCCTGAACTTGAGACAGGTACAGTACCACAGCTAACCTGATGTGCCAGCTTAGTAAGTGCAGGTCTGAGATCAGAGCTGGGAAGGGGTTTCGAGGAAAGCTGTTCCTCTACCAGGGTGACAGAGAAAGATGGCATAGATGGCATCACACAGTATATCAACCTTCCACCTGTCCAGACATTGACAATGACAAATGGACTCAGGGGATCTAACCCTGAGTTGTTTTGACAAAACACTTTTTCGACATAAAATGCCATTGTGTCAAAAACAAAGCTGTTTTGCAGAAACATGTCATTTTCAATGAAACTTTTGTTGGGAAAGTTTCTCGGGTTCAAAGTAGAGATGCTCTGGGTCTCACTTATTGTAAGTGTGTGTTCAATGACTAGGCTATTGGCTATTCTGGGGTGTGGCTCAGATCTGTGATTCACAGCACAGATCTTTCTCTCTCTCTCTCAGGTGAGTACCCTACTCACTGGCAGTTGGCTCTTCTGGGTGAATGGGGGTGTCTCTCATTCTCTCGGGTGTTTGGCTGAAAATTTCAAAAGGTCTCAGGTTCGGTACAAAACCAAATGTTTGAAACACCAACTTTTTTGCATGAAGTAGAATTCTTGCTTTCCAGCCTTCCCCATGTGTAACACCATACCTGCCTCTAACAGACTCCTGAGCAGTCTGTCTTTTTCTCACACTTTGGCAATGCTAGCATAGCTTGCTATGCCCTCAAATCTTGAAAATGAGAAATATACCTCTCCACTCCAACCTCCCGTGGACCTTCACCCCACCCAGCTCCATCTGAGGTGTTATCGATTGTTCAAATGGTTTCCATTTCCTTTTTTCTAGCTGGGTCAGGAGACCGGAGCACCAAAACATTGAGACTTCTCTAACCAGATTCCCAGCCCAGTATTTCTGACTAAGAAGGTTCAGATAAGTAACCAGACTTCTGGGTACTTTACCTGTTCTGAATTTGGAACCTTGGTGAGGTTCATCCATCACTCCCAGACTTCCTTCTCTAGTTTTCTGCTGAGGTAACTCTATTGTAATCAGGATTTACACTGCCATAAAACTGAAGTAATACCATCAAGATTCCAGCCTGATATTGTGACCTTCTGGGATGCTTTTATGAATACGCTTTTGATGTTCTTCAGTGATATCTAAGGAAATAGAAACTTGTTCTCTTTTCCCCTTAAACCAAATGAGATAACTCTCCTCTGTCACTCTCAGGTGAAATAATAAGGGGAAGCGTTCATGGGGTTTGAGGGACATGAAGGTATTCATGCTGTAGAAGTCTTCTCTGTCTGTTGGTTCTTGCAGAAAAGACACAGGAGAAAATTCAGATTTTCCAAGATCCAGGACAAGAACATGTTTCATTTGGCACAGGTGATGAGGAAACGTCAAAAGGCTGAGTCTGGGCTGAGCTTGGAGAGGCCCCCAAAATATTATCTATTTAGCTAGATCTCTTGGCCCTGCATATTGTAGCACAAATTGTAGTTGAAACTACTCCTGACATGAGATTCTCATAATTCCTGCTTCTGAAGAGGCTCAAAATACCATCAGAAGACCTTGTCTCATGAACTTTAGCTGTCTGTTTCCTGTCAGAACCAGAACACAGACATGGAAGGGAAAGAAACAGCACTAGGATGCCTACCTATTTATACCTGCCCCTGGATACTTCCACTTCATGCATCCAATGAAGTGGGTATTAGCCCACGAAAGCTTATGCTTCAATACTTTAGTTAGTCTTTAAGGTGCCACAGGACTCTTTGTCACTTCAGCACTAGGATAAAATCTAAGCAACATGTTTTGGAGATACAGAAAAGTTCAAGTTCAGGGTCAGTTTGTGTTTTGGGAAAGGTTCAGGGAGGTTCTGTTTCACCTTTATTGGTTTGCCGATCTCGTTAGCAGCCCACAATCTATGGCTGACTTTTGAGGAAGTGGTGTTGCTAATGTGTATGCTGCAATTAAATGATATTGCCCATATTCCACAAAGTACCGGTGTGAGATCACGCAATGCCAAAAACGGCATGAATTTCCTTTCGGTCTCTCCTAGCAGAAGACATTAGTCATTTAGATGTCTCTCTGGCCTAGATATCAATCTGAACTATGCCCATAAATGGCTTCCAGTGAATTACATGCCGTAGTTTCATGGTCGTCGTTTATTCTGCTGAGCAAAATTATTGTATCGTCATCCCTGAGATAGTGAGCTTCACTTAAGTAAAGCTGATATGCTATAAAGCTCATGCTATTCACTTACCAGCTTTCCTAAGGGACTAATGCGTTCTTGTTTGAGTTGGAGTGAAAGACAGAAACTGTGTTTCAGCAGGAAGATCTTATTCCCTTCTTAACGGGCTGCCTCCAGAGTATTGTGTAGCAGTGAGGATGCAGCATAATAGCCACGGTATCCATCTGTGCGATTTTATCTGCCTGAAAAAGTGTGATCCATGTGACCCACACTCCTGTAACTGCACCAAAGGAAACACGTAACTGGTTCGGATAAGCATCCAGGAGAGCTGTGTTGTGCCTTTCAAGCACAGACCCATGGTGGAGTGGGTGCAGCAGAGCCACAGCGTGCCCCTTCTGAGTCACCCTTTTAGCGGGTGTAGTGTTCCCTTTGTGGCTGGCCAGTGTATGGAAGGGGTGAAGTATGGCTCTGGCTCTTCCCAACCCCGTTCACAGTGACCACTGGCTACTGCCACAGGCCACGTGCAGTCTTTGCGCACAAGCACTGCAATCGGGCCCAGAGACCAGGGCTCTGTCTGCCCCGAATTGGCAGCACTGACCGGCTCTGCCTGAACGGAGGAGTCCTGTGAGGGTAGCTTCCCTAGTGCTGTTGCACTGCTGCCCAGCCTCAGAGAACAGGGTCTTGCGAACCAACAAGCTAACGGCAAAGCTCTGAGACCTGAGGAAAGCTCAGCAGGTTGGTGTGAATGTTCTGTTGCCTGCTCCAGAGATGCGCTCACTGCCAGCTCCGCAACCTGAGCCCCAGGAGCCCAAATCAGCGAACCTGGGCCGGCAAAGACTGCGCTGCCAGTCTTGCATATCTGTGTAGTTGTAACATCCCTCACATCCCTGCTCTGATTCAGACACAGAGTTGCGCTCGTGCTCTCTCTCTCTCTCTCTCTGCAGCCCATTGAATATTTAATTCTCTATACAAAGCGGAAGAGCTCTGACAGCAGATATGGAGAGAGCAAGAGGATGACTCAGTAGCGTGGTGGTCAGGATACTTACCTGGGTCTCCCACATCCCAGATAACTGCCTGCACCAGCCAGCTATTCAGGAGTGAGGTGTGTCTCACTCTCTTGAATTCCATCCAAAATTCCACCCTCAGAAACTTTCCCAGAAAAATTTTTGTCGAAACCAACATGTTTCTGCAACAAGGCTCAGTTCTGATGAATCCGCGTTTTCTGGCAAGTTAAAAAATTCTATTTTGTGTGAAGCAAAAAACTCTTGCCACTATGTTCTGTGTCATATGGGAACAGAGTCCACTGGGTTTGGTCCGGAGCCCACTGGGTTTGGTGCAGAGTCCACTGGGTTTGATCTGGGTTTGGTCCGGTTGTGACCTACAACCGTAAATCGCTTACAGGCTGCCCTGAGGTTCCAAGCCTGTCCCAGACTGACCCATAGCCTGGAGCCCCCCAAAGCTCTGTTGGGAACGGGCCTCAGGGCTGGGATGAAAACTTTGCACAGCTTTGCTTAAATCCTCTCTTGTGCCATTATCTTTTACCCCTGAGCTTATACTTTGATAGGGTCTAAAATTATACCCAACCCTGCATTTTAGGCCCATGTCAAGCCTAAAATAATCTGTGACACCTGAAAGTCATCTCGGTCTCATACAGCCTGGTGCAACCGAGCATCTTCACTAGAAGGGTTCATGTTTAAATGCTGTTGTCCTAACAACCATGGCAAATAGCAGCATTTATTAGGTGGCCTGGCTGACACAGGAGGAGAGTATATGCCATATGTGTTCTGAGAGGTCAAGAGGGATATTCAGGACTGAGACCCATGCTGAACCGAGTCAAACCTTAGAAGTTCATTGATCATTCCATGCAGAGAGAGCCAGCTGGGAAGTCACCTCTCCCGTTAAAATTAGCAGTAAAACTCTGGTGTGATGTTTGGGGAAGTCGAGTCACAGCGCTCATTGACTTTGGTACAACTGAAAATCAGGCTCAGGTATTCTAAAGAAGTCTGGCCCGATTCTCTGTTGTCCAACACCTTGTACTCTCATTCACACCACTGCATGTTGGGTGTGAAACTAGATCAGCATATCACATCCATTAAGTTGAAATGAATGTATTAATTTCTGTCCATAATACATTGACTAAAATTAAGGTTTTTGTTTTTTTTAAATGGAAAACTTACATTTTGGGGCTAATCTAAACTGGCAGTGTCTCTTATGAAAGAGATGCTTACAAAATAAGGGAGAGGGGTGAAAGAAAGTAATGTTTAACAGAAAGGTTCCCAGAGAGATTTATTTGAATTGTGCAAAACTTCAGTATTTGAAAAAATATCGAGATGGTTTGTATTGGGTATAATAGGGAGAAATGTCTCAAAAACGTCATTAAAAAATTTATTTAAAAATTTTACAAATGTTGAACAGCTCTAACCTCTGCATATGAATCTCACCTTGATAAGGCCAGAAGGGCAAAGGTAAGAAATGTTTTACACTGCTAACCAGAGCTAAAAGTGTCAGTTTTATATGAGGCAGTATGGTCTAAAAGCTATAACATAAGTCTAAAAACAAGGAGATCTGGGTTCTGATGCCACCTCTGATTCACTGGGTAAGCTTGGGAAAGTCACTTAACCTCTCTGGGCCTCAGTTTCCCTATCTATAAGTTAAGGACAAGGGAGCTTTGAGATCTCCATTTTAGTCTCTGATTTTGTGGATTAGATCACATGTTCTTACTAAAATCATCCCAGTGGGAATGTGGATCTCTGGTAACTCAGCTGCTTGGTTGTGGTTTTGGGTTCCTTTGTACCCCCAGGCTTTGTACGGACACACTCACGCCGTGACCTGCCTGGCTGCATCTGTGACCTACAGCATCTTTGTGAGCGGATCCGATGACAGAACCTGCATCATATGGGACCTGAACCAGCTGACATATGTCACCCGTCTCCCTGCCCATAAGGCCAGTCTCTCTGCTATTGCCATCAACGATTCAACGGTAAGAACTTCATTGATCATCCTTCTCCTGATGTGTCCAGGAGCATTTCATGATAATGTAAGGGGTGCTCTTCCCAATGTAAAAACATCCTGAGATCCTGATCAATTGATTTTCCCTTTTACAGCAATTGCTAATAGTAGTCTTAAGGATGAGAAGGGAGCACTAAAAGGTACAATATAGACGAGTAGCTAAGTAGAAGCATCTGTGCATGGCTGGATAGGAAGATTAAACATCTTGATTTGTGAGCTGGCTTGAGAAGCATAGCAGTATAGTCCCTTGCACTTCTGCCTTTGGCTCACATGTGACCCTGTTGCTTCCACTGATTTCTCCTGACCTGGATGTGTTACGGCAGTGCCTGCTGGGACTAATTAAACCTAAGTCCTCATCCACAGTCTACCGGCTCTGGATGTTCCTGAATCAGCAGTCTCATCCAGCAGACAATTACCTGACGTGCTATTGTTTTCCTTTCCCTCCAACCCTCTCCACTGGAAGGGGGCTCATAAGAACAGCCATACTGGGTCAGATCAAAGGTCCATCTAGCCCAGTATCCTGTCTTCCAATAGTGGCCTGTCGCAAATGCTTCCAAAGTAAAGAACAGAAGGAAGCAGTTATCAAGTGATCCATACCCTATCATAGAATCATAGGTTTGGAAGAGACCTCAGGAGGTCAGCTAGGAGACCTCAGGAGGTCAACCCCCTGCTCAAAGCAGGACCAACCCCAACTAAATTATCCCAGGCAGGGCTTTGTCAAGCCAGGCCTTAAAAACCTTTAAGGATGGAGATTCCACCATCTTCCTAGGTAACCCATTGTAGTGCTTCACCACCCTCCTAGTGAAATAGTGTTTCCTACTATCCAATCTAGACCTCCCACACTGCAACTTGAGACCATTTCTCCTTGTTCTGTCATCTGCCACTACCATCTGCCAAGAACAGCCGAGCTCCATCCTCTTTGGAACCCCGCTTCAGGTAGTTGAAGGCTGCTATCAAATCCCCCCTCACTCTTCTCTTTGGCTGCCTCACTCCAGTAGGCAGGGGTTAAAGGCAGCCCTGGAGAGGGCTGTGGCTGGGAAAAGCAGTGAAAGAAGCTGAGTGAGTAGCTGACCACAGGTGTGGCCAGCTCAGTCAGGGCCCAGCTGGCCCTGGTAAGAAGACTGTGGGCCAGGAGCTGGGGAGAGTCTCACTCTAGTCCTGGAGAGGGAAGGGCTAACTGCCTGGGAGCAAGGTACCTGAAGTGGAGCAGTGCTGGGGAAGGGCAAAGGGAGCTAGAGAGCTCCAGACTGGTAAAACCCCAGGTTGCAGGCCTTGTTGAAGGCCTGTGAAGGTACTGGGGCTACAGAGGTGCAGCCCACGGTAAAGGAGAGGCAGTTGGTCCAACCCCCTTGCTAATGATAAGTGGCCATTACAGACTGCAGTCTGCCCTAGTGAAAGGCGGCTAGATGATGACTCGCAGTAGCCACTGGGGCAAGGTGGGCTTAGAAGGTTGGGGATTTCCCTGGGAGGGGAGACCTAGAGCATGGGGACTGCTCTGGGGCAGAACCCCTGGGGTAAAGGAGCACTGGGGTTCTGAAGGGACACGGGGCCTGAGGCAGGCAAGACATCAGCCAGCAGAGGGCACTCCGGAGCTGGAGTTGAGCTAATTCCTAGGACAACCAGCAGGAGGCACCATGCTAGTGAGTCGTTGCACTACTACACACCTAAAAAGCTGGCAGCGTGTTACCAACTTAACAACATACTTCAGTAGCACACACATAGCAAAACTTCATATCTTCATCCAAAGGCATCATCGTTCCAACATCAGTATTGTGCCTATTTCTTTGGCAATACTTGACAGACTCGGCTTTCCAGCACCCAGTGTTATTTTTCTTATTTCTTTGCTAGTTCCGGTGGATGAAGTTTACTTGCATGCAGTGCCTCAGCTGACTCTTGTCCTTCAAGAGCAGAATGTAATAAAAAATATTAAGCTGTTAACTAGACCTGCTAGAAATTTTCAAATGAAAAGTCATTTTGTGGGGAAATAGAATTTTAAAAAACACTTTTTTTCACAAAACCTATTTTTCCAATTTTTTAAATTTTGTCACAATTTTCTGTGACTTTTTTTAAATTGAAAATGTTTTAGAAAACTTAATCAAAAATGGTTATCAGCATTGTTCATTTACCAAAAACTGGATTTCTCATTAAATGAAAAAGAACTCTTTTGATAAAACTTTTAATTAAAAAATGCAGCAAAAAATGCGAAGACTCTGCAAGTGAATCTGTTTCAAACCCTGCAAAATGGTAACAGCTTTGAAATTCCAGAATTTTGAATAAAAAAATCATTTCTGACCAGCTCTTCTGCTGAAAAGAGTCAAAGAGAAATAAAATGGAAGAATGGGCAAATGCCAGAGATTACAACAATGGCCTAACGGCACCAGGTGGTATTTGTGGGATCCTGAAATAATGCTGCTTGGTGTGTTCTAGGGTGACATTGCCTCTTGTGCTGGATCCTATTTACATTTGTGGACCATCAACGGCCAGCTTCTGGCAAGCATCAGCACCGCCTGTAGCCTGGAAGGAACCATTGTTTGCTGCTGCTTTGCTGAAGTAATGGAGTGGGACGCATGTAGCATCATCATCACGGGGGGCACAGATGGAATTGTGAGGGTAGGTATCATATTTTTGCTAAGCCAGTTGTCGATTAGAGGCAGAGTTTCCCATATGGAGTGGGGTGACAATAGTTTTCATTAGCTTCACGTCTCCCCCTAGGCACATTACAAACAGAGAGTAACCCAGAGCTCATGGGATGTCATTGTGGTGCTGGTGGGGAAAACGCTAAGTATTCTCCACAACAAATTTAGAAAGAAAGCAAACAAGATCATTTTGTTGGAAATATTCCTCAGAAATTTTCAGTACAAATAATTTTTTTCCAAAAACTGGAAAATTGTGTGTTTGACAAAAAAGCTGCCCAAAATGAACAAGTTCATTAATCAAAAAAGGCATTTGTTGATGAATTGAACTCAGAACACTGGTCAGAAGTGTGTTTAGGCTCCTGGGATGAAGCGTGTTTAGGCTCCTGGGATGAAGCATATATGTCCAAAGAGGAGGACACACCATCAGAGACAAGGAAATCACTCTCAGCCCTACCTTCAGGCTAGTGGTTGAACTTCAACAGGGGAGTCCTCTCTCTGTCGAAGTCCCTGTCTGATTCTCTAGCAACTGCGTGGAACCCAGCAGGACAGCTGAGCAGAGAGAGAGCAATACCAACCTCTGATCAAGCCATTGTACCTTTGACCTTATAGAGATTCTACGAGCCCCAGAATTGATGTCTCTTTCTTTCTTACACCTCTGCATTTTCTAACTCCTCCTTTCTTACTGACACAGTTATGGAAGACAGAATATGGAAAAGCCCCAGGTCAGGATGTTGGGTCAAGATCACAAAAAGGCTCAACAGAAGATCTGGATACCGAAGGTAGGACCTTATAATCCTGAACCGAAACACTGCTGTGTCGTGTGTCCTGCATATCTGTGAAAGAGAGGCAGCTAGGGGTAGGAAAGGGTGTTGAGATTCAGAAAAACTGAGGAACCCTCCTTCCTCATCCCCCACAAAATCTATTTATATCTGAGCCCAAATCACACTCTGTTGAAGGTCCTGAAGTGATCCAGGGGTTTCCAGCCCTTGTGATGTCTTGGCTCTGGAGGGGCTGAATGCTGGGTGAGTTGCTCCTGTTACAATGACTGGTCCAAACCATGGCAGAAATGCTGGAGGCTGAGGGAGAATTTCCAGCCCCAGCTTGGCCAGAGGCTCAGGTAGAAGTATGTGAAAATCCAGGTGCTTAACCTCGCCTGACCCCAGATAGGAACCTCTTACACTTGGCCTGCAGTTAGTGAAGACCAGAGACAGGCCTGAGCCTGGAGCCAGATCCAAACTGTCCCAGTGTCTGTGGGTATTTGGTTCTATGGGTTTGGTGGGTTCTTCTCTACTACAGATACAAGAAAGGTCTCTCCCATGGGCATGGGGAGCATGTACACTGTAAAAGGCACATGGCAGCAGAGAGGAGATGGCTTGAAATCCAGCTCTTGGACTGGATTGAGTTCACCTTAATATCTCACATGGGAGATGACAAGATGAGCAAGGCCCCATAGAATCAGGCCTGGGGCTTTCCAAGTTGTGCGCTCTCTTTGCCAGTGCCATGGCCTGTTCCTGCTGAGCCTCTGCATCAACCATTTCAGACCCAAATTCACCCCTCAGATCTGCAGAAGCCTGATAGTCAGCATGTCCTACCAACAGGGGAGCTGTCGAGAGGGCGGGATGGGGGCTGGCAGTTCCTTTGGCTCAGGAGAAGGGGTTTAATGATGGGAGTCCTGTAGGGATAGAGGGAGACAGATGCTGGACAAATTTATGAGTGCAACTCCATGACGGGTTGCTTGTGATGCGGCGGGGGCAAGACTCAGCAACCCCGGGGCTCACGTCTGGTTTACGTCTCATGTTCCTAAAGCTCAGGCTGTAGGGTTTCAGCTGCCCAGGTGTCAGGAAGGGAGTCTCATCCCTCCACAGTGTATTCTGGGTTGCTCGTTCATGTCCGTCCTTTGACGCGTCAGGGACGGCCACGGCTAGAGATGGGATATTGGATGGGGCAGTCCTGGGCTCTGAGGGGGCACTGGGCAGTCTCCTTCTCAGGTGTGTGACACTCTGATTCCTGCTCATGTGCGCAGTGTTTAACTGATCTCCACAGGGGGCTGGAGGGAATTTCCCCTCAGGACAGATTGGCAGGGATCTTGCAGCAGTTTTGGCTTCCCCCATAGTGTGTGGGTGTGGGTCACTTGCCAGAATTATTTGTGTGTGTGTGTGTATGTATGTGTGTGTGTATATATATATATATATAATATGGCTCCTTCTGGCCTTAGATTCTATGTCTTTCCCATCCCTATAAGAGCAGTCAGCCAGTCCTGCTGTCGCCCTGTTCTCCTCCCACCCTCTTTCATTTCCTCCCTGGCCCACTGAGAAGCCCTCTGCTGCCCTGTGGTGCCATCCTTGTCATGGAGATCCACAGCCCGTAGCCATTCCAGCAGGCGAGTGGCCGTGTCCCTGTCCTGTGCACTTGCCCCGCTCAGAGCTGCTCCTGACTTCCTGGCGGGCCAGCATGAATGGATCAGAATGCAGTGCCAGAGTCCGGCCAGCAAGCACGGGGATCAGCATGACAAAATGCTCACCCAAGAGGGGCATCACTGAACACAGAGCACTGGACTGGGACCCAGGAGACCTGTTTCCTTGAGAAATGTTTGGGCAGAGTCAGGTCCGCATTGCCTCTCTGCTTTCCACCAGATAGTGTCCTCACTTCCTGTCCTAAACCATGCTGCAAAAGGGCTACACGTTCCACCTCTGAGGTGGCAGGGAGACTGTTCCCCACATGTGCATGGATAGCTCTGTGAGAGCCTTGTGCTCTGTGAATGGTGCAGCATTACTGTGGAATGTGCGTAGCTGGGGAAGGACCTGCCTTGCCTTGGAGATACGGGGCAGCATTTAGACACAGTGCAATGGGCAGATCCTGCCTGGAGCTGCTGGTGTTGCAGCCGGGGGAGCTCAGTACTCACCTGTGGCAGGATCAGGCCCTAAGTGAGCCCTGATTAGAGGCTCAGTAAACTTAATGTGCCTTAATAAACTATCCTGCTGAAAATTGTCTGCAAGAGGACACTGGCTGAAAACCCCATTGTGTCCAAAGGGGCCAAGGAGCTGCAGAGCCTCTTACCATAACATCTGCACTGCTGGCTGTAATAAAGCGCCCTGGCCTGATTCCAGGAAGGAGCCGTGCCAAACCTGGCACCTAGCTGGAGGGACAGAGCCTGGCTCAGCTCAGGGTACTGCCTTTGCCACCCACAATGAAGTAGGAGGCTTTTCAAGGCAGCGTGAGGCCAGCAGGGGGCCCCTGGAGCCCGGGTTTATTTATGTTTCCCCAACAGTATTCCTGAACAGCTAGTGGTTATGCTGAGCTGATGGCGAAGCTATTAAAGCCGTGAACTGGAGGCTTACGATGGTGTTGAAAGTTACAATTCTGTCATGCTGGTAAAAGAAATCAGAGTTATACGTTCATAACCTAACAGATACAGGAGCTAACGCCTGCCAGGGATCTTTAAAACAGGGCTCTGTTATTTTCCCAGGGCATTTTAAAATGTGTGTGTGGGGATGGGGGGAGGGATGGAGAGAGAGACCAGGTATAATTTATAACATTTATTTTTGTGACCCTCATTGCTGAAGGCATTCGTGCTGAAGGCACTTCCTGTTGTTCCAGGATTAGCCTTACAGCTTGCATAAAGAGATAACTACGGATACTAAGATATTGTCCAATAATCAGATATGGGGGGAATTTTCAGAAGCATCTTGGTGACTTAGCATCACAAGTCCCATTAATGGGACCTTGGCTCCTAACTCACTTAAGTAGAAAGGCTTATTAACACCTACACAGGACCATAGCATTTAGCAGATTGGATCAGCCCAGGAGTCCAGCTAACGCAGTGTCTCATCTGCGACAGTGTTCAGTACCAGCTGCTACGGAGGAAAGTGTAAGAATCCTCACTTGCCAGTTGTGGGATAACCTGCCCCCAAAATTAAGTCTCAGCCTGGTTTCTAATAGTCAGAAATTGGCTTGGGCCTGAAGCAGGAAGTTTAATAGTCCTTCTAAATTTTATTGGAATTAATTATGATACTTATGATATTCTTGGTATCCATATTAATGTCCAATCAGTTTTTGAATCTTTGTAAGTTCTTGGCCTCACTGACTTCTTGTGGCAATGAGTCACACTGTCTAATTACATAGATATAATTATGCTGGTAGATCTAATTACATAGGTATATCTTTATGCAAACTGTGACCACCTTTGGGCTTTAAACCCTGGTCAGTCAGGAAGGGCTTCCAGAGCAGAACGTGTTTCCTGGGGGAAGGCTGAAGGCAAGGAGAGCAGCAAGAGGAGTGTGCTGGCTGATTTTAAGCTGGAGAGTTGGGGCCAGAGAGCTGAAGGCGGGAGGTGTCTGCTTGGTCTAAGGTGGATTTCTAACTAAGGCTGAAGGCAGAGGAGCAGTGGAGGGGTTTACCTGCTGATGTCTCCAAACCAGAAAGCTGAACCCAGGGAACAAGGGGAGTGAGGGATGCTTCCCTGGTAAAGATGATCTCCCAGCAGAGAGGCTGGGGTGGGTGGGGGTGGTCCTGTTAGGAAGAGTGGAAGGGCTGGGATACCTGTCCTGGCAGAAGGACAAAAGAAGACTGATAGAGTCCCAGTGGGTGGAAGACATCAGAGTGTGGAAGCTGAGGTATATCAGGATGAGATGTTCTGGGGTGCACAGGGGTGATAAATGGACTTTGGTCTGTTTACACTATGGTTTTGTACTAAACTAGCCCCAAGGAGGCAAGAGAGCCTGGCGTAGAGTCCTTGGGTTACCAGATAGGGGAAACTGAGGCAGCTGTACCTGTGGGCTGTCACAAGAGAGTGTTCCAGTCAGGGCCATCATATGTTAAGCCCAAAGACTTTAGTTAGACTGAATCATACCAGTCTTCAGGAGGCAAAACTCTTGTGGCTGCAGACAAAGAATCAGAGAGACTGAGGTGTACGAATGCCTGGAGTGGCCCCAGTAGTGGCAGGGGATTGATTAGGTGAGACATGCCCAGAGGCTCCCAGCAGGCAAACCACACACCATGCTGCAGAGGGAAAAGAAAAAAAAATCCAAGATCCCTGCCAATCAGACCTGGGGAAAGTCCTTCCCAGCCCCAAATCCAGCCATCACTTAGACCCTGAGCATGTGATCAAGAACCAGCCAGCCAGGTATCTAGAAAGAGGATCTGTTGAACAAACACACACACACACACACACATTTTCTCACACGTGCACCCACAAGCAGCAGCATCATTAATTATTAGCCAGTCGTGACGTTTAATTACAGCAACGAGACGTTCCCCAAAACTCCTCAAATGACTTCAGAATGGTTTTAGATAGCCTAATATTCCCACATCTCATTCTACTCATTAAAGAAAATAAAATTAATCCAAAATGTGGCCATTAAGAAGACTTAAGTAACAATGACTGAGTTACGTTGTTGGGGTTCGTGTGGGTGTGTCCGTTTGTGTATATGCACATGCACATTTAATTATCGGTTCTGTTATGAGCAGATTTAGATAAGTTGATGATACTGAGGCTTTATGTAATTTATTTTTAGTGGGCAATTATAGGCTGCATTATATCCTGGCAGCAAGGTATTCTGGGGCATCTTATTAAGCATAGAGCCAGTAAACACTGATGAACAATTTTGCTGAACTAGGCATGCAATTTAGAAAGCAATAATACACAAATCCAATTTAGCGCACAATTGGTACAGCCGCACGTCAGCACATGTAACTATCATCGCCGCAAATTAAATTGGGATGGGCCTATTCTGCAACAGCACAGGCCAAGATTAAATATATTTGTTCTCAACTTAACAACTTGCTGACCATAAATAATCACACACACACACACACACACACACACACACCCCCGACAAGCAGTTTCTAAATATTTATTCTGCAGGTAACAAGGGGGGGCAAAAACTGCTTCTCTGCCGGGAGTTGAACATCAGCATTGCCTTGACTGGGAAACCAGCTAAGAATAATCCCACAGTGACGGCTCTTGCGGTAACCAGGTACAGTAATTTCCATTGCAATGTATCATTTGTCCAGCAGAGGGCACAGTAGCAGCCCTAGTGATTCCAAGTGTCTGTTCCGAGTTTTAGCTTATTTTTATTATTTCTTAAAATATCAAAGTAAAATCCACCTGTCCTAATAGGATGCAGCCTTCCTGTGATACGCTCTTCTCATCTCTCCCAAGCTAAGTGTGGTCAGGACTCTGGTGGGAGACTTCCAAGGAAAGAACCAGCTGTTTTAGGAAGCTGTTAGTACTTGCCGCTCCTACCTCTGAATCAGGGTGAAACCGCTGTCCCAGTACAGTGCTAGGTGCTGCTGGAGTTGCCATCTCTTGTCTTCAGGGAGATGTGAAAGTGAGGCTTTGACCAGAAGTGCTCTGTAAAGATCCTGTGATTTTATTTTCCTAAATGAAGAGGCTGTTGGACTCCGGTCAGATTGCAGGTAGCATAGCAAGCTATCTTTTGCCTCATTAACTACCTCCTGCATTTCAGTTGCTCCAAGGTTCAGCCTCATTTTCTGTCCTGTAATGTTGCTGGGCACTGATAAACAGGTGCTGTGCTCCTCTCCAGAAGTGGTGTCTTTTCAGTGGTCAGCCAAGTGATTCCTGTAAACAGCATCATTAGATTGCAGAGACTTTGAGAGTGGGGTATATTTGTGGCCTGCACTTTTGAACCTTTTGAGGCTCCCGAGTGTGTACAGGATTTAGAGATATCGGAAGATAAAGCTGCCACATGCACCTACGGGAGGACTTGATTCCTATAATTGTCTGCCAAACAAACTTATTGAGGGCAGTGCTTCGTTGTAGTGGAGATGAATGAATCTTAGATCTTGGCAGTTCAGATCCAAATCCCAAGTGGCCACAATGTCTGTAATTGGCCAGACCAGACCTTGGATCCTAACCCCATTGAACTCTGGGAAAAATTGGCTCTGAATCCAGCTCCAGCCTTTGGAAACTTGGACCTGTATCTAGTTTACGTGAGAGTTCTTCAGGCTTTAATGGTGGAGAGCTCTGTCCAGTTGGCACGCTCTGTCCCAATTGCTGCACAAAGCAGAGAGAATCTTAAACATGCAGCACCAGTTTTGCCTTTTGTTTTTGAACGCTGTCTTTTCTTTTGTCTCCCAAGGAATTCCTCCAAGCTCCTAGTTGGTGATGAGAGGGGGAGGATATACAGTTGGGCCATGGATGGGTAGGAAGAAACAACAAGTAACTCTTGGTCTCCTCCAACCCTGCGTGGTGTCTGTGGATGGAACAAAAATTATCCTTCAGAGTATACAGAGCAGCAGGAAGGAAGAGTTGAGAGATACGAATCTCAAGAAGGTCAGCAGACTGGAGGGTCAAGCTGGGAGCAGAGGAGGAATTTGACATCCTCTGATACAGCTCCACCCCATTATTAAAAGTAATAAGGTCCGAGGGTCCAGTCCTGCCCCTGCCGCGCATACAACCCCCCTCACTGAATTTGCCAATGAGAATCACTGCCAGTGGTAGTGGCACACTGCATTCTATCTGCTGTGTCTCCTGTGATGGGAGGGTGTCCCATTCTGCTCCCAGTGCAATCAGTGGGAATGTTACCACAGATCTGGGCTCTGAACTGTGGGCCACTGTATAGAATACAGCAGGTAAATGCTATCAAAACGTGTTTAAAACTGATCCTCATTGGCACGTGCATTTGAACTGCACATGAATTTCCTCTGTACAAAGCGGTTTTTGCATTAAATAAAATCCAGATGTTTATTCGTGTGGTTTGATGGGATGGTAATTGCTCACTGTACTCAGTGGATGGTGGTCTGTGTGTGTGTGTGTGTTTTTAACTTGGATCTGGAGGATGGTACGCAGACCTCCTTCTGGTATGTAGATAGAACCTATCAGACACTTCATGCTGGGAGGTTCTGACTACAGGGTTCCCAGAGTGATCCTGGCCAGGGTTTAGATTTTATGTCCCTGTTTGAGCGTTGGGGGGTGGGGGATTGCGCACACTGAAGTGAATGGAGCAGCAGCCAGTTCACAGGAGCTTGGAGTGTGGCCCCCTGTGAGGCCAGCAGGGCATTAACACGTGAAAGCAGCTGGGGCCTATGAAACAGTCTTGCTTGTGGATTGGTACTAGGGTTTCTAGAGGACAAGATGATACACCTGCATTAGAGATGTCGCTGCTGTGAGGGGGTGTGTCAGTCCGGAGTCTAGAGAGTGATCTCATCAGAGCCCCTTCCCGCCAAGCAGGGCTGAGAGTCCATCCAGCAGGGGGCAGAGGTGGCACGCCCACACCTCATCGTTGCCTAGACGTTGGTTTCCAGCCATCCTGTGCTGGTTGGTCATGGGCTGCAGCCCAAGGGGTTCAGGAAGAAGGCGCCAGGGGCTGATGACTGGAATCTCCCAGGTAAACATTTAATATTGACCTACTTCCTCACTGGCTGCTGCTGAGAGAAATGGAGGGAGAGGAGGAATCAAATGCAAACTGAAAAGGAGAGAGAAGATCATCTCTCCTGCTCTTCCTATTGCCGCTATCCTGCTGTAGCACTTGTGTCTGAGTCCCAGGCTTGGGCGCCTCCTGGGATCTGGCCAGGCCAGGTCCCCTATCACAGGGGCTTAGCTCATCCCAAATGCTGGTCCTGTGCAGAAGGGCCCTGAACCATGGTCATTGGAAAGACCCCAGCACTGGGATGTGTTTGCCCAATAGCACCGATGCAGGTAGAGATAATAAAGGCCGACTCTGTGTGGTTTAGTCCAAAACCTTAACAGAGACCCACTAAGAAATGACAACGCTCTGTGCCGAAGCAAAGGCACGTGAAGAGCTGGGTTGTTCAGCCGGGCGCTGTGTGTGTCCGGCTCCCTGACACACATTGAGAGGCTGGCAGCTGGCCAGTCCCTTACTCACAACACGCCCTTGGCCTGTTATTTCTGAACATGACCACAAGGTAGGGGGCCGATCCTGTGGGGTGCTGAGCACCCTTTAATCCCCTGGGCGTCCGTGTTCTATTCCCAATGCCCAGGGTTTTCCCTACTGAAGTTGGTGGGAGTTTGAGCCCTGACTGTTACTGAACAGTTGTTGCTCTTTATCTGCTGGTTTGTTTATTGTGAAGCCCCGATGGTGCCATAGTCTACGGCCACTTTATAAATGCTGTCAAAGGGCTGCACAGCCGGGATTCCAGCCCCGATGGAGTCAGGTCCAGTGCACAGAGAAGGGGATCACCGCTGAAAGCAATGGGCCTGGCAACAGGACCCACTGGGGCCGGTGGCTCAGCGCTCTGGGGTCTGTGATTTCAGAGCTGTGTGCAAAACAACACAGGCCTCTGGGGGCCAGATTCTCATTCCCCAAAGCTGCGGCCTAGGCAGAGCCAGAGCCTGTGGTTCTATGTACCCACAGGGCAGTGCCCAGAAGAGGAGACGCCCTATCAAGTGTAGCCAGTCACAGAAACCCAGTGAGCGTCCTTCTGCTGTCAGCTGTCTGGGGCCACCTCTGTCATTTGTTCTCTGTTTGGATACGACCTTGCACAACAGGGCCAGGCCTCCACCTGTGACCTCAATACGAGCCTAGACCATACGTGACAAACTCGGCTGGGAAGAGCCAGCACTCCCCGTGGAATCCCAAGAAATGGACCCTGTGGGATCTACCCACGTGATCCTAACCGAGCTGAGCTCTGGCTCCAGAGGAAGGCAGACATGCTAACCCACAGACTAAACTTCTTAGCAGTATGACCCCCTCATCTCCAGCCCAGTGAGCAGGTCTCTGATCCTGCAGAGAACTGGAGCTGATGCCACTCTCCCAGTTACTGGTCATGTGATTGTTCAGTGAAAACAATAATGCCGGCTCTTATTGAGCCCTTTCATCCATAGATCTCAAAGTGCTTTGCCAAGGAGAGGGGGAGGTGTCATTATCCCCTTTAACAGATGGGGAAACTGAGGCATGGACCGATGGCTAGAGTTGTTCCAGGTCACTCCACAGGCCCATGCTAGAACCAGGAATAGAACTTCGATCCTGGTCTGGGGCTCTGCTGGCTAGTCTACGCCACCTCCTGACATGAACTCTGCCAGCCCCTCCAGGGCAGGGTTCTGAAATGAGAGAGGGGAAGTGGGTGGAAAGCCTGGAGCTGCAGCAGCAGTGCTGAGTGTGCACAGTGCACCCTGCTTGGAGAGGTGTCAACGTGGGGCAAGCTTGGCTGAAAAGAACCTTACAGCCAGTAGGTCCTCTACAGTGTGGCCAGCTCCTCTTGTTCCTCCTCCCCAGCCCCTTCCTTGTCTCCAGCCCTCTGTTACTTATATTATATGAGCCCCTTGATACCACAGCTGAGATCAGCATCCCATTGCACTGGGCACTGCACAGACACATTGTAGAAGACCCTGAAGAGCTCCCAGTCTAAACAGACAACATGAGGTGAGACGACCTGCTCGAGATCACAGGAAAGACCCCAATCTCTGCCCCCGCAAGTCCTTGTCTGGTGCCCTGCCCACTAGACAATGTTGGCTGTGCCATGGCTGCTGAGTGGTTTGTACCTCATCAACTCACACACTTCAGTATCCCTCACACACACTGCTGCACATGCTCACGCCGTTCTCCTGTTTCAGTAGCTCTTAGCATGTGGTCCAAGGAGCGACTCTTCCTGCTCTGTGTGATCCAGCCAGGAGTCAGCTAAGGTTTCCAATGGCTTTTTTACCATCGAACCCAAAAACAAAATATTGGAGCTGCTCTCTAAACCCGCGCTGGCTGCTTTGTGTGGCTTCCTTATTTGCGTGGTCCTTTGGTGTAAATTAACCAGGAGTTACATTCACAGGAGGGGTTCAAGACACACACAAGAAGTCAGAGCCAAGCTGCAGGCAACCTAAAGCACTCACAGGTGCAGGGAATGCTGGCAACCGCAGGAAACTTGGTCTAACTCATGTCAGATCCTAGCGAGAGGAAAGAAACCGCACAGACCCAAATAATGGAGGCAGAGCTAAGCAACCACATCCACCACATTGATGCAAGTTTGTTTTCAGTGTATGTTCTTGATACGGTGGTGACATTGCTCTCCCATGTAATGAAGGCCCATACTGGCCTCGGGGCAGATACAGAGTGACAGTTGGGGCCCAGCAGGGCTTGAAGCATATGCCGGCACACTGCAGAATGCTGTCCTGGGACTCTTCGGGGTGTTCCGGTACCATTGCTCCAGAGTGACAGTTCTAGAAGAACCAGATGCGCGTTCCATATGGGCGGTGCGTAATGGAGGCTAGTGGAGGAAAAACCTCATGCCACCTGGGGGAGGGGGACGCCAGTGGCAGATTTGGGGACCCCTGAAAAATCTCCCTCAGCCAGGGCCTCGGAGAGCTTTTCCGGTCTTGGGGCGATAGCGGGAACAGGAGGGAAGGAGTGTGCGGGGAGGCAGAGCCTCGGGAGAAGGGGCAGAATGCAGGGGTGCAGGGCTGCAGGAGAAGGGGCAAAATGGGGGTGTGGGTGGGAGGGGCAGAATGGGTTTGGGCCATGGAGGGGCCATGGGTGGAAGGGGTGGAACAGGATGGGGCTCCAGGCTTGGGGCTCCATCTAGGGCAAAGATCTCTGCCAAAGTTGCAGTTGAGGCTAGTCTAGAACTCGGCCCTGGCCAGGGCCATGGTGGGGGCCTGAGATCAGTGAGTGGGGATGGGGCTTTGCCTGGAGGAGGCAGGGCATGGGGCTAGTCTCTCCAAGGGGAAGCTTCTCCCGCTGGCCATGGTGTTCCAGAGGGCCAAGGTGTCTGTATCAGAGGAGAGGAAGATTGGTCCAATGGTCGGGTATCTCAGGGATGTTTAAGCTCAAACTTTCTAATGAAATTGATGGACATTAGAAGCCTAAATACCTTTGAAAGGATCTGGGCTTTAGTCCCTCTGTGCCTCAGTTTCCCATCTGTCCAAAAGGCAGAATAGCCCTGCCCTCCCTCATAGGGTGTATGATGCTAGATACTGTAAAGACTTTGAGGTGCACAGATACTGTGGGAAGGAGGGCAGGATAAGTACCTGGCTAGAAAGCTGGCCTGTAGGATGAGCGACCCGGCAGAAAGTTTGCAAGTCAATGTTCAGCTTGCAGCAGAATCTCAGAGCTGTACAAAATTCAGATGCAAAAACTGTTGCTGATCTACATGTTTTCTCTGACTTGAGGAAGCAGATCACCCCAGCGCTGTGCCAGAGGCAGCGCAGCACAGGAAACCCACAGGCGTTCAGCAGTTCCCCCTGGCAACGCCGCTGGGCCTGCACTCGCTTCTGGCTGCCTTGTTTGTGGTAGCCCTGCCTCGCTTCCCACAAAGGGAGAGGACTGTCTCACAGCGCTACCCACTTCCCACCCATGAGAGAACATGTTGTGTTGTCGGCGAGCCAAGCCTCCCCTAAGGCTCGTCTCTCAGAGATCCAGGCTCTCGCTTGAGGTTCTTGGCAGCAATTCATTTAGCTCCCTTTCCCTGCTGCATTTCAGGAGACAAGCACTTTGTTCAGGTGGGTTGTTCTTCCAGGGCCTGGATTGCTGGCTTCTTCCAGGGAACGCCGTGCTGCTGAAAATCTTAATTGCTAGCCTAGGAGTCCTTCAAGGGCTGGGGGATGGCATGACCCTGTACATAGAGGAATGAGTGGGGATTTGGGAGCCCCAGATTTCCTTATTTGAAAAATCTGAGAAATTACAGCCAAGAACTATGTGAGAAGAACGGTTTTCTACAGGTTGGGCAAAGTCAGCCACTCAGAAGTGAGGCCATGCCGGATTTAAAGCTGCCCGTGCAACCTTAATTCAGCCTTTGTGCCCTAGGTTATGATGCAGGCTTTAATTATGTGACCCCTGCCTCCTTGTGGGCACAGAATGGGCCAGGCTCAGGGACTAAAACAGCCGCCCAGCATCCCTTTTCATCCTCCTCATTCAGTGCATAGCCCCTGACTTCTTTCCTGCATGCTGTGCAAACCATGTACCACGTGATGAATTAATAATTGATACCGGGTTTTTCTCTGGTGCTCATGGTTGCAGTATCTGAGCCTTGCTTCTGTTTACAGATTTATCTCTACAGCTCCCTGGTGTGGTACACAGGGTTTTTACAGCTGGGAAATCGAGACACTTGAAGATTAAGGCCAAAAATCTCGCCTAATTTTGGGTGCCGCAGTGTCTGGTCCCCAACTGGAGACACCTAAGGCCTGATTGTTTTTCAGTGCACTTAGTGCTTTTTTAAACAGCATGTCATGTGGCAAAGATATTGACAGCCATTAACTAGTTCACCCGCACGGCACTGGGGTGAGGTCAGTGAGTATTAGAATCCCTATTATACACATGGGGAAACCAAGGCAGAAAGGCAAAGTGACATGCACAAGGCCACTTACTAAATCAATGGCAGAGCCAGGATTAGGCTCCAGGAGGACATCTCATTCTAGAGCCTCTGTTCATTCCACCAGTCACAGTTCCCACGGATGCCTGTCACAGTTGTGAGCCGTGGCGCTCATGGATGTACATGTTACATGGCAAGGAGGCAGGGCACTTGGCAACCCACTGAGGTTTGGGCCCATTCATAGAGCCAGCACCCACTTCTGTAGCAGGACCAGCCATATTAAATACCCCAGCACTTCTGATTTCAGGTCGGCCCTGAGCACCATCAGATGAGGAGGCCCTTGCCTCCACCTCCCTTTACCAGCCCTTTGAAGCCTCCCATTCCTGCACAGTTGCTCTTTAAAGATAAGTATGGGGTGAATTATATTTTCTTGTTGATCTTGGCCCCGACTATCAATAAACTTGGCCAGGGAGCTGGTAGTTCATCTTCTTGGGTGTTACCAAGACTATGGGAAAGCAGAGATCAGAAGGCCTCTAAAGCTAAGTAGGAGTTGGTGCCCTGCTAATAATAGCAATTCCCTTTCCCACTCCCTGCCCCTCTAGTTCTTGCCCAACCTCAGCCCTTTCCTTGTGGCTGTTGCCAGCTTCCAAGTTAGAAGCGGTGCTGAAAACTGTGCCTGCAGTGCCCCGTAGTTTCAGGGAGACATTTTGTCCCAGTACCTTGCATGTGCTGGGGAGCTCCAGAAATCCCTGTGTCAAACCTGCCAGGACAGGGAAGATGCTGTGACACTCAAATTCCTAGTAGCCAAGCTCTAAACCACAAAGCAAATCTGGGGGATGGAGGTGGATCAGCGTGTGGATTTACAAGGTGCTAACCCACCCTATTCATCGTAATGTATGTTGTTGTGATGAGAGATTAAAGCACTGTGGGGCATAAGGTTCAAAAAGGCAAAAGCAAAATCCCAGCTCTTTAACGTGGGGAATCCAAACCCCAGTCTGGATCTGATCATCACAGCAGGCCCTAATGCACTGAGCCACACTCCTGGATCTGAATCCACAGGAACCCCTGCTACACAGCCTGTGTCTCTGTCCCCCTCTAGGAGCAAGTCCACATATAGGAAATTCCATCACAAAAAACAATGTTAAGGTGGAGTTATGCTTGAGAGCAAGTCTCTGAAGGCTAAAAACATTTTGATCCCCAAAATCAAGCATTACAAGCACAAGATATTCAGAGTTAATGTTACACTTAAAAGAAATCCAATTCTATTAAGATAAGAAATGCGGAGTTAAGGCACCTAAGTAACTCTGATTCTGCCCTGAAATGATATAGTGAAGGGAAAGTGTGAAAAAACCCTATGTGTCCTTAAAAATCAGTTTCCTCTGATCTGGCACTGTAAACAGTAAAATGCCTTAATAATCATCAAATGGCTATTGCATGGCATTTTCGTCTGGGCTCCTTTGCTTCCTTGTACAGCACTAGCTGCCTTATAAATGTTGCAGCTAGTATTCGATGTTCCCTGATTTCTGGAGCTTTATAATGGGCTAATAAAGGCTAGTCAGTGAAGCAATCTTTGCCAAGTTGCTAGTGCACTGCAGGGCCTTCACTTCCTCATTAAAAAAGAATTTGTATTGCTAGCTTCTATGAAAAATCCAAGTGGAATTAGAGTCCTGGAACTTTCATAGGGAAAGTTTTCTTGCAATCATCACCATCACTGGCACTTCGCTAGCACTTGTCATCTAAGGATCTCTCAGCATGTCACAAAGGTGGGTCAGTATCAGTCTAATCTCATCTATCCAAAAATCCTGAAGGTTTTATGCAGCCACCCATCGCCATGGAATCTGATCATTCACATAAAATCAGTTGCAATTACAAGGTCCCTACCTGATTTCATGAAAGGTCCCTAGAGTGTCATTATGCCCATTCTGAGGACCTGGGGGAGATGAACCACAGAGACATTTAGGGCCTGACCTAACACCCAGCCCAGGGGATCTTCCCCCTCACTTTGGTGGGCGTTGGATTAGATCCTACATTTTAAAAAGTGATGAAAGGTGCCTGATTTTCAGAAAGTGCTGCACCCCTGCTCTGTGAAAATCTAGCCCCCTTAAGCGATGAAAGAGAGGGTGCTAACATAATGTTGCCCAACTGTCATTGCATTCACTCAGGCTTACATCACATTATCATTCTCCAGTCCTCTGTCTTGTCTGTTTAGATCATAAAGAATTGGAGGCCAGGACTGCCTCTTACTCTACATTTAAAAGATCGTCCAGCTCAATGGAGATGCAGCCTCTAGGTGCTGCCCTAATACAAATAATTACTGTTAAGAGAGGGTGGAATCTTGGTGTGACCCCACGCACCCCTGTATTCACACCCTATAAACTACTGCAATAATGTTTGTACAGAATATGTCTTGTGTAAAATGCAAGTGTCGATGTTATACATGAAGTTATGAATTCCCTCTATAGTATGTTACTAAACTGCTTGAACAAGACAAGTCTGGAGCATGGGTAAACAGGTTTTCGGCAGACAAAGAAAAGGCTGATGCCTCCACCCAGGTGCAATCACAGTCACCTGCTAATCAGAGTCGAGAGGCCAGTCACTGGCAGATCAAGAGGCTACAGGGACAGATCAATGTGCATTGTAGAAAGCACCAGCAGGGAAGAAAATAGCCTGGAACCTTCTCCATCAGACTCCCTGGCACCTTTCTTCCCAGTAGGGCACTGGACTTTGAGAAGGAAACATTTTGAAAGTCGACAGGACTATAAAAGAGAGAGGCAGAGAACCACAAGGGATCTTTTGCCTAAGACAACAAAGGAACCGAGCACTTTGGACTTTGTGGGAGAACCTGACCAAGTGAGTGGTCAGCCATGTTGCTGGAAGGAGATGTGGTAAGAATCTGACCTTGAATCGAGACAGTAGTTCAGTTAAGTTGTAGTTACTGAAAAGGTTTTCATTTGCATTTGTTTGGATCCATTTCTGACTTTAATTCCTTATACCTGAACTTACTTAAAACCTCTTTCTTTCTGATTAGGTAAACGTGTTTGACTTTTACTATAAACCAGCCCAGTGCTGTGTTTGACTTGAAGTGATTGTTAACTCCAGTTAAAGCAACTAGCTGCCATGCTTTGCCTATTTAAAGGCACAATGGATCTTATTACTCCTCTGAATGTTGCAGGGGAGGACTGGGCAGTCCAGGGCAGATGGTTTTGGGGAAATTCAGGACTGGGGATGTTCTGGAGTCACTTGACTGGTAGTAACCAAAGCTGGTGGAGACCAAGGATTACTGTGGTGTAACAAACAGGCTGCTGGAGTCAGAGTTGCTGACCCAGGGCTACTCAGCACAAAAACACTCGGTGCATGCTTGTATGCTGGCTGGGACGCTACAGGGCGCTACAACAGCAGAGCACTCAGCGTTACGGGACAGGTCATGACACAACCTCTCAATGGCCTGAATTGCACCCCAGAATGTGACACTTGGTCTTCCACTTCCTCTGTCCTGGGGATTTGAAGTGACAGTCAGTTACCTGGCAAAGTTTAGCTGTTACCCATACCCACTCAGTGTAGCCCTTTTTCCCCATCTAGTGCTCACTGGGCTACAGATAAAGGTGGATGAGCCGGCTACAGTCTTGGCCAACAGCGTTGGGTTGTCAGAAATGGGGGATGAACCTGGATCTCTGGACCTTAATGCAGGAG
Organism: Dermatemys mawii; assembly: GCA_007922305.1. Classification (NCBI taxonomy): domain Eukaryota; kingdom Metazoa; phylum Chordata; order Testudines; family Dermatemydidae; genus Dermatemys; species Dermatemys mawii. Next base: position 44,443,670 of record ML677335.1, on the reverse strand, counting down.
CCACTACTACCTGAACAAAAAGACTGAGTTCTCTGTTGGTCAAGGCAAAAGCAGGCTCATAGCAGGCCCAGCCATTACAAGAGAGGCAGGATGCTACAGAGTTTGGGTGGGTAACAAAATCCACAGAGAGAGCAGGGGAATGGCCCCTTGAAGACCCACTGGGGTGGCCACTAATGAGGAAGAAGTTTGGTGGGGCTTTAAAGGGATCCACTCAAACTCTTTCATAGAGTTTAAGGCCAGACGGGACCATTAGGTCATCTAGTTTGACCTCCTGCATCTCACAGACCATTAAATTTTACCCACATATATTGAGCCCAATGTCTTCAGTTAAACTAAAGCATTTCAGTCCTTCCTCTGGAGGAACCAAGATGAATGAAAACAAAATGCTTCTGTTCTTGGTCTCAGAGTGCCTGTAGCATACTCTGTTACTGCAGAGAACCTCACTGCCCTTTATCTTGGTTTCTCCTCATCAGCTCTAGTGATGGGTGACATGGTCCATGGTGTTGATTAACCGTATGGCCGACTGATTGACTACATTCGCGGTTCATTATTAAAAATGTTCAAGAGACCAAATAATCAAGCTTACCCAAATATTATTGTCTAAGAGAATATAGCATAATCTGAAAAGGAGGTGTACGTACCCCTCCATTTGGGAAGGAATTCTTATCTTCCAGCATGTTCCCCTTACACTGCACCCCAAATACACCCCAAAACCACTCATATTTATAGCACAATTGCTTACGAGTTAGAAAGCTCTTTACGTGTCACCTACAATCCAGTCACCAGTTTGTACAAGTTCCATAACTTGCTGTTCTGTATTTTTCCTACGACTGTTTTGAATACTACGTTTCAAACCAGTTGCCCAGGAAGTACCAGTATTAGGATGTAGGAAATATGTATCTGACCTTTGACAGGCTTTATCTTCACTAATGTCTCTACAGCTATGTTTAGCTTTGTGAAGGATTGTGGCATATAGAGTTCTTGACATAAGTGAGCAAAGTGGATAGAATTGTGGGAAAGACATAGTATAATCTGGTTAACATAACTGCCTGCATGCTAGATATAATACAAAATTAACACAGGATGCTATGTACCTGATATGTAAGTGTTGGCTAACAATTGACATACAGACCATCTTATGGAGGAAGGCAATGCTATGCAGTGTATTGTGACTATTTGTACCTGTCCAGTGCTGAGTGTCGTATTGCACCTAACGAGACACACTCACTAGCATGGGAGTCTCAACAGATGGACAATCAGATCCAAATGCACTGGGGGATACAGCAGGCAGGTCTATCCCGGAGCAGAATTTCTACACCCTGGCCTGCTCACTCTCTTTGCAGGAGTTGATTCCAAGGCCTGGGGTTTGGGCATTCCATTGCCATGAGTGGGCTTTGCGAGGGGCAGTGAATTTTGCAAGGAGGCTGAGAGCGTGATGCAGTGAGACAGGAAAGGCGTCCCAGGAGCTCAGTGTGAAGGTAAGTTCTAAGTCCCTTAATAGGAGCTCAGCTCCATTAAGGATCAGGCCTTAAGTAAGTGTGGGAAACCTGCATAAAAACACGTAACAAAGGAAGACAGGGAAGCACATCTGCATGGCGTTACTGGAGACGTACATCCACTCAGCAATGCTGAGCTAACAGTGCATGCCCTGTGCAAACCCAGGTCAGCGGGGATGACGCTGTCAGGCTAGACTATTTCCATCGATGGCACTTTGCATGGACAGCGATGTGGTGGTTCAGGTAGATAGCATGTTGTGGCCAGACTAGAAGCACTCCTGGCTTTGTTCCAGGTCCCCCGGTCACATTATGGTCTTGGAGCCATTGCAAAGTAGTCTGCATCTGTGGGGAGGCAAGGCCCCCCAAGCCTGGCTCTGAGCTGAGATGAAAGTGTCAGTTAAATGGCTCAAGGTGGTTTTCATTCAAAGACTTTTCAAAGTGTCCTGTTTTATCTCCTGTCTTGTCAATGAATTCACCCAGATGGGATGGCTTGGCCAACTCAGCCCTAGGCAAGAAACACTGAGCTTTCTTATATGCACAGTCTCTAGTCCTGATAGTCTACACAGCCCTTCATCTCTCCCCTTTGGGCCTTTAGGACAGGACGTTAGAGGTTGAAGACCAATGGGGACATTAGAGTTCTCAAGAAAAAAGAGTCTATTCTGACCTCTACCCTTACACCTCGCTCAGGCAAGGCAGAGTCTGTGAAAGGCCTGGGGAGCGCTCCCTCTGTGCAGCAGCAGTGTAAGGCGGGGTGAGCTGCCCAATGCTGCCCACCCCCCTCACAGACTGTAACAGAAGGATTCTCCCATGAATCCCAGGAGGTGGGATGGTGCCACAGAATGCTTGCTTCTCCCTCACCCCCAGTCCTGCAAGAGATACTTCATGCCTTGCCCACTCTCTTTGCGGAAGCTCATTCCTATTGGACAGGTGGAAAGGCAAAGGCCTGGAGCCCTGCATTTTCCTGCCAACACAATTTATATCAACTCTACAAAGCCCTGTCGCATGGTGACTGCGTGGCCAGCAGGGCAGAGGATCCACAGCACCTACTGGAATTAACGGCTGGTGCCCAGCATCCCTGGAAAAATCAGGCCACTCTGTCTCTTTGGGCAGTGAGCTGCTGAGGCAGGGAGTGGTGAAGTGGCTCTCCCTGCAGTCAGACGCACATCACCTAAGGATCAGGCTAATTGTCACCTTGCCACTCACAGCCACCAGAATAGCGTGCAGTAATTTCTGTCATCAGAGTCATCAGGGCTGCTGGGAAGGCAAGGTGAGGGGCCGGAACTGATGGAAGAAGGCCAGCCTTCTTTGTGTGTGCTCTCTTTACAGGAAGGTTGTTTTTAGTATCAGTTAGTGGACAGCTCTACCCAAGTTTTATGAAACCTGGAAATTTGATGCACAGGATTTTTAAAGGTACGGACCCAGACCAAGCATAACAGAGAGGGCCACATGGTGTGGATGAGTAGAACCAGCCACGCGGCGGCAATATGGATGTGTGGGGAAACTTGGGGAACAAAAAAAGGGTTTGCTGCTGTTAGTGATGAACAAATGCAGCGGATGTGAGGAAACGCTGACCCAGGCGTTCATGTTTACACGGCGTGTTTCATGCCAAAGCACTGTACTAACTCCATGCTGTGTGCATGCAGAGCTGGTGCAGGGTGGCCACTCCCGGGGCAAGGGGTGGATCTTACCTTTGGATGGTGAGGCAAACCCCTACTCTTACAAACAGCATCACGGTTTCCAGTGACCATCCAGAATGTGGGAGACACATTCGCACCCCGTGTGGGCACTGCACTTGCACAAATAATTGATTTTGCAGCTCGGGGGCCGAACCAAAAAATTCAGCAAAAAATATTGGTTTGGAGAAAAAAATCCACCCAAAATGAAGCAGAGCTGAAAAAACCTGAAGTGACACTTTTTTTTCACTGTTTGTTTGTTTCATTTTGTTTCAGTTTTGGGTGTTTTTCAGCCCCAACCCTTTTTAAAAAATAGAGCTAAATTTTGAAACCAAACAAGTCAAAACATTTCATTTTGAAACGGCTGAAACGAACGCTTTCGGCTCTTCCGTGAAAGTATTTGTCAAATTCAGCCCTAATTAGTGACTGGTTTGGTGCACTGAAAAAGGCAGCATTTTAAACTCACCCTGTGCCACTTCTGGGAGTGTTTGGTTGCTCGCTTTGTCTTGGCAGTGGATGGCTTTCGAACGCACCCATTGCCCTCATCTCTGCAGAAATGGCAAGGGGGTTGCATTTCTGAAATCTCATATTTAAGAAGGGGGAAAGGGTTCTTCTTTCTAAATGTGTCACTGAAATAGTCCCTTTAAATGCAGGGCTGGCAGCTGGGTAAAAAAGGCTTGGTAAAATTATCCTAAATATGCATAATGGGGCACCAGGTTTATTGGCTCTTAACAGCTTCACATCAAACCTGCTCAGATTACAAGCAAAAAGATTTCTTTTCTACCCAGCTGCCAGTCCTGCAAACAGCCTGGGCCCTGGTCTTAGATCGACTTACCTCAGCATCTTCATGGTGGTGAGTTGGCTGCTGTCGCTCCCCCGTCGATTCCGCCTATGCTTCTAACAGCAGTGGAGTACAGCACTTTCTACACAAGGGGTTAAGGTTGTATACTACATCGCTCAGAGGTGTGGATTTTTCACACCCCTGAGCAAGGTAGTTAGACCAACATAAGTCTGTCGTGTAGACCTCCGAGTGCCACAGCTAACTACATGGTGGACCGTGGACCAGATTGTTTAGTGTAAGTAGTTTACACATATTTCAAGGAACCATTCAAGGTGAAGTGGCCTGTTAACACCTCTCCAATCATAGGGAGGAAAGGAAGGAAAAAAAGCTGGAAGTGTGTAGGGGCTTGTGAGTTGATGCATAAGCCATAAATCCAGTGTCCCTGTCCAGTCCATGGTTTTTAGTGTCTAGCAAAGTTATGAATGTAAGCTGTCAGGCTCCTCTTTTGAAAGTCTTGTGCAGTTTTCCATTGAGGATGAGGACTGACAGGTCAGATCTAGAGTGGTTGCTTTGCAAGAAGTATCCACCTGCAAGTTATGGGGTGTTTTTGTCTTTTATCATATCCCTGTGTGAGTTGATTCAAGAGACTAGTGATTGTCTGATTTCACTCGCATAGTTACTATCGGGGCATTTAGTGCACTGGATGAGGTACACCATGGGGTGATAGTCATGTGTAGGACCCATGCATCTTGAAAGGTGTGTTGTAGGGGTGGTGGAGGGGCGGGTGCTGATCATTGTAGCAGTGAAAATATATATACAAGTTTTGCATCTGTTGCTCTCGCACAGGGGTGGGCAAACTATGGCCTGTGGGCCACATGTGGCCCGCCGACCATTTTCATCCAGCCCGCGAGATTGGGCCGGGAGCGTAGGGCCAGAGGCCCCGCGGTCATGGTCCAAGGGCCTGGCTGGCCTGCCGCGGGTCCCCGCGTTCCCGGGCTGGGGGCTGGGTCACGTGCCGGGAGCCGTGGGACCCTGCGCTCCCCAGCTGGGGGCCGGGTCAAGCGCAGGGAGCCACTGGGCCCTGCGCTTCCTGGCCAGGCCCAGGTGGAGGAGCCCCTGGCTGATAATGCGGGGGGGATTAGGTGTTGGATTCCCGGGGGGTGGTGGTTAGGGTAGGGGGA
>ML677335.1:44254028-44438439 GCA_007922305.1 Dermatemys mawii | reverse complement strand
GGCTTAGATGGTGTGGGGTCCCAGGGATGGTGGTTAGGATGGGGGGATCTTGGAAGGGGCAGTCAGGAAACAAAGTTGGGGGGGATTAGAAGGGGGTTAGGGTCAGGAGGGTGGTTAGGGTGGGGGGATCTTGGGAGGGGGCAGTCAGGGAACAAAGAACAGGGGAGCTTAGATAGGGGATGGGGTTCTGGGGCGGCAGTTAGAGTGGGGGGGGTCTCTGGAGGGGGCAATCAGGGGACAAGGAGTGGTGGGGGGGTTGGATGGGTCGTAGGTTCTGAGAGGGGACAGTCGGGGGGCGGGAAGTGGGTGAGGGGTTGGATAAGGGGCGGGGTCAGGCTTCCCTACCTGGCCCTCTGCACAATTTTTAACCCCAATGTTTGCCCACCCCTGCTCTGGCAGGATCTAGTGCTGCTTTGAGTTAGTGTGTCCTGGTCCTGGGGGAGTTTGCTTCTGATGATGAGTTGTTTGAAGGCCAGAAGAGGGAGTTCATGAAAGATTTCTCTCAGATTTCTGTCCCCATTGACAGTGGTTTGTAATTGTTTAAAGGGCTGGGTTCCAGTAAGTGAGAACTAGGGGTGTGTAGTCAGAGAGGATTTTATTTCTGCATTGAAGTAAGTTCTCTCGGGCTATTTGTGTGGTTCATTCCGTAACATGATTTACTTTTCTGGTGGAACGTCGTTGTTTTGGTGAAGGCAGTTTTAAGCGTGTTCAGGTGTGTATTCTGGACATATTCTGCAGTATCTGAGAGGCTGGCTGTAGATAAGAGATTTCTGGGTATCTTTGAGTTGGTTGCTGGGTCTGTGCAAGGAAGTGTGGCAATCCTTGGATTTCTTGTACATAGTTTTCTGTAGGGTTCCCTTGCTGAAGCTGAGGGTGGTGTCCAGGAAGTTGCTGCTGATGTGGGAGTGCTCTAGAGAGAGTTTGAGGGATGAGTGATGATTGTTGAAGTTGTGGTGGAAATCTATGAGGGAGTTTAGGTTGTCAGTCCAGAGGCTGAAAATATCATCGATGTACCTCAGGTAAATCACTGCTTTTGTGGCCCATCAGTCCAGAATTCTTCCTCAAAGTAGCCCATGAAGAGGCTGGCATACACCAGAGCCATCCTAATACCTCTGGCTGTTCCCATGGTTTGGACAAAGTGTTGTTAAATGTAAAATTGTTATGAGTGAGAAGGAAAGGGATGAGTTTGGCAATGGGTTTTTGGTGGAGAGCTGAGGGTGGTCCACTGTCTACTTGCAGAGCCACTTTGGGCCAGAGCCTCAGCTGGTATAATCAGGCACAGTTCCATTGAACTCAATGGAACTGCACCAATCTACACTAGGGTCTATTAATTCGGAATTCTGGCTGTTTTGCAGTCAACCTCTGCTTTCATTTGCAAAGCTAGTCTGCTTCCTTTCCCAGACCCGGAGAAGCGCTCTGTGTAGCTCGATAACCTATACCTTCCACCAGCAGAAGCTGGTCCAATAAAAGATATAACCTCACCCACCTTGTCTCTCTGATATCCTAGGACCAACACAGCGATGACAACACTGCAAATAGCATGACAGTTGATCTCATCAGTTCAAGGTATCAGTTGCAGACTACATGTCATCCAAAGCCACATGGCTCTCTTTGGCTTCCGACAGGGAATTCTGGGTAGCTCTGAGGGTTTTGGATCCCAGCTCTGAGCTGAGCATGCATTTGATATTTGGGATGTGTATTTACAAGCCTTTCTTTGTGTCATGCCATAGCTGTGATAAGTGGGAGTAGGCCCTCTAGAAATCTACTCAAGCAGGTCTAATTGTACCAAATAGAACGGCTCAGTAGAGTGGAAAATAGTCCTCATATATCTAACTGAAGAAGATAATGACCTTTTAAATAACAGAAGCAATTTTATTTCAATACCCCAATTACTCTGAACTCTCAAATGTCAAAGTGCTGGGCACTTTCAAAATAACTTAATTTAGACATTTATAGCACTTAGACACTGCTAGTTTCTTATCTAACCTAATTATGGGTTGTACAGGAAATTGCAAAGCATCCCAATTAATGTTATTTTTTATAGTGATACATAGAAGCGGCCTTTGACATTTGCCGTCGTCTTGCACACCATGATTTACTCGGTGGGGTTTTTGATTTAGTTCCTTTGAAGGACGGAGCCCTTCCATTCTCTGGTATCTCTGGGGAGCGGCTGAAAAAACTGGTGGCAGAGGTGGCTGTGAGGCCGTCTTACCTGACGGCCTCTATCTAAAGGACACCGTTGTTTCCATTGGGCAGGTGCTCTGTGCCAGGCATAGGAAAATAGTAAACGCTCACCTCACCAGCCGATGGATTCTCACAGACCAAGGTACCCAGGGTGGAGACCTCCCTGATTTGACTCCCTTGTGCTATGATGGCAGCATGTGGGGGCTGTGAAAGCCTCTTAGCTGGCTGAATGAAAAAACCTCCTCACACAGGTACAGAGTAATTCCCTTGCCCCCCTATTGGAGCTGCTTTAAGTTATTCCAGGCACCACACTAGTCCAGAATCAGCAGGGCAAAAAGACGGCTTTTAGGGATCAATCTTCCGGTATGCTCACTGCATGCTCTATCCCCTCACAGCTGTTGTGTGTGACCAGGCTGTCAGATTCAAATACAGAGGGGAAAAGAGATGGACCTTGGTGGGAGGGGGAGTAGTTTGGGACCCAGTGAGGGTAAGAATGGGACTGGAGGCAGGGAGTGAGGGAAAGTGGGACTGGGAGTTGGGGATGTGGGAAGATTGGGACTGGATAGGCCCCGAGACTGGAGTGGGAGCCAGGGAGGCAAAAGGGACTAGGAGCCAATGGATGTGGGGAGACTGAGATTGACTGAGGAGCCGGGATGGAGACTGGGACTGGGGAACAGTGAGGTAGAAGAACTGGGGGAAGGGCCAATGGATCTGATGAGGCACTGAGGCAAAGAGACAAGGACAATGAGCTAGGTGGGGAGGACATGGAGACTGGATGTGGACACTGGGATTGGGAGCCACTAGAACAGGTGGCAAGGCAGGTGCGGGAGGGAGACAGCTTGGATGGGGAGATGTGAGGGGACCGGGACAGCCTGGTTTCTTTTGAAAATTTCACCAGAATTGACACTTTCCCATGGACTGTTTTGAGTGGAGGAATTGGCATTTTCCAAAGTAACACTGTTCTGGCTCTAGCTGCAACACACTCAGAGCAGCAGACTGCACTAGCTCTGGCTTTAGTGACTGATTGCACACTCCATTTCCTGAAGCCTAGTGAGCCATCCTTCCTGATACTGCTGGAAACCACCATGTGTTTCTGACCAGACTGTCCTTCCTCACACACCCCTTTGGGGAAGGTGGCCACTTGGCATTTCCCCTCAGGGTAAAGGAGAGGCTAGAGATCAGCCTGAGCCACACAGCTGGCATCTGGATTCAATCTGCCCAGAGGGAACCCACTAGGGTTAGTGGAATGGGTGTTTCTTTCTAAGAGATGCTCTAGCTCCACCAGAAATTATGGCCTTACTGTGGGAATTGCTGGGTGAAGCTCTGAGGCCTATGTTATGCAGGAAGTCAGGGTAGATGATCAAAACAGTCCCTTCTGGCCTTCAGAGCTATGAATCCATGTTTACTGAGCCCTGAGAAGTCACACACTGCCTCTGTCTTGGTCAGATTCTTGCTGTGCCAATGCAGTTCATGGGGGGAAGGAGGATGGGGAAGCTCTGTGCAATGGGGTGTACAAACTCCATGCTGGCACTGAAAGGGTTAGGGGAGCTGGAGAGCTGAATTAGTGCACCTGGTGGTACCTGGAGGGTATGTCAGGTTTAATGAAGGATGAGACGAAGCCGAGGAGGAGCGAGGTGGCTGATTTACAGGGAGGAGCTGCAGGGGGGAGCTGGTATCCTGGGATGGGCCTTGGAGGGAGAAGGGGGACCCCAGTGAAGGAGCCCTGGGGGTCAGTGGCCTGAGAGGAGCCAGGCTGAAAGTCCTGGAAGGCAGTGCTCGGCAGCAGAGTGGGAAAGTATGATGCAAGAGCGGGGATGAGTTTATGAAGGATTGGACCCAGGAAAGGTGGGATAGTTCATCTTTATGTGATTCGTTACTTGTGGTGCCCTGGAAGAGCTGGGACAGAATGTGACCTAGCCCAAGAACCAAGTCACAGGATGAAGTGGACCACTAGCAGGCGTTTGGTGGAGACAACTGTGGAGAAGGCTCCTGTAATGCCATGCCCAGTCACGATAGGGAGTGCTGGACAGTGAGCTGCTCTTTTAACCTTTTATGGTTAAAATCTTTTGGTAGAGAGACAGCAAGAGACCAGAGTTACCTGCAAAAGAACCAGATTAAAACAGGGTTGTTGGCTGGTGTAATGATTGCAAAGTACTTCGAGGGCCAAGCGGCTATAGAAGTGGAAGAGGAGAGGTTAAAGAGACTGGGACTGTTCAGCTTAGATTGAGCTTAAACAGATGATTGAGGGGAGATATGATCGAGGTCTATGAAATCATGAGTGGTGGTGTGGACAAAGTGAACAGGGAATGGTTAGTTACCTTTTCAAATAACACGAGAACCAGGGGTCGCCAATGAAATTAGTAGGAAGCTGATTTAAAACAAACGAAAGGAAATACTGCCAGGAGATGTTGTGAAGACCAAAAGTGTAACTGGGTTCAAAAAGAAGCAGATAAATTCATGGAGTATAGGTCCGTCAATGGCTATTAGCCAAAATGGTCAGGGGATGCTACCCCATCCTCTGGGTTTCCCTAAACTCTGACTGCTAGAAGCTGGGAGTGGATGACTGGATGGATCCCTCAGTAATTGCTCTGTTCTGTTCATTCCCTCTGAAGCATCTGGCACTGTCAGAAGACAGGACATTGGGCTAGATGGGCCTTGGGTCTGACCCAGTATGGCCGTTCTTTTAACTGGCCATTGGCTTCTGTACTGGTTGCAAAGTGCTTTGAAGCCTTAAATAGAAGCTGGTATAAAAGTGGAATTGTCATGGTATTGTCACTTAAATGATACACTGTGTTCAAAAACCATGAGGAGTAGACAATGTCCATTGGAGGCGCCAACTTCTTTTGGCGCCAGTGAGTGCTCGAACCCCCTCTACTCCAGCTCCGCCCTGACTCCATCCCTGCCCTGCTCCCTCCTTCCCCAAAGTCCCCACCCGAACTCCACCCCCTCCATGCCCCTATTCTGACTTCTTCCCCAAATCCCCACCTCTTCCCCACCTCCTCTCCTGAGCATGCCATGTTCCCGCTCTTCCCCACTCCCTCCTGGAGCTTGCTACAGTTGTTTGGTGGTGGCAAGCACTGGGAGGTAGGCGGAGGAGTGGGGACACAAGGGTTGGAGGAGGAGGAGGTTAGGTAGGGCAGGGAGGTTGGCTGCCAGTGGGTGCTAATTTTTCCCCGTGGGTGCTCCAACCGGTCATCTCACATGGACCCCTCTGGTACAATAACATTGCCTCTTAGTTTTTGATGTGATTCGAAAAATCCCCAGGCACTCTCTAATTTAAGTTTCCTCAGTTCCTGAGCCCATCCATTTTAGCAGAAAGCATCACATATGTTTGCTGGAGAACTGCCCATCCCACCCCTGTCTATTTTGGATGAGGCGTGGGAAAGGTTTTGTAACAGAAACAAAGTCCAGCATGCTGTAAATGCTGTCTCCTGCACTCCATCGGTGGGAAATGGCGTCACATTCTCTCCCGTTCTTGTGGGTGGTGTCCTGTGTCTCGCTTAGAACATCAAATGCTGTCCCATTCCCTGGGGTAGTATGAAGGCAAATGGTAGGGAGCCATGGCAACTTTTTTATTTGGGTAAATTTGGTGGCCGATGTGAGCTGTGTGTATGATGCTGAATCAGCAGTAGCTTTCTTCCCGACTGATTTTGGATGCTTTAATAAGACTTTATAGCACCTTCCAATTGAGCCCACAAAGCACTTTCCCAACACTAATTAAACTAGCCTCACAGTACCCCTTTGATACGGATGTTTATTGCCATTCTACAGCTGGGGAAACTGAGGCTCAACATGGCAAGAGGATTTGCCCTGGCTCATACATGCAATCTGTCTCAGAGCCAAGAATAGAACCCAGGTTTTCTAACACCCAGACCCCGCCCAGCCATTTCAATCTGTTAGGACTTCCTACTGTAGTTATGCCTGCTTCTTAGCAGCAAGTTGGCCAGGAAGAACAACTGCATGCACTAGTGGGAGTACACTTACTTCATCTGGAACTACTTGTTCCTAATCCACAGAAGGATTCTCACTGGAAGCCATTAGTCCTTCATATAAGGCATAATACACTAATTTGACTCCTCCCTTTACACCACATCACTCACAGATGAAATGCAGCTGTTGCTGGGGTGGAACAACAAATGGCATCACTATTGTGTCCTAGTGGAGAGGGCACAGGTGTAGGAGTCAGGATACCTGCTTTCTAGACCCAGCTCTGGCACTAGCCTGCTCAGCAACCCTAGGTAAATCACATCTCTATGTGCCTCAGTTTCCTCATCTATAAATGGGGATAGTAATACTTACCTGCTTTGGAAAGTGCTTTGAGATCTACTTATGGAAAGCATGACGTAATAGGTTGGTGGTATTAGTAAATCATGGGAAGTCCAAGAGAATAATTGCAACTAAATGCAAGTAGCATTAAGGGCAGCAGAATGGAATTACACATTTTATCCTGCACACAGAGACTAAACACCCCAATCTTGCAAACATGCCATGGATAGTCACATCCCGATTCTGCAGCCCCTCTGCACATGAGTTGAGGTCCAGGGGAACACTCAAGGAAGCCGAATTGGGCCCACAAATCACTATTAGGGGGTAAATATTTGAAGTGTCCTTCTTATCTGACACAGCACCATGCTGGATGCTGAATCTGAATTACTCTCTCTGCTTCCTGCAGCATCTTTATTAACCCAGTCACATCCTAGGACTCTTCTTTTGGGTTTTACGCAGGCAAAACTCCTCTTTACTTCAGCTTGAGCAAGGGCTGAATTGAAAACAAAATAAAAACCCATGCGTGTTAACGCAATGGCATTCAGTCCAAGTTCTGCTGTGCCAGCAAAGCCCTGGCAAAGAACAGAAGTCGACTGTCCGTAATGATGAGAACCCCACACCAATGTTAGAGTTATTCTCAAACAAATGATCTCCTTGTAAATGGGGAGATAACGACATTCCAGCCACACCTACGAATCAGAAAGTTGTAATCAAGAATAATAACCCTCCCCCCTTTCCTGGAGCTGCAGATTCTGCCCCCACACAGCATCTGACATTAATGTGATTTACTCCTGTTTGCTGATGGAGGATTCCGGCGATAAAATTTAATGTGGAGGAACAAGGTGCATTTAAGCAAAGCTGTAAACATCTCTAATTCTATTTAAAGCTATAGAGTGCAGCACATTAACATTTAACAATCTGCCACTAAATTGGTGTGGCGCTAATAGAGCTGCATTTGTTAAAATTTCAGCACCAGGCCATGTTTTACCAATGACAACAGAAGGAGTAGCCCAAACAGCATGATTCAGCGGAGTCCAACTGCTGCTCAGTCAGGTGTTAAAAGAGTCTTCTTGGGAGTTCCTGGCATATAAAAGGACGACAGGCCACATTCAACTCTGCAGTGACTCCACTTAAGGCAACAAAGTTGGGCCGGAGATTTAGTAGGCCTTGTGTCTCCTGTTAAATTGACTGTACACGGCATTCTCCTGTCAAGCATAGTCCCATCCCTGCTTTTGCTCACTCCAGGAGGAAGTAAACTGCAGTGGTACATCTTACTTCCTGCTCTGCGCTGGCTCATTGAAGGGGTGAAGGCTCCACCTATTCCCTGCTCAGGAGGGCCAGTAGCAAGCAGCCTGTTCGTGACTGCTCTCCTCCTGTGCAGGATCTGTCCATGTGGGGTAGCCCATGCAGAGGATGATGGGAGCTCATTACATCCCCTTATATCCTGGGCTCCCAATGGAGTTGTCTCTGTTTGGAAATCTATCTGCCTCCTGCACTACTAAAAACTATTTTTTATTCTCATTGTGGCAACTTCTGAGGGAGAAATGGAGGGAGAATGCTGGGTTCCATTCGGTCTCATCAGTCAGTCTCGAACATTGTCAACAGGTCTCAGCTCGCAGCTTGAGCACATGTTGTTGAACACTTGGGTAATGGAACAGAAAACAGAGGGACTAGTCTCACCGTGTCAGGACCATTTAAAAAAACTAGGGAAATTCCCGTGCAAAAACATTGGGGTGGTCTAGTTAAGGCTGCAGCCACATGTTATAGTTTGAGTGTAAATTACCATCTAAAAACATTTGAAATTAAAGAAAAAAAATTAGAAACCCAGGAAATTCAGAATTAAGGTTAAACTGACAAGAACTCAAGTATTTGAAAGTTTGTAAATTAACAACTAAGGCACCAAATGACTTAACCTCTGCCCCCCATAACCATCCCAGTCTTCCTTTTGTCGTTCCTTTTGGTGGCTACTTGGTAAGGTATGAATACTGTGCAATAAAAGGTATGACTAACAACATTTTTCATGTCTCCCACCTCCATTTTAAAAAGAAGAGTAGGGTGTGTGTGTGTGTGTTGGAAAATGCTGCTCTGTCGAAGGCAAAACACTTCATGGAAATGTGCCGATTTTGATGAAATTATGTTTCAAAAGAGAAATTTGAAAAACAGCATTTTGATAAGGTCAGATGTTCCATTTTGATCTTTTTGGAATGAAATGTTTCAATTTTCTGTTTACAAACAACTTTTCATTTCAATTATTTAACATTTTATGTTATGTGTTTTTTCAAAAAAAGTCAAAATCGCAAAGACAACATTTTGATTTAACCCAAATTAAATGATTCAAGGCACTCCAAATGAATTTTCAGATATTTCTGCAGGAAATTCAGAATTTTTTTTGTTTTACTCCATTTTGGAATGAAATTCAGAAATCATGAAATTTCATACTCAATGTCACTGGACCTTTCTACGGCAAGCAAAAAATTCTACAGAGGCTGACTGAACTTCTCACCAAAAAGGAAAAGGTAATTTATTTAGCTCAATCAACTGTTAATTTGGGGAATTAGATATCAAACATAGACAAGACTACACATAACTTTACTACATGAACAAAGGTATTCATTAAAATATTGGGCAAAGATTAAACATGGAGTAGTGCATTTTTCTAAACAAGGGGCCCAATGTCCATCTGTTTGAGATGAAAATTGTTTAAAGTCCAGATTTTGGGATATTTTCAAAAACAAAAGCACATGACCAGTTCTCTGATGTTTATGGGATCAGATTATTCATGAAGGTGAAATTCACCAGTGTGCACATGGACAAAGCATCTCTTCAGGTTTCTGTACAAGGTGAATTTTACCTGTTGGGGGATTCAGTCGATATCCAGATGTTCCAAAAATGTGCATAATTGTCCTTGAATGTTTCATGAATTTTAGCACAAATTATTATTGATTAAAAGATTCCACTGGAAGAGTGTTGTTAACCGTTGGTTAGTCTTACATTCAAAATGTATGTCACCCAATGAGAGAGCAGAAAAAATATCATCCCACTTAGACAACACCACCCTCTGAACAGCAAAATGAAATTTCCTCAACAGCTCACAAGCCTGAATATTGCTCATTTAAATAGTTACTAACAACAAACTACTTCCAGAAATTGGGGCCAGTTTGAGAATGATTGGTTGTTCTGAGAAGGGGATGAATATGGTATTAATATTATACATCAAGTTTACCTAGTTTTCCTTAACACTTTTTCTTACCAAAGCAACTTAGCTAAGATGGAAACACACAGATGACTGCATTATACATACCATGTTTACAAGATAAATTTTGTTCACTATGTAAAATGTTATGTACCCATTTAAAAAAAGAGGCTTAAAAACTCAATTTATACAAAAACTAATCTTTTCCAAGGGAACCCTCATGAAAGACAAAATTGTGCTCTCTCTATATGTGAAACTTCTGCCATTCTAGCTGTGCAATAGGTGAGGCAGGGATGCTGCAGAAATAATACAATGTGCTTAAAAATTGTATAGTAACATACTATATTCAACAGCTCAGTATTAAAGTTGCATAGATGATCTCAGATTTAGTATTTCCTGATCTATTTATTTTTGAGTTATTGACTTTGCAACCTTACGTAGTGTGCTCTTCACATAGTTTCTTTGCATGGAATTTCCTAGGTTGTTTTGAAAAAGAAGAAGAAAATAAAATAGTGCCTTACATGGTCAGTTTGGTTAGGCAGTGTAAGAATGCCCAAAGTGAAAAAAGGGGATGCTACAAATACAGGTGTGATCTGTCTGTGTTAGGGTGACCAGACAGCAAATGTAAAAAATCAGGACGGGGGTGGGAGGTAATAGGAACCTATATAAGAAAAAGACCCCAAAATTGGGACTGTCCCTATGAAATCGGGACATCTGGTCACCCTAGTCTGTGTGCACCTGAGAGCACAATTTTGCCCAAATCCACCAAAGACAAAATATCAACTCACAGTCTTAAGCAAAAATGAACTAGTGGGGAATGTGATTTTAGAATGCAAGGGAGAGATTTCCAAAAGCACTAAGGGATTTGGGAGCTCAAATACCATCTTCTTTCAGTGGGACTTGTGATCCTAAATCCCTTAGGTGCCTTTCTAAATCCACATTGGGGGGTAGGGGAACTATTAGAATGGCAAGGACTGTTCAAATCCCTGGGCAATACCAGAATTGAAGGATTAACTACCACATGCTACATCAATGTGAAACTGTCGTTCTAAAATAGCTAGTGCCCATTCCCGGTCCTTGCACTTTGGCCTGTAGCGGGATTTCGGCAGCTACAGTGTATGTGTTAACCAATTGGAACTGATCCGGAGCGGACAGGGATAGAACCAAACCCACACTTTGCATCTCACCCTCCCTTGAGAGACTCTAGCTAAGTGCTGTAGCTGAGGTGTATCCCCAGTGCAGGAGAAGTGGAAAATACTTCCCATAGGCTGCAAATGAGGCTCTACCAGGGTTTAATCCAGCAGAGACATCTGCCGCTGACGGTCTATAATTCCTTGTGGCCCCTGTGGCTTGGGAAGGGCAGGAGGCTGTGACTTCACCCTGCCCGTGGCCCTCAAGGCTGCAGAGGGAGAGGGCTGGTGTTCTGCTTGGTGCACTAGCCCCTGCTACCACTGGGAGACTCCTGGTTGTTCTCCAGTGCCATCGGACAACCCCCTCCCTGCAGCAGGTGGGCTAAGGCAGTAGCAGAGTCCAAAAGGCAGGTTAGAGTCTCCCATGAAGTACGCGGCACCCCCTGCTGCCTGGAGCCACAAACCCTCTCCAAAGCTCCTGCAGATGCATCAACAGGCACGTGTGCTGTGAGGTTGGGACTGACTTTTTCCATGTTTGTGTAGGTCAGGAAAAGACGAAGGAGGGGTAACCAAGGGGGAAAGGCTCCCAGCGCGTGGACTGGGTTTCAGAGCCTGGGCCAGGGGTTAGGAATCTGGGAGGATGGGACCTGAGAGAAGTTTCACAACCGGGTTGGGTTGGGAAGGAAAGTGGGGTGAGGAGTGTTGCACTTTGGACGGGGTACTCTTAGAGCTAAGAGGGTGCTTCTCCTTCACCTTGTCATCCTTGTTCCCCCCTCCTCTCACTGCTGCCCCATCCTGCAGATACTTCTGACCTGGTTATCTGTGCCCTTCCCTCATGAACGTCTCTCCTCTCCTCCCCTGCACTTGGCACACTGGCTGCAGGCTGGCGTCTGACTGTTTCAGAGATGAGGGTCCCAGCTGTGCACTGTTGGGCACTGGTGCCTGGCTGTGACATCATCAAAAAGGCCCAACCAGCCCGACAGGATGCAGCTTTGGCCAATCCTGGTAAGATTTTCAAAAAATAAGGGCAAAAAAGTGCGGCTCTGAAATCCGTTTGTAGGACCTTCAATAAGGGGCCTGATTTTCAGAAAGAGCTGCTGAGGGCTCTGCACATTCAAAACAAGGGGCTCAGGAGCCTAAATGTGGATGTGGGAGCCTAACTTTGAAAATCAGCTTTGGTGTCCCCACCCACAGACTAATTACACACAGGCCATGACCCAGAGAGGCAGAAGGGAGCCCAGCTCCCACTGACCTGCAATGGGTGTTGTGACTTAACACTCGCGTGTTCTTTTGAAAATCCCAGGCCATGTCTCCTCCCTGGTGGAGCGCTCTGCTGTGCATGTTTACCAGAGATCAGAGAAGGAGAGGCCCTGTGGCTCCGCCCCTTCTTTTAGACCAAAGGCCAGTGGAGAAGTGGGATCCATGCTCAGCCATTCAGAGAGCAGGAAGAAGTGAGATGTCTTAACATCCTGGGCCCAGTTCACAACATGGCTCAACTCCCTACCTCCCCAGCCCTGGTCTGTGCAGATTTGTAAAAGGTGAAGCAGGTGGGTGCGGGGTGGGGGTGTGGTTGTTTTGCCTAGACCTTTCTCTATGCTTTTCAAGATATCCACACACAAAAATAATCCCATCCTAAATTAGGATGACCAAAAGTCCCGATTTTATAGGGGCAGTCCTGATATTTGGGGTTTTTTCGTGCCCATTACCTCCTACCTGCATCCTGATTTTTCCCACTTGCTATGTGGTCACCCTATCCTAAATCTGGATAAGTCAAAATCTTCACAAAGTGGGAATGTGGAGGGCAGGGGGCTAGAAATTGGTTTGGGTTAATTGAAATGGTTTCTTTCAATAATCTCAGAACATTTTGTTTCCATGTTGACCATTTAAAATTCTTTATTTCTTTAACTATCATTAGCTTCAATTTAAAAACAAAAAGTAGTTTTGAACTGGAATTTTTTAGTTAGAAATTATCAAAAGAAAAGTTTTGACAATGTCAAAACTTGAAAAGAAAAAAAATTTTTAGTTGAAAAATTGATTAAAACCAACCCTTTCCTGGGCGAAATTTTGGTTTCACCAAAAAATTCTTTATCAGCTTGACTCTTGCCCTGGGTGTCAGGCTGATCGCGTGATCAGGTGATCCAATCACCACAGCTTCTGGGGTTGTTTGACATCCCTATCTCAGCAGGGCTCTTTTGTTTTCAGATCTCAGATTTGCATGGAAGTGGAAATAACACTGCAAATGACCCAGGGTGTTGCTGAGTGCTACCAAAAGGGGCTCTCGGCTCCCTGGCAATGGTTTGTCAGTTTACACTTGCTACATTTCCTTTCAACTACAGGTTTTTTTTAAAAGACTCGTAAAAATTTCGAAGTGCGTGAATGGAAGTAAAAAAATAAGGACATTTGTATGATTTTTATAAATAAACAGCACAGCAAGAATTAAATAGAACACGGCCAAAGAACATTTAGCCAGACATCGGCTTTTACAGCTTGTTCTCCTCAAACAGGATCTGGGCATAGACCGTCGTGGTGGGCACACCTTTGGCTGCCTGATGGGGCTTGATCAGCTCAAGTTCGGCGTACGTTAAATTCTCCTCTGCAATTTTCGGCTACAAAACAGAACCACAAAATAGAACCACAGGATTAGAAAGGATCACAAGGTCCATCTAGTCTAACTCCCTGCCAAGATGCAAGATCTGTTGTGCTTAAACCATTCAAGACCAATGGCTATCCAGCCTCTTTTTGACAACCTCCAGTGAAGAAGCTTCCACAACCTCCCTCAGCATCTATTCCACTGTTCTATTGTTCTTACAGTTAGGAAGTTTTGCCTAAGATTTGCCTTAAATCTAAACTTAAAATAAATAGTTACAAGGTTCTTATGGCCCTCCCAGTGGGACAGCTGAACACGAAGGATTGCTGTAGTGTCTTACCCAATAAGCCAGATTTTAAAGGTGTTCAGGTGCCTGCCTCCTGTGGATTTCACTAGGAACTGGATGGGTAAATACTTTTTTAAAAAATCTGGTCCAATGGGCATTGTTTTCCTCTCAGCTCTACATTGCAGCAAACCAGTTTACTCCTCACTAGAACTTGCTTGGAGTTGGCGGGAAGAAAGGAGAAAAAGTCATGAACATATTTTTGGGGAATTTGCACCTATTTTTATTCCAAAATTTTGCTATTTGAATTTTTGTTTTTGTATTTCTCAATTCAAAAGTTCAAAATTTGAAAAGTGGCCACCAGCTGTTTTGTTGGTCAGAAAAACAGCAGAAAAAATGTTCCATTTCCCCCTTTATTTTCAAATTTCAAAGTATGAAAAAATTTCTACCGGCTGTGCTCCTCACATGCACCAGTATCCATCACACAACAATCAAACTCAGAGGCAGCTATTTTTACTTTCCTGAGGTACTTCTGTTATTGATATGTAGTGTTCTTATGTTACCTAAAACTCTTCTCAGTGCCTTACAGAATAAGCCAAAGGTCTGTTTCTCATCTTACCCTGATTGTACACCCTTGTGATGCTTGACTTCAATGGGGTTTCTTCCTGTTTTAGATGAGGTCAGACTTAGGCCAAGGTCCCTGCCCCCAAAAGTCTAAAGCATTGTTAAAATTGGCAAATATTTGACCCAAAACAAGATACAGACAACTGAGTTAACATGTATGGTTTTATTTAGCTAATTATAAATATGCCACAGAACAGCCATCAGGTGATATACCACTGTCCAATTCATCTGGATTCAGACTGGTCTCAGGACATGAGACCTATATCCTTGATTTTCCAGTCTCTCATACTCTGAAATGACTAGTGTTGATATATGCAGTATTATAGCTATGTTGGTCCCAGGATATTAGAGAGACAAGGTGAATGAGGTAATATCTTTTATTGGACCAGCTTCTGTTGGTGAGAGAGACAAGCTTTTGCGCTTACACAAAGCTCTTTTTCAGGTCCTGGAAAATAGTGTTGATATACACAGGATTCAGGAAGCTGGTCTTATCTCTTTGTTACATTAACCAACAAGGAACTGAACTTGGCTGTTGGGCCCATAATGCATTGTGCTCCAAGAAAAGTCTAAACATACACTGGATCAATTTGAATATTGTACAAAGCCTGAATAGGACCAAGTGCAAGACTGGAGTGGACTTGGGATATTATAGTTCCTGTGAGTAAAATACTCAAGATGAGATGGACAACATGGGTGAGGTAATATCTTTTATTGGACCAACCTCACTCTCCTTGTCTCTCAAATATCTTGGGACCAACACAACTACAACACTGCAAACAGCATCAAGATAATGGTGCTAATTTTCAGCCTAAACAGTTCATCTGCTTTCTTCAAATACTTGTAGAGAGTTATCTTGTCATTTGGCCAAGCCATACATATTTAGCTCTGTGACTATTCACTCTGAGTCTGTCCCTTAATCCTCTTCTGTTGCTATTATCTGGACTCTTTGCCTTGAATATCACTCTCTATCTGTGTTCATTTCCAGATGTATTCGCTTGCATTTTTCCAGCACAAATCTCATTTCATTATATCCTCTCCATAGATCTGCTCCTGCACCCCTGTCCTCGGGTCGAATCTGCTGAGGAAGTGGTATCTCCTTGAAGTCAGCTGAACTGCTCACAGGAAGAGGGGCTAGGTGGGTGAGTAAGCATGTTTTGCAGGATAAGAACCAATGGCCTCACTCCTGCAAACACTCGTGTGTTTATCTTCGAGTACATAAATAAATCCCATTCAACCTCAATTTCTGCTTAGCACAATGCTGCAAAGCTGGAGTATCAAATTTCTGTTCATTTTCATAGACCATAGATGTTTAAGGCCAAGAGGGCCTCTTGTGAACATCTAGTCTGGCCTCCTGCATGATCACCCAGTGATTCTTGCATCACATCCAGACCTTGTGACTGAGCTAGAACATCATTTTTACAAAAACATGCATACCATCTTGATTTAAAGACTCCAGTATTGGAGAATCCATCACATCCCTTGGTGGATCCAACAGTTAGTTACCCTCACTTTAAAAAGGTGCTGCTTATTTCTAGTCTGAATTTATCTACTTTCAATTTCCAGCCATTGGATCTTGTTTTGCCTGCGTCCTCTAGACTGAAGTGCCCTTTGGAGGTTTCATAGCCGTCTGTGCCCCTCAACCATCTCTCCTCACAGCTCGCTTTTATTTAATCCAAAATCTAAAATTGGGAGCTGAGCTAATTACATATCCCATTAATAGAACAGTAAGAATACTCAAAGTATTTAGGCTATAATGTAAGATATACAGTAACAGATCCATCCTAAAAGCCTGAAGCCACTGGAAGTTTTGCCATTGCCTTCAATGCGAGCTGGATTGGGCTCTAAATGTAAAATTGCCTGGTGTAGGTGGAGACCCTTCCAAAACTAAATCTGGTGAGACTTGGCAAACTGGTCATTGCCAGTTTAAAGCTCTACATTGCTGTGGCCAGTTCATCCTTTGCAATGGAAATATTTACATAGTTTGTAGAAATCAATTGCTTGGGGCAAACTCAACCCATGTTTGCGTTCCCCTCTGCTGTTTAATTACATTTCACGTTTGTTTCCATTTAGAAAATGCCGTGTGTCCTAAAATAGCCACCCCGACGCCCAGCTCATGTAAATTTTAGAACCAAGATTTATGAAATCATATTGTCCAGGTGTTTTATTATATTATCTCAAAATTGCATTGTTTTCTAGTGTAGATTATCTCTTTATTCCTCTTTATTCTATTATGTTTGGATATGAAAAATAACACTAGATTCCCCAAAACAGGTCATTGGGCAATGATGGCTGATGTGTTGCTTTCATACATTTTTATGATGTTCCTATAGTAAACATAATTTAATAAAACCAAAACACACTAAATAAATAATTGCATCTAGAAAAGCAATAAAACCAAATAAAATTAGTACTTTCATAAGTGGAAAAGGTACTGCAATTACTGCTACAAGCAACAGCACACCATAAAATGTGTAGAATAATTTCCCTTATGCATATTTCTAGTATGTAATAATTTGATTGAAAATATGAGGAAACACACAGGAGGTTCAAAATTGAGAAGTGTGTACAGCTTTCAGCAAAGGATGTGTAATAACAGTACATGGGAGCCAACGCTATTTTAAAGGTCCTATAATATCTAGGGGTTTTTTTGTGTGTGTGTGTGGCGGGGGTTTTCTGGCCACTTTTCTGTATTTCACTCATCGGCCATGAGTTATTTTGCTAGTTTGCTTATCCGAAAACAAATTTTCAGACAGCCAGGGAAAGAAAACTAATTCCGCAACTCCTCTCATTTACATTTGATAGCATTTTGGCAAGGTAAGAGCTGGGAAAATGCCACTCCTCTGTTATCAGAACAGTATCACCCCCTTAATAACAAACAGTCTCATCAGCAGGGCTGGAAGATGAGAGGAATGAAAAACTGGCCATTCTCCTTCTATGTTTCAAAGAGGTACATGGCTGAGTTAGCAATGCTACCACAACTATGACTGACCACATTGCTACGCACTTTGGAAAATTAGATGGTCTAAAATGGTGTCATAAATGAATTCTTCAGAATCTAAATCACTTCCAAAGCAAGGTTTCTAGATTCCGAGCTTTCATCTTGGTAAATATTGTTTTCTCAGGCTTCATGATCAATACAGTGTAACATATATCACAGAATCATAAAACTAAGAAGAACAATCATTATTCTCCTTCCAAGTCTTCTTCAAGTTAGTTTTTAAGTTACTCCAGTAATGGGGCTTCTCTAGGGAGACTTTTTCATAGAACTCACCACTAGCTATATATTTCCTGATAGTCAGCCTGCATAACTCACCATCTGAGATGTTAGAGTTGAGCTGGAAAATACTTTTTTTAAAGTGGGCTCATACCATTTTTTGTTTTTATTATGTCATAGAAAAGGCCAGAAAGGTATGAAGTTTTAAAAAAATAATTATTGTTTAATTTTGACCTTAGAGTGATCAGGAATGTCAAGTCTGGCTTAGCCGGAGAACTTCTGGGAGGTCTCAGGGATGTTTCTTGTGAGCTCTCACTGAAGGAGTGAAAGGTTTTGAACCTTTAAGCAAGGATTCCTTTATCCAAAGTGGTAACTTTTCAGCAGTCTAACAAAATAGCCCATGTTCCCCCCCCACTTCTTAATAGCTGAACTTTCACTCTTTCTGCTCTTGTGATCTCACCATTTTGCTAGCTCTCTGCTGAGTATGAATTTCTAATTTAAAAAACAAGCAGATTTTTTTAAAACCAGTCATTTGGGCTTCCTGTATCCATCATAAAGAGGCAAAAAAGTCCCAAACCTGATCGATTCCACTTGGGGTTCATTTTTAAATCTCAGTGGACAGAAAAACTTCAGCAACTACTGCATCAGTTAGCAATGAAATTCAGTATCTCCACATTCTTGCACTGCTATCAGACTGTCATGGATGTGGTGGTGAGTGACTGTAACAAAGGCGAGGAGGGGAGAAAGTGTTATGTTTACTTGCCTCAGTGAATTACTGGCTGTTTATTTTTGGGCCTTCACAAATATATATGTCCCAAACAGGTACCTCAGAGAGCTGCGTAAATATTAACTTTATAGTAGCTCTTGTGTATTACAAAAACCCTTCAGAGTGAAACTCTCCTCTGCCTGGCTGCATTCAACTGGGGGCGTGTACGGACAAGGAGAGTGGGAATGAAGCAGTTCCAGTTGTAAATTAGCTCCCAAAGCTCCTGCCAACAGTTGACTTGGTAGCTCAGGGGGGTGACCTCACTGTGCTGTGAGGTGTCGATTGCTACTTCAGAGAAAAGACGATTCACTTAAAAATGCCACATGTAGACATGAGTTTTGACATTGTTTCTTTGATCCCACTGCTCTCTGACATGAACCTTTCCAAGTCCTGCCCCTGTTAAGTTGAATCTAATCCGGTCCCTCAAGAGTTGAGTTTTTCAGCCATGCCCAGATGCTATAAATTATTCTTTCCTTGGTATTTTCCCAAATGGACAATTTTTCACTCGTTTTCTTTTGCACATGCCAGACATAAAGCTTGGGCTCTTTCCAATTGATATTTGAGTAACATCCTGTTTTGCACTCCTACTTTGTGACCGCTCCACATGAAGAAGGCTGATGTTATCCAGATGGTGCAGCTCAGACACATAAATACACAGTGTCACATCCCAAATATTTACAGCAGCAGAAAGCATTGACAGGCCTCTCCAGGCCATTTGGAACTGTCCCATCCCAAGGACCAACTCATTGGTCCTCTTTGCAGAAAGGCAGGGAGGGGATGAAACAGCATAAATCACAGAGTGCAAGAGAATGAAACGGAAGAGGCACCCTCATTCCAGACAGTCTTTCGTGCAAGCCCTAGGCTGTCGGAGCCAGGACTATATGGGACAGCTGCCATGTTGGCCAACGCTGGGAATTGAACTGGGGACCTCCAAAGGAAAATACATGAGTCTCTACAGCTTGTGCTAAAGAGTTAGTATGTGTAATGGGGGGTCTGTAACAGACTCACATCCTCGCTCAGTAGCGTGCTGTGGGAGGATGTGTAGCACCCACTGGCCAGGGGCTTATACATGTGCCCTACACTGCAAAATGCAATTCCCATGGTTAATGTTGCCAAATGCAGCACAAACTCCTGCTCGGTAGCTTCTGCCTCCCCCCATGGGGCACAGGGGCATTGGAGGGAACAGTGCACAGCTCTTTGGCACAGGCATCATGACACTCCATGCGGCTGTTCTGCTATAGGGAATGAGCCCTTGGGAGCTGCAAGCTTTCCCTGGGATTCTCTACAAAGCCTTAGGATGGTGGGAATGACAGACCCATGCTCCACCTCTGACGAGGCTGTCTAAAAGCCTCCTTTTCTCCAGCTGTGCCTTTTTGCCTGGGTATGGGGTGGGGTGGGGAATCAGCTCACTGTGTTCTTAGGAGTCCTCAGTCCTTTAGCAGCCATGAGCCACATGGGACTTTGCAGGAAGGAAGCTTCCTGGATGCCCCAATCTCCTGACCTCCAGAGCCTCTGCAGGCTCTGGGACAGTGGAGATCTTTCTGGGGATTTCCCCCTGTTTAGCAGATGGGGTGAGCACCTGGGGAGCAGAGGAGGTTTTATCCCAAGGCCAGAAGGGATCATTGTGATCATCTAGTCTGACCTCGTATATAGCTCAGGCCATAGAACTACAAAATAATTCCTAGAGCAGAGCTTTTAGAAACACATCCAGTCTTGATTTTAAAATGGCCAGTGATGGAAAATCCACCACAATCCTTGGTAAGTTGTGCCCATGCTTAATTATCCTCACTGTCAAAAACATACACCTTATTTCCAGTCCAAATTTGTCTAGCTTCAACTTCCAGCCTTTGCATTGTGTTTGACCTCTCTCTGCTAGATAGAAGAGCCCATTATTAAATATTTTTTTCCTGTGCAGGGACTTACAGACTGTGATCAAGTCACCCCTTAACCTTCTCTTTGTTAAGCTAAATAGACTCAAGAAGCTCAATTTCTCACTAAAAGGCAGGTTTTCTAATCCTTTCATCATTCCCATGACTCTTCTCTGAACCCCTCTCCAATTTATCAACATCATTCTTGGATTGTGGACATAAGAACTGGACACAGGATCTCAGCAGTGGTCACACCAGTGCCAAATACAGAGGTAAAATCACCTCTTTACTCTGAAGTGTAAAGATTCCCCTGTCTATACATCCTGGGATCACATTAGCACTTTTTTGCCACAGCATCACACAGGGTGCTCATGTTCAACTGATTATCCACCATGACCCCCAAGCCTTTTGGTTTTGGTGAATTCTAGTGCAAATCCTATTGACTGTGAGAAGCCCCAGGGGATTCTTGTTGCCCAGTTTGGCACACAGGAACTTGGGCTCAATATTGAAACCTGAGTGACTAAAGCGAGGTGCTGAAATCCATATTTGGGCACTTTAGGGAGACAGAGTGGCCTCCCTCAGAGCAGGAGAGCGAGGGACCACTACACTCTCCATGGTGGGTGGAGCTACATCTGCCCCGCCTGCCCTCGCTGGAAGTCCTGAGGCTGGACAGGAAGTATAAAAGGAGTGCCTGGAGCTCAGCTGGGGCTGGAGCACCAGAGAGAGCAGACAGCTCTTCCAGGGAGCTGGGATCTCAACAGGGTCCCAAACTAGGCTCCGAGTGGAGCTGCACCTTGCAGCTAGAGGAGACAGATAAGTGCCCTGAGGAGCTGCCAGGACCACCATCAGACGAATGCCCTGAAGAGCTGTGGGGAGTGCCGGCAGCTGAGTACCCCGAGGAGACAGAGGACCTTTGGAGTGCAGAGCCCAACACTCAGACTGCAGTAGGAAGTAGCCCCGGGGAGCCAGACTCCAGTCTGGTTCTGCTTCCGGAATGTTAGTCAGCGTGTTGCAGTGGGATTCCCTGCTGACCCAGTGGTGGTGGAACACTCTGCCACTGTTAGGGCCCTGGGGTGAGACATGGTGGAGTCCGATGAACCCATGTCCCCTGGTCCCTGCCACTTCACCTCTGGAGTGGCAGCCTCCACATGCGAGGCCCAAGAGGCCTGCGTTTGTCTGCCGTGCACCTGAACCAGGACGCCCAATCCCAGACTGCTTTGTCTGCTCTGTCTGCCCTGCCCCGCCTAAAGGGCCCTGAGATCACAGACTCTGCTCTGCCCTGCCCAGGGAAATGATGCTCCCTTATAGACTGTTAATTACTATTGGCCACAACCAGAAAGTGCTGGGCTATAGACTGTGCTCTGCCCCACCCAGGGGGCTGGAGTTTCTTGGCTTACAGTTGGCCTGTAGTGAGACAGAATGACCTCCTTCCCCATTTTTAATGATCCACACAAAGGACCATGTGCAGGTGGATAAGGTTTCCAAGAGTCCTGTGGTCCTGTCCTTCCAGAGGTCCCAAGAGCTAGGGAGGATGGACCCTTTCACCCTGAACAGTGTTTGAGCAATGAAACAGTTCACAATTAGGAAGCAGAGATAATGCTACAGCCTTGGGTCGAAAACTCTGAGCTAAAAGATCCCGTTTTGTTAACCAAGGCTTTAGCTGTCTCATCAACCACTATCTGTGACCCAAGCTCTAAAGGGGGTCAGTCTGTTACACTGAGTGGGGGTGGCTGCGCTTTGGTTGAAATTTCTCAAACTGCTCGGTGCTGGTTTAACTGGCAAAACTCCCGTTGGCTTCAGTAAGAGCAGCGTTTGGCCAACCCAAGGTGCTTTTGACAATTCCACGCTTTATACCCAATGGGAAATCCTGCCAGAAAGTCAGATTTTCCCTTGGAAAAGAGGAGTCTTTAAAATTGTTTATGCAGACACTTGTGACAAGTTAGTGCTGCTACAAAGATGCAGCTGGATCTGCAAGTTGAATTAGTCCTTGGAAATGAAAGCACAGTGCAATTGTTGGCCAATGTGAGCTCTGAAACATCAAGGGTTCAACTGAGTTTCCATATGAAGGGATCAATAACTATGGCATTGGGATGTCACATGCTGTCCTTATTTTTTTTTTTTATCTTAAAGTTAGAAATATGAATCAAGCACATCTGCTTGCCCAGGAGAGAAGGGCTGCTTCTCTCACCTACATTATCTTGGGGTGCGGGGGGAATGCTATGTGGCCATTCTTTATTCACCAGAAAAGTAACTGCTAGAGGAAAAATCCCACAGAATCATTTCACACATGGACTTTGGCTCTAAGCCGGAGGCTTGTCCATCCTTAGTTCAAACAGGTTTTAGCCCTTTTCAGTGTAATAGCTCATCCCTAATATAATGCTACCAAAGTCATCAAAGTTACACTAGGGATGGATTTGGTCCACTGAGTCCCATTTTGATCACCTCCTCTTAATAAGATATAATGGGGATTAAAAAGGTCCCAAGAAGGGGAATAAATATGGTTAGAGTTCTATTGGGACTTTCATTAAAGAGGGACACATCAAAAACGATATTGCCCAAAGGTCATCTGCTAAGAGGTGTGTTGCAGATGTTCAGTGCTTATTCCAGCTCCATCGAAAGGTTTGATAAGGTTTCACAAACTATTTTTGTTTATCTATGAAGCTAAGATGACTTTTGGTCTTGGCATGAAAGCCGCCATAACTCAACAGGTTTGCATGCATTGTGCTTTGAGTTTGAACCTGAATGTGAATGCAAACTTCAGGGAGTGCACAAGAAATGTTCTCAGGAACCCTTCAAATTCCCAAATGCTAATTTCACAACTCCTACAATGTGTGTCTGAGAAGAAACTGCAAAAAATAGGGTTATCTAGTATGGAAAGGAAATGAGTAATGGGACTAGATGAAAGGCTTCAAGATGACAAAAGGACCCGTGAAAATGGATCAGTCAATTTTTCTGTGTGTATCTGCTCAATTTCATATCATTTCTACAGAGATCATTAACATCTTGAGAGTTCACAGCTGAGTCTGACATGTCCTGGGGAAAAATAACCTTCCCCAAAACACCTGGCACAGTCTTTGACTCCTACTCATCCAGAGGGCGCTCATGTCTCATCTTTCATATGGTCAGACTCTCCAAATAACTATATAATATACAACTTACCTTTCCCTCAGGGAATGAACCAAACTCATTCTTGGTATAACCCCAACTGGAAAAATAATCATGCAAACGTACTACCTTAGACATAAAATTGACTGCTTCATCTTTACCAGGTTAATAATTGCAATGGGGGAAAAAAACAAATGGCATTTTATTCAATCATTAAAAAAATCACTCACCTATGGCATATGGATGAGTACAATGTTGTATGTAAAGGATGAATTTGTTCCCATGCCTGCAAGAGGCTGTAATTATAAAATGACTAGTTTAAAAAT
Source organism: Dermatemys mawii (assembly GCA_007922305.1). NCBI lineage: Eukaryota > Metazoa > Chordata > Testudines > Dermatemydidae > Dermatemys > Dermatemys mawii. The sequence continues at coordinate 44,414,893 of ML677335.1, read as the reverse complement.
ATCACTCCAAAATCACTATCTGATATTGGAAAGTGCTTTACCAAGCAAGGGTTTATAAAGCAGCAGCTAAAAATCGTGTCTCTGTATTTCACAAGATTATATTTCCGAGACAGTAATTGGATTGTCTCTAATTCACTGATACTTAAAACCCTTAATTATGCTATGGTGCTAGCTCCTAGTACATAATATTCATGTTCTCCCTACAGTGAGTCTGGAGCTGCTATGGTTGACTGTAGTGCCAGGAACATTTTTCTTGAAGCTAAAAGTCAAAGAGCTGTTTGTTTAGGAAGACATAAGCTGTAATGCTTTTAACCTGCTCTGTGTAGGCATGTCTCTCAGTGTCTTTTTAAGAAGAAGATGACAGTGATTTGAAATATTTAACTACATTCATTATACTTAAAAGTAAATGCTTATTATGGGGGTCACACTGAAGGCAAAGCTTGATTTATAAGGAAATATATGCATTAAGAAATATGACCAAATCATACCTTTCTTGGATATCTTCACTAGTTTCCTGTCCTCCTAGCCTTAAAAAAACCATCGCTGAGGTTTTTGGAGTTGTCCCTTTGGAAGAAATGTATGCCAGGGCTAGTCATGTTGATGAATTAAGCATTAGACTCTAATTTCTTCTGGGCAGGGCCTGTCCTTAATGTTATGTACTGTACAGCTACTGAGTGCATTGTCAGTGCTTAGCACAGACTAATCATTAAGGCTGAGCTTTTCAAAGCTGCAGAAAGAATTTGGGCACCTAGTTAACATTAAAAGGAATTGGGAATCCAAAACTCTCAGGTGGCTTTGAAAAAAATCCAGCTTAAAAGTAAGAGCATGTATCAGAGAAGGGAGCCTGCATCAGCTTTTGGGAGTGTTCTGCCTTTGCTTGCGTATAGCCAAAGTGACTCCCTTAGCCCTGTCCCTGTGTTTTATAGCCCTGGACCTCTCCCTTTCTCAAATGGCTGTGACATCACCAGAAAAGTCCAGGAAGAGTTATGGAAACCAAATCCTGAAGAATGAAGACCCTTAATAATGAAATGGCCAGTGTGCTTTACCTTTCCAAAGCACTCGACTACTGTAGCTGAGGGAGTCATTTGTAAGAAATAATTTATCCGATCAATTTGGAGGCGTGGAGAAGTTAGGTTATTGGCCACGGTCACACAAGTCAGTGGCTGAGTGAGGAATATTCCCAATCCTGTGTTTTAATCCCCAGACATTCTCTCTTTAAAAACATATGTCTACATGTTCATGTCGGTGCTTGATTAAGGATTGCAGGGTTTGGGTCTATGGATCTAATCCAAGGTCCATTAAACCCATGGGGAGTCTTTGACTTCCTTGGATCAGGACCTAAGTTTGCTAAAGCTCCACACTGTGACAGATACCAAAAATGTTTTATTGAGACTCTGTTTTGAAGCTGGAACCCTGTGCTCCTCCCAGGGCTTGGGCAACCAATCGCTGGGTGACAGCCAAAGGCCTGGCCAACCAACGCGGATGACGAAGTGTAAAACCATGGAAGAATTAGCTTTACCAACTCATAAAACCAAACACTTCTGGATACATGCAAACAGGGCTTCCACTGGCTAAAACAGAAGTTCCCCAGGCGCATGGAGGGCAGAATTTGGCCTTTCTTACTCTCTGAGCTTCTAGCATCTCATCAATATGCATCCTGCCTTATATTTCAGCATCTCTGCTTCTTTGGCCTGCACACATCTCCTGCTCTCACTAATGGGAAAGGACCGCAGGAGGAAGGCATAAGCATCAAGGGGACCACATGGTTTTTATTCCAGGTAAAAGAAGAGCAATATGACTTGAGAGAAGTTTTTTAAAAGGCTTTTTGCTGGGCTGTGGGTTTGAATGTAATATTATGGGGTTGTTTTTTTTAATTTTCAGTTGAGATTATGTCCATATTTTATGCAGATTCCCATATTCATTTCTTTAATTCTTTTATAAAATTCAACTGCAACCAATTCTAGCACATTAACAACAAAAGAAATTCTCTAGCTCATTATAAACATCCTTCCAGAATCCTAAAGCACATGTCCTCTGGAAACAATTTTGCTGGGATTTAGATTATTATAAAACTTCTCCCACAACACTGGAATTATTTGGTAATGTGGCTCTGAGGCCTACCTTGATGGCTTAGGATTTTCAGAGCCATCTGTTTCCATCATAGTTGTGGTGCCTTATCTCACGTTGGGGGAAAGGAAAAGACTGCAAGAGACACTCACAATGCAACAGCTCTGTGTAAACAAGTCTGTCTTTCCATTGACTATCATCAAGTGACCACACAGCACCCGTGAACACAGATCTAGTGCAGAAGGCATTACTACAATGTCCTTTAGCCTAGCATAGGTTGCTGTGCCCTTGGGAGAATACCAATAGGAAATATGCAATAAGTGGTTCAAACAGGCCTCCATCCATGGTACATCTGGGCACACAGTGGCACATCCATGGTACACAGTGCTGGGCTTCTTGAGAAGTTCTCCTGTCCAAATCCCTTGAGGGAGACAGCCTGCTCTGGTGATGAGTGAGAAAACAGGTGTCAGGACCCCTGGGGCCTACTTCCAGCTCAGATGGAAAACTGCCTGTGGGAACTCTGGCAAGTCAGTTAAGATTTTCTATGATCCAGCTTATCCATCAGGGATCATAATAAGAACCCTTCTCCTCAAGATGCCATGAATGGTCACATGTGTAAAGCACTTTGATGATGGAACATGCTACATTATGTCCTGTCATGTGGAAGGGGAGAGGAGTGCAGCTGCTGTGGTGTGGCTCCTCTTCAAGTTGACTTCATAGAAGTTCCTCTGTGGGGTGTTCTACCTGTGTGATTTAGAGGTAGTGGGGACAGAGAAGAGCAGGTATTTGCAGGAATTTCTCCATGCTCCCACAATGGGCTAGCACAAGTTACAGTCCAAGTTCGTGGTAATGTGCGTATCTTCCCCCTTTGCCCCTTGGAGTCTTCATCAGCAAACACCCAGGAGAAGCTGTGGGTTGAGGTCTGGTGGTTGGTTGAGGGGCCAATGCATAGCAGAGACCAGGGGCTTCCCTTTTGGGTCTGGTGAATCTTCAGAGATCTGTGTGAATCCAGAATGAAGCCATAGGTGGGCAATGGAGTCTCTTCTAGTTTCTCGTCCCTTGCAGGGTGTGTGTGCGTGTGTGTGAGGGGTGATTCCCACAGGGAGCATTAGAATAATGCTGAGTTTTATTAAACTCTGAAAGGAGAAAAATGAACATTTTCCTTCTCGCTTCCCCCTGTGCCTATGTAACTCCACTGATTTGACGGAAGTCACTCTTGATTTCCACTGGTGTAACTGAGCTCAGAATTAGACCCGAATTTTTCCACATTCATGCCTGTTAATCCATTTAGGCTGCATTATTAATCTGATTATGGAGAGCTGTAATAACTGTTATTGATTATGGGATTTGGCTTTCATTCCCATGCTGTTTGTAGCTTTAACTAGAGCCAGCCAGAGGATGACAATTTCTCATGACAGCAACACTCGCTTTTAAATTTGGTTTGGTTCTGCACTGGAATGAAACCAAAATGTTTTTGCAAAAACAAACGTGCATCAAAATGCCCAGTTTTGGATCACAACTGGAGCTTTACGGGTCTGAAAGACCCATGCATGTGGAAGACCCAGTTCAAGACCCTGCACAACCTGAGTCACACCTGAGTTTTTCATCCCAAAATGCTACGAATCAGGAAAAACAGGGAATTCTTGGCTCTCACTAAGAAACTTTGTCCAACCAGTTCTGACCTGATGTACTTTTACCCCCAGCGGGTCCATAATGTCTTCTCCGTACGCTCCACAACATGAGCAGGACAACGTTTTCTCATTGATCAGAGACCTGGCATATCAGAAGTGCCGACTTCCTGGTTTCCCCAGGGGTGCTCCACTCCAGGCCCTTCCCCCGCTCCACCCCTTTTCCTAGGGCCCCACCCCTCCACCCGCATCCTGCCTCTTCCTGTCTCGTTCCACCCCCTCCCCCGGAACACACCCCACCCTCGCTCTGCCTCTTCCTGTCCCTGTTCCTCCTCCTCCCACTCCACTCCTCCTGCACACCACTGAACAGCTGATCACTGGCAGGTGGGCGGTGCTGGCTGGGGGGCAGGTGCTGAGCCTCAGCAGGGGTCATGTGATGTAGCCAGCTGGAGAGTAAAAAATATTTGAGGCCAGATTCGCCAGCAGCATTCCAGAGAGACAAAGCAACTGGAATCAAATGTGCTTAAAGTTCAGCATGTGCTTAAGTACAGTGCTGAACCGACGGCTGAGTCTGGCTGTTCATGTGATCTTTAAATAGGTGGTCTGAAGAAGGAAACATCTTAGCTCCAGCAGCGGCCCTCAGACACAATAAATAAGGAGAATAGTAATTAACGCTGTGTATTTATATTGCATAGGCTATAGGGTAGCAGCAGTCTCATGATTTTGAGGGTTTTACTCTGTGACCTCAGTGTTCTATGCACAAAGCATTTGGATGGTGTAATAACCTGCATTCATATAATTCCTTTCATGCATTTTGCAAACTCCACACCCCCCTATCAGTGAAACCTGCCCCCTGTGGGGAGGAAAGCGACAGCCTTTCCAGGAACTCTTGTCTGGCAGGATGTTAATGAACCCAATTGAATTAGGCCAGGACACCACGGTTAGCACCCATTCATGCATGAAGGGGCATGGAAGACTGAATGGCCACTGACAATCAGGTACCCAGTTTCAATTCTCTCATCTGAAAGCAAAGCCATTAAACAGAAGCTCTGGGGACACAGTGCCCCTAATGCCCTGCTGGGGTATTGATTCATTAGCAACAGTGAAAAATGTCAGTCTGCTTGGCTTGCTGGAGGCTCGGTCCATTAAAGGTTGTTAGCCAAGGTGGTCAGGGATGCAACCCCCATGCTCTGGGTGACCCTAAACATCTGTTTGCCAAAAGCTGGGAATGGACAACGGGATGGATCACTTGATCATAACCTGTTCTGTTCACTCCCTCTGCAGCATTTGACATTGGCCACTCTCAGAAAACAGCATGCTACCCTAGATGGACCTTTGATCTGACCCAGTCTGGCCATTCTTATGTTCTTGATCATTTGAGCCTGCAGACTAATCATGAGACCAGGACCAGGTGCTATAGAAACATGGGACAAAGACAGTCTCTGCCCCCAAGAGCTGACAGTCTCTAAGTATAAGAGACAACTGATGGCTACAGACAGACTGACGGGAGTATAAGGAAACAATGAGACAACGTTAGTCAGCATTCCAGGCAGTGGCATCAGCGCAGCAGTATCTGGAGGTTAGTTTGTTTTAAAGATTCATTCACCAATTGCCTTGGAAGTTTTCTTTTCTCTTACCCTAGCTTTACAGATAGGTAACTTCACTTACCTTTGTTCCTCCTGATTTCCCCAGTTTGGAGCAGAATCAGGCCCTATATTTTACATTAGAAAACACTCAAACCAACGTTGCCATCTATCACGTTTTGGGCTATCTGGTATTTTTCTCAAAGCTCCAGCTCTTGGAAGCATGTGAGACTCAATCTCAGCTTTCACTAAAACAAAAATTACATTTCTAGCCCTTACGATTGCAGAGAAAAACTTGATGGGACCCAGTGCAAGCTAAAGGCTCAGACACCAGAAGACAAACGTGATATATCCGAAGTGTTTGACGTCTTGATTTTTAAGACAATCTCACAACTCTCTGAACACTGGATGTTAGCAATACTGCCAAAATTATATTGAGAGAAAAGAATAAAGGGGAAAATAAAGTTCTCTAAAATGACTACTCACCAGGAGAATTTTTCTTTGAGGTTTCAACAGCTTAGGTTTCTGAAAAGTATTGGCTATTGGAGCTATAAAAATAAATACCAAGAGATTACTTCACATAATGCAATTTGGGATTAGTTTTAGCGTGTGCATCAGCAGTTATACACCTGGATTAATAGCAGGTTAGCAACAGCAGCAAAAAACCCACATGTAAGTCTTGAAGTGTGAAGCACGTTGGTTATTAAAACCTGTAATATAGAAAGAGCACCATTTTCAAAGCATGCTCTTCATTTGTGTGTAGCGACATGCCCATGCGTCTGAGTGCTATGACTCACATGAGCTCATGATACCCAGGCAAACTGCACCTCTTGCACGGAAAGCCACATGCAGGGGTCTGCGTGCATGGAGTTGGAGGTTATGTCGAAACCCCCTGTGAAAATTGGGCCCTGAGGACTGGACTTTCAAACTCTCAGTATCTACAACCCAGGCAGGATTTTCGAAGGAGTTCAGGTGCATTTTCTTTTGAAAATCTGCCCATTAAATGTCACAATGGGAGCTGAGGGGAGGTGGGCACATTTGAAAACCTGGCCTTGACAGTCTGGCCCTAGATGTATAAACAGGTCTAAACAGCATGACGTGCCCTAGCAGATCTCAGATAACAAATCCCCTCTCTCCACTACCTTGCCAGTGAGGATTACAAGGCTCAGAGCCTTTAAGGGGCATTTAAATGGGAGTTAGGCACCTAGATACATTTCAGGATGTGGGCCCAAAGCCCTTCACAAACATTGGTTACACATAACAGCACCCATGGGAAACACTCTAGGTATGTAGGGCCCCTATTTGTTAATCAGAGGCAGGGAGACATGAATTAATTTGGCCTAGCTCATGCAGTGAGTGGTAGAGTCCAAGACAGAATCCAGGGGTCCTGGCTCCCAACTCCTTGCCCTCCCTGCTCAATCACACCCCTCGGTGGAAATACAGTTCTGTAGGCTGTGATAGTTGCCTTGTACCTTTCGCTGGGATAGCTGGGGGCTGCTCGGCCTTCTCTTTCTTTTTCTTTACTTTTTTGGGCTGTAGCGGGGACAGACTTGTCACACTGGTGACTGTCTCCCCCGAGCTGGAAAGCAAAGAGAAGGGAAAAGGGATGGTTATGGCAAGAATGAAATCTGTGCAACAACGCATTCCAACTGATTGTTTTCACACAAACAAACAATGTTCTCATGGTCTGTGACAAATGACTTGGATTCTGACTTCAAAAGGTTTGGAAAATCTGTAACAATGCTTTGTAACTTCTGTCCCACTCCACCAGACCCCACGCCTTGCCTAGTACACAGGCTATATGTTGATAGACTTGTAGTTTCATCTGCTCTGGCTAACACAGGAAGTGCACAGTGTCCACATGGCCAGATTTCAACACAGTTTCATTTCAATGGCAATTGTACCTTAGCTATGGTACTAACATGACTCAAGAACGACAGTATCTGCACATTACACTTTGTAAACACCTCCCACCCCCACCACCTCCGAGGGGTAGAAAAGTGCTGTTTTTCTCATGGGGACCACAGGCACACAGAGAGTAAGGCCAGTGATTTCAATGGGAATTAGCAAGTTGGGAGATCTGGAAATTGAAGGCTCTAAGCCTACGTGACTTGCCCAAGCCAGATAGACAGTTTGTGGCAACACAAGCTCGACATCAGTCTCTGATTAACACCTTAACCAGTGGACCATCTACCCTGTGAACTTTTGGAACTGAGAGAAGAATTTGGTTCAGTATCTGGAGACACATGAGTCTGCAGTCACAGAAGACATCAGAGTGATTGCAGCCCTGACAGGTAAAGTCATGAATTTCTATGCTTACTCTTAAGCCATTAACTAGTGTCATTATAGGCCTAGCCCTGTATGGTGTTGAGAGCCTCCCAGGATATGCTGAATTGTTTCTACTTCAAAGGGACTTGTGGGTGCTCACCATGACTTAGTTTTCAGTTGATCAAAAAGTGCCTTAAAAAAGAGCAAACATGATTAACATCAGCCCCTAGTCTCTAATGGAAGCAACTAGAGTTCTGTAGGGTGTCTGTGCTAATGAGCTCTGGGGGAATATGATAGATATGGCATGTCATAAACACACCTGCAGAAAGAGGACCTCTGCAGTTGGGCCACTATGTTTCAGCAGCCTATAAGTCCTACAAAGTTGTCTTAGCTTTGCCAGCGTGATTATCAGCTCTGAAAGCTACAATTAGAGCAGTCCTCCCTGGTTTGAATATGTATGAAAGTATTCAGGCATGTAAGCTGATTGGGTCAAGGACCATCTGTTTGTTCCATTTGCACAGCCCCTAGCACAATGGGGTCATGGTTCATAACTGGAGCTCATGACCACCACAATAATAATTAACAACAACACTACAATCTATTCATCCTAATGCTTTTACAGCTAAGCTTGATGAAGAGGCAGTCACATTGTTAGACAAGAGTAACAGAAATCAGGCCAGATTCTCATTTTAAACAGCTGTAAAGCTGGGGTAATGCCATTGCCAGCAGTGGAAGTACTTTGTATTTACACATGCACCCCTCAGAATAGAACCTGGTTCACTGTTTTTGATGGACTTCATGGTTGGAATATTTAGCCCAAAGTGTAGGTTTATTTTAAAAAGTGGTTTTGTAAAAGTAAATGTTCAATGTTTTTTGTGATTTTTGAAAATTAATTTCAGTTATGCAAACTTAGTTTGAGGGCAGAAGTAATTTAAAAGCTTCCCTGCACTATTGTGAATCTAAACATCACCAGCAATTTGTTACTGCAAGAAAACCACAAAGGGAAATTGACCAAAAAAACTCAACAACGGGAAATGCAACAGAACAGCTTACTTTGTCCAATTGAGCAAAATGTGAAAAAGGAAAGATCATACCCTAATGAAAAGGGGATTTGATTGTCTGAAAATTCTTCTGCATTGAAAGGGTTGTTAGGGCATAAATACGGTTTAAAAAGATGAGTATCCTAACGCTGGTCAGTTAAGCGCAGCAATTCAAAAGGGCTTAATGTCAATTGAGTGCATTCATTATTATTCCTGCTTTGCCACTTTAAAGAGAAACCACCAAGAAACTTATTTGTAGCTTTCCCTTTAATTATAAGTGCAGGGATTGTGCAAGGTTAACTAGCACCAGAAGATACAAGAATTGCACTTGCAGCTTAGAAGCAAGTTCCTCAAACTAAACGAGATTCATAAAGGCTCCTTGGCACAGAAACACTGTCTCTTTGTCTTGCTTCTCTTGTCCAGAGTTAAAAGGAAAGATTCTTTTTTAATCTTGGGATTCCCCCCACAGCTGCCCTCTACCTCCTGGTTTGTACTTCAGGTCACATTATACTTTTCTCATAGGATCTAATGGACTTTTAGAGAGCAAAGGAGAGCAAGGAATTTGGGGAAAAAATAGGCATGCAAGTTGTCTTAAGATTAGAGTACTGGGAGAGAGGGTGATTTGTGGGTCTGTTATTGATACTGAGCATCAATGCACTGTGTTTCTGCATTTCTGACTCTTGCTGAGTTTGAGGGTTTTACTATCCACACTAATGTCAAGGAAGCACCACTTCTGTTTCAGGGTAGTAGCCGTATTAGTCTGTATCCTCAAAAAGAACGAGGAGTACTTGTGAGATTAACCAATTTATTTGGGCATAAGCTCTCGTGGGCTAGGATCCACCATGCATTTGATGAAATGAGTCCTAGCTCATAAAAGCTTATGCCCAAATAAATTGGTTAGTCTCTAATGTGCCATAAGTACTACTCGTTCTTTTCACTTCTCCTGTGTTTGCTTTGGTCAAGTACTCTCCCTCCTCCAGACTGCTACAGGATAACTAGAGATTGAACCAAGCCATGAAATTTGCATGTGGATTTGAAGCAGAAGCTATACTTTCCCAATGGGGGTGAGATGGAGATGTTTCCAAGGGGAAGACTGGCTGTTTGGTTCTGGCTCAGAAAAGGAGGCTGGCCTAGAGTTTAGGGTGCTACTGAGGGACTTAGGAGATCTAAGTTTAATTCCCCACCCTGTCACAGATTCCTTGGGTGACCTTGGGCAAGTTTGAGTCAGATCCTGAAAAAATATTCCAGATCCTAAATTCCATTGATCAGAATGGAAATTAGGATCCTAAATACCTTTTCTGAGGATCTGGGCCTTAATCCCTTTATGCCACTCCTACCCATCTGTATAATGGGGCTGATAGCATTGTCCTATCCTACGGTGGTGTTCTTCAGATACACACATTAAAGACTGTGAGGTCAGGTGCTCAGATACGACAATAATCAGGACCATATAAGTCCCTTTGATAGACATATCTGTGCAATAGGGACCTAGATTTTGGTTCATATCTGAACTGTCCCAAAGGCTGAGTGGAGAGTTGGATCGATTTCTAATCAGGAACTCAGCTATGCACAATGCAATAGTTAGGATTTGCAAAAGTCTCATGGAAACTGGCTCAGAGGATTTGGTTCGATGAATTCTCACACCCCTAGATGCGTGCTCAAGTGCCAAGCTGAATTGAGGCCCTTTATTAGTATTTTTCAATCAGTCTCTCCTGGATGGATTGGACAGATTCTGTGGGACTCATGATCATGTTCCAGGGAAGAAATTATCTTGATTATAGGGTGGAAAATAAAAATTACTTGCATGTTATACGTTAACTAAGGCCCAGATGTGGCAAACACCTAAACTCCGGGGTCAATGGGAATAGTCACACGCTTAAAGCTGAGGGTATGCATAAGTGTTTGCCAGATCAGGGCCTCACACTAAAAATGCTAGAGCTTGGTATGATTCTAATCCCCTCACCCCATCCCTGTTCAGTTATATGTATTTGCTATTTCATTTTTACAATATTATTCCTGCTATACCAGGCACTGGCCGGACGGCAGACTCCATGGCTTACCAGGGCTTTGTATATAACTACCATGCTCTTATTTTGGTCTCTCTGCACTTGTGGGTTTTTTCAAGTGGCTTAATTTTCTCCTTTCCTTGTGTTCTCCACTGATCTATTTTCATTTTTTCCCCTTCCTGCTTCATCTGAGCTGATTGTTTCAAAACAGTAACAAGCAGCACTCATCAGTGAAGTGAAAGATGAAACTGCTGAGCTGTCTCTTCTGAATCCATGCTGCAGTTGCAGTGACTGGAAGGGTCACAGAATAGAGGTCATTCAAAGAGTAACATCAAAGCCTTGGGCTGCATTGACTCTTTTTGAACTATCAATTGCTTTACTGTGAATTCACTTAGGGCTCAATGTAGGGTAGGTTGCTATGCATGAATGCAATAATTATCCCATCAGAGGGGACTGAACATTACACTGGCAGGATCTGGGATATGCTATACTTAGTCCAGGACTAGAGCCAAAAAGCAATAGTAGACTGAGGGATTAGTGATAGATCTGAGGTCCAACATCGTTCAGACTACAAGGGCTAGAAACAAATGCTTTATGTCACTGGAAAGCTGCAAACCTCTGCTTTCTTTGCACTGATATGAAGCATCCACTTCTGGGCCAGGCTGGTCATATGACATATTGTCATTTTTTGTTTTTACTTTAGTTCCAGTATTATTTATATCTCAGGAAACTCAAGAGTTGCAAATCGGTGATTAAATGATCTGAAAACTGGAAGTCTGCCCTCACAGCTGTGCAGAGTAATTAACCACTGCAACAGCTTACCAAGGGACCTGGTGGATTCTCTCCAGTCTTAGGAGTCTTTAAACAAAGATGGGATATCTTTCTCAGAGATCTGCTCCAGCTCAGCCACAAGTTATTCAGCTGTATGCACAAATCATTAATAAAAATCGATGGCCTGTGCTATGCTGGAGCTCAGACTAGATAATCAGAAATGGTTCCATCCTAGTCTGAGAGGGCCAGATTTATAAAGCCATTTAGGTGCCTAATTCCCATTGGAGTTAGTGGACGTTAAGTGCCAAATAACTTTAAAATCTGACCTTAAGTGACTTAGGAGCTGCTGAGTCTTAGGTTCCTAAGTCACTTAAGCACTTTGAATCCTCACTTCCCACTCAAATCTATGGCCCTACAAAGCTGCAAAATCAAGAGTAACTTCACTGAAGCTAATGGAGTACCACCACTATAAATCTCATCTGAGGTTGTATGTATGTCTCAGGGTGGGATTTTCAGAAATTTAGGGGCACAAATCAATGGGACTTGTGCTCCTAAATAACTCCTGAAAATCCCACCGTGTCTAATGCTAAAAGTCACAGTTGCTGTAGAGGGTAAAAGTAACGGGAATAGGAATGTCATGTTTGCAAAGGCTGCTCCCCAGGAACCCTGCGGTGGGAACAACAGCACCAATATTTACAGGAGCAGTAAAGTTATCTATGCACAAGTCCTGGCCCTGTTCTCCCAAGGGGAAGATCTGTAAGATCCCAGCTCTCCTTTTTTAAATTCAGTGCTGACCTTTACATGTTGTTAAACTGTTGACAAACCAACTGCTGCACACAAACACGTCAAGTTCGGTGCCACAGAGGCCATACCGATTTTTCCAGTTTTCATTCCAGCAAAGTTGATGGTTCAAATCCCAGCAAAGACCGATGGTCTGGTCACACTGGCCTGCATTTCATGCCTTCCCTCTACCTTCTAATGTCTAGCATGGAATTGTGCACATGCCAGTTCTCCCCCCATGTCTGACTGTTTCCTCTCCTGGGCTCTGGGGGAGACACAAGTTCTGCTGGAACAGCTCAGAGTCTTTATGCACTGGGGATTAAATGCTTTCTTAAGGGGGAGGAAAAACATGGTAGTGTTGTCCTCTAGTGGACAAGAAAGGAATACCATGGCTAGCTGGTGGCACTACCAGCTGCTGGCATGCCGGCTGCCCCTCAGCAGTGAGAGCCCACCCTGGAATAAGCCTATATTGCTCTCTGCTTGGGAGACCCAGCCCTTGAGAATTTGTTCTGGAGGTTCATGCCTGTGGCCCTCGGCATGGGTGTGTACATGTGGCAGACAGAAACAGGAATATCAGGATGCAGTCTCTGGTCCACATCCTCCTGCAATCCAGAGTTGAGAGATCGTGTTCACCCCCCAGCATAGCCACTCTGACTTTACCCAGCTTCAACCAGGAGCTCACCCCTTCCAATCCACCCACCCCCATTGTTCCTTTGTCTCAGTCAGTGACTGTCGAATAAACAATGTCCCAAAGGAGGCAGTGACCTCGGCCATTAACATTAACCAATCAAAATACATTTCAGTGAGTTCAGCTATAAACATTCCCTTCCACTTCAAGAAACATTCCGCTCATTGTCATGTCATCCCATGACCTTTCCAGGTGACCTGCAGAGTTCTCTTCATCTAAGCAAGTCCAGTTTCTACCACTCTGTCTGCATGAGTCACTGACTATGATGGGCTTTTCTAAGCTGTCCATGGTAACAGTACAGGCCTCTGGCTTGTGCGTCTGTGATTACTGCTGGGCTAAGTTTCTGCTTTCAATAAAGTCTCATTTGCTCAATGGGATCTTGTTGAAAGAGTCAAAGGGAGGAGGCAACTATGTTTGTGCGTCTTTGCCATGCATTCTTTGCTAGAGATCGAGAACAGCCAGTCTTTGAAATCTGTGAAATCCAGAGCTGGATTTCATCAATGTATGTCAGAGGATGGAAGTAGTCACATCGTCATCATCATCTTCACCACCATTATTTATCATTTATACAGTGCATAACAGAATGCTGGGTGCTTTACACACATCCCATGAAAAAGACTTTGGGTACGAATTTCAAAAGTGCCTAAGAGATTTAGAAGCCTAAGTCCCACTGACTTTCACTTAAGCACTTTGAAATTTTAAGCATCTTCTTTGGAGCCCCTAGTGAAAATAAAACAAGATTGGAACAACAGCTTATAATAAACAGAAATGCATCCTCATACCTGTTCTGGGGACTTTTCACCAGATAATGCTTCACTGTTAAAGAAAAAAACAACAGCAATAAATAAAGAAATGTGGCTTCACATATCCAGGATTTATGTGCTACAAAGAGACACAGCGGATAGGTCCTAACATAGCCACTCCTGGAACGGTATAGATTCCAACTTTTTACCTCCGGAAAGCTGCTAGCTATAACCATTCATTATGCTACAAATCAGAACATATTCTAACTTGAATGAGATTGTATTCTAACAGAAAATGAATGTAGCCAACAAAGCCACGAAGCTGCTGCAGAAGTGCAGGGCCACTCAAATTTCAATACTCAGCCCAGCCAAAGAGCAGGCTAAGGAAAGCCGCTAAAGGCTGAGCATCGGACTTAAAAGCTTTTGATTCACTTATGGTGCTTCAGTTCTGCATTCTGTCCCCAAACTTTATTTTTAAAAATGTATCTTTCCGAAAGCCTGAAAAAAAAAAAAACCATTCGCCCACAGGAGCTGATGTAGTTCTTAACATATGGCTAGGTTGTGGCTTTAGGCACAGAGGCATTGCCAGATGGGATCAGCACCAAAGTCCAGTATCCTGTCCCTGCCAGTGTGCAGCACTAGTTGCTGCAGAAGCTGGTGTAAGAACCCCTCAATAGCAGTTGTGGGATGATCTGCCACCCAGGAAGGTATCATCAGATTGGCTTACGCCCCGAACCATGAGGCTTTATATTGCTTACAAAACAATTTTTTTAGCAATATAAAATTTGGTCTCTCTCCTGTTCTCTGCCTGTGGCACACAGTGTAGTCTTCTGAGGACTGAAATGCTTTGGTCGGAGCAGGATCTTTGGACTTAGCACAGGAGTAACTGAGAGAAATGAAATGGCCTGTGATATTGAGGGGTCCGACTAGTTGATCTAATGGTCCATTCAGGCCTCAAACTCTGTGAAACTAGCAATCAAGAAGCAAAGCAACTTGGTTAGGTGCTCCACCTGTAAAAGACAGCCCTGGCTTGAAATGTGCTTATGGTCAGACAAGATTACCTGTATAAATTATCCTTCTTTTCCCCGACATGTCTGTCCTGTGTATATCTTTGAGTCATGAGGACCTTCTTTACTGACACAAACATGTTAGTCCTTAAGAGCCAGTGCAAGATAACAAAATGGATTCTCTTCTGCCTGTTGTACCACAGAGAAAATCACTAGCTAAATTCCCATTTCAGGGCCTCTCCATCTCTTAATGGGGATTATGTGAGAGGCATTTCACAGATGGGCTTTCAGATCTCCAGGTTGTTTGCAAGGCTGGCACCTGGAAAACTTCTCTTTTGACCTGCAGTAACTCTGACATGGATCCCATTGAGAGAAAATAAGGATAAGACAGAGTCTGGATCCAGATCTCAACATTACCAAGGTTTGAGTGGGTTCAAGTCTCTTGCTAAATGCCCAGTCATTTCACTTTTCAAGTAACATCTGCACTTTAAACATGAACATAACATTTACAGCCATAGTCCCTGCTTAGAACAATGCCTCTGAGTAGAGCTGGACAAAAAAATAATTGGCAAATAAACATTTTGTTCAACCTAGCTCCACATTTTTTCAACTTTTTGATTTGCTGATTTTTTTAAAGCTTTTTGGGTAGAACAAAAAACAACCCTTTTTTCAAAATTGTTCCCCCAAACTGCCAATGAACCAAAAATCCATTATTCACCTGGCCCTATTTCTAAGTACAGCTGATAAAAAAAGCTACTATTTTGTGAGAATTTGTCAATTTAACTGTTTTTCTTTAAATTTCAGTGAGATTTACCTTTATATTTTCAAAAATTGAAAAACCTCAACCAGCTCTAGAGTTGGTCAATGAAAATTTGCCAGCACTTTTCTAGGTTTCTGTTCTACCACTGTTTGAATTTTTGACAAATATGGTCCTTCAAAAGCCAGACCATTTTGACTCTGCTAATGCAATTGCTCCTGGAAAGACTCAAAGTTTATTCAGCTTAGAAGGGCATTATTGCTGAGCTTCACCTTCTCATGCATTAGAGATTCATGTGTACCAGAGGAATGATGCAGAACTTGATGGACCAAATGTGTCACCTGATATGACAAATCATCAGAGGTGCAGATCACCGATGTGCTCACTTAAGTCAGTGGGCCTTATCCAAACACATGTTAAATCAATAGCAACAGCAAGTTTAATGGGTTTTTTTTTTTAATGTTTAAAAGCCCCCTCCTAGAAGATATCGTGAAGAAATAGACTAAACAACTGCTTGACGTCCCTTCCACCTTTATATTTCCATGATTCAACACACTCTGATCTACGAGAAGCCACAATTGTACTTCGGTATAGAGTATTTTGTATTATTTTTTGGTTTACATGAATTACAAAAGTATTAGCTTATATCGTGAAAGATCACTTCTTCCTCACACTTGCTGATTCTAAACAGCCTTTAGAACAGAGTGATCTTTTGGTGGTGGTGGCAGCAGTATTAACATTGGTGATGTCTCCTATTTTTAAGAGTATGGAGTAGAAATCTGAGGTAATAACTGTGAAAACAAAAGGGGAGATGGCCGTTGTCCACTGCCACCAGGTGAGTGGTGGGGCTAGATCCTGAGGGGAGACGCTGGCCTGCTTTCTCTGAACAAGCAGACACTATACAGCCCTGTCTACACAATTTACAGACTAAGGGCTGGGCTACACTAGGGGGAGAGGGTCAACCTAAGATACGCAACTTCAGCTACGCCAGTTTAAGTCAAAATAGTTTGCAAAAAGTCTGATTCAACAAAATTGGGGTGGGGAGGATTTGATGAAAAAATCAAAACCAAAAACTTTGGGTTTGTCCCGAAAACCAAAGTGAAGCAAATTTCAGTGCCAAGCAAAATGAAAATGGCTTTTCTTTCCTTGATTTTTTTTAATCAAAATTATTCCCTGAAAAATGTCAGTACAAATTGTTCAAAATTTTGGCAGAAAATAAATTGGATTTTTTTTCACCTTGGAAGCTGGTGAACTTTACTTGTAACTTCAAGGAGAGCTGATTTTTTTTTTATCTCCTCTCTCTGCATCATCTGTTGCCTTCTGATGTTTTTGTTGTTTTCTTCTACAATCCAGTCCCCCCCATCCCCGCTCCTGCCAATGGGCTGACACTTGTCTGTCACTCACCTCTGGATCTTTTCTTGTTCAGCAGTGACTGGCAGAGAATGACAAGTGTGAAAAGGAGGACGCTGATTATGCCAATGGAGCACACAAACACTGCATATACGTACAGGTCTGAAAGGCAAGAAGAGAATTACTCAGCCTGGCTCTCGATAATTAACATTTCAACACAGGAAAACGCATCACCTCTGTGCAAGACAGAAAAAGACAGGCCCTGCCTCAAAGCATAGGGTAACATTTTCTGAAGTTTCTAAGCAATATAGGCACCTAAATTGAAAATCTATAGGATTTAGGCACCTACACGTCTTTGACACTCTTACTCCCAACCTTTAAATTGAACATTGGCCTCAATCTGCTCCCACTGAAGTCAGTGAGAATTTGACCATCACAGATTTTGGCCAATATGGAGCACTTTTGAAAACTCCTGCCTTCTACAATAGGGCCTCATGCTTCTTCTTGTTCCTGCCTTTCATATAACAATGTACATAGTCCACTTCATTGAAGAACACTTTACACACACTAATTGCCTTCAATATCCTGGTGAGATGGGCCAGTTTTACTTCTATTTTACAGAGGGGAAACTGAGTCACAGAATGTTCACGTGACTTGTAGGAAGTGGCAGAGGTGGGAACAGAACCCTGACTGGTTGCCCTCTGCTCTACTCACCAGCCCGCCCTCTCTCTTTGTCTCTCAGGGTAGTAGTATATTTTGTAAGAATGTTTTAAAGAATGTAACAAATACTCCCAAGTGGAACATTTGTACATTGCCAAATATAGCAGCAATTGAGCAGACACATACAGAACAGCTGTGAACATTCGCAACACCTGTCACTTAATATGGACTGGCATGCACTAAAAAAGGTTGGTTGATCCCAGTAACACTATGGTTACTCACTAGTCTGCCTTAAGTACTCTACTTGGTATTTATTATCTACTTTAGAATGGGCACTAGAAATAATTAGTCGTTCGATCATTTCGCCAAAGGTGTGGTATTATCAGGTACAAGTGCAGTCCAAGAACCCCACATCAGGTCTCTCGCTGCAATCCATGCTCTTCTGGCACGAGAGCAAACCGCCAAAGACACACACTGTGGCAAAGTGATGTATAAAGGCTGCAGACCAGACTTCTAAAAATGTAGGGGTTGAGGTTCACATGCCCCCACATTTGCAGCTCTAACTGTGAAATGGCACGCCAGGTCCTGAAAAAACAGACTGCACTGAACAGGTGCTTGCTTAGGGCTTGGGAGGTTCTTTGCTTAGGGAGATGGGTTGTCATGCTACAGACCAGGGATCATTTGCTTGGCTTGTTACTACAGAGTACTGCTGCGTGTCCCAGAAGTGCTAAACTGATTCAGCCAGCCTCCACTGAAGTCACTGGGAGATGAGGGAGCTTAGTACGTCTTAAGAGGTGATCAGCACCAGGCTGGATTGAGTCCCGTGTTTGCATGGCTCTCTCGCCTTCTGGCCAGATACAAATTAGTTCCTTAATGGTCTTAAAAAGAAAACCCAATGGTATGAGAACTTGGTGAAGTGAAGACTTTTCCCTGTCTGGTTTCCTGCACTCTGTAACATAAGAATATAACATAAGAATGGCCATACAGTGTCAGACCAGTGGTCCATCTAGCCCAGCATCTTGTCTTCCGACAGTGGCCAGTGTCAGATAACCCAGAAGGAATGAACAGAAGAGGTAATCCTCAAGTGATCCATTGCCTGTTGCTAATTCCCAGCTTCTGGCAAACAGAGGCTAAGGACGTTTTCATTGTCCATCCTGGCTAATCACCATTGATGGACCTATCCTCAATGAACTTATCTAGTTCTTTTTAAACCCTGTTATAGTCTTGGCCTTCACAACATCCTCTGGCAAGGAGTTCCACAAGTTGACTGTGGGTTGTGTGAAAAAATACTTCCTTTTGTTTGTTTTAAATCTATCTATTAATTTAATTTAGTGACTCCAAGTTCTTGTGTTCTGAGAAGAAGTAAATAACACTTTCTTATTTACTTTCTCCACACCAACCATAATTTTATAGACTTCTATCATATCCCACCTTAGTTGTCTCTTTTCCAAACTGAAAAGTCCCAGTCTTTTTAATCTCTCCTCATATGGCAGCTGTTCCATGCCCCTAATAATTTCCATTGCCCTTTTCTGAACCTTTTCCAATCCCAATATATCTTTTTTGAGATGGGACGACCACATCTGCATGCAGTATTTAAAATGTGGGCATACCCTGGATTTATATAGAGTCAATATGATATTTTCTGTCTTATTGAGAAAGGGATAGATAATGATTCCATCATTCTGTTTGCTTTTTTGATGGCCACTGCATGCAGAGTGGATGTTTTCAGAGAACTATCCACAATGACTCTAAGATCTCTTTCTGAGTGGTAATGGCTAATTTAGTTTAGCTTAATTTGCATTTATCACTACTGAATTTCATCTCACATTTTGTTGCCCAGTCACCCAGTTTTGAGAGATCCTTTTGTAGCTCTTCTCAGTCTGCCTGGGACTTAACTATCTTGAGTAGTTTTGTCTCATCTGCAAATTTTGCCACCTCACTGTTTACCCCTTTTTCCAAATCATTTATGAATATGTTAAATAGGACTGGGCCCAGTACAGACCCCTGTGGGGACACCACTATTTACCTCTCTCTCTTGTGAAAACTGATCATTTATTCCTGCCCTTCGCTTCCTATCTTTTAATCAGTTACCAATCCATGAGAGGACCTTCCCTCTTATCCTATCACTGCTTACTTTGCTTAAGAGCTTTTGGTGAGGGACCTTCTCAAAGGCTTTCTGAAAATCTAAGTACTTCACAGTAAGCACTCAGGGAGCAGACCGTCTTTGTACAGCACTTAGCAAAATGGGTCTCTGACCCCAAACAGGGCTCTTGGTTGCTACCACAATACAACTACAGCCAGCATCTTAATGAGAAACTGCATGTAAACAAGTGATAACGTTAAATGTATCTTTACCTTCAAAAAACTTCCAGGCCTCTTGGGTTTTCTCAAAAGTGGGATCTTCTGATGCTTTCGATGAAATCACTGTGAAGAACAAATACACGTGATATAATGACAATGTACATGGGGTGAAATTCTCTCTCCATTGAAGTCAATGGGAGTTCTACCATTGAACTGATGCACCAGAATGAGCTGGCAGCCTGCAGCTCTGTCTTACCTTGGACTGTGACAAGAGATAAATAGACTGATTTGTGATAAGAATATGTTTGACTGATCTGCTGCTGTGGCACCGTGAACTGTCATGGGGGAGGGGGAAAAGAAACCTGAGCAGTTGACTCTGGTTATCTATTCCTCTCAGAGGCTGCTGGGAGTGGGAGGGGCCTGAGGACTATATAAACCAGACCCAGCTCATTCCAGAGGAGAGGAGAAGAGGTAATGCCCAAGAAGACACTGGGATGTTGGAGGACAAGGGACAAGAAGCTCCAGAAATGGACAGAAGAAGAGGCAGTTACCGGGTGAGTGTGGGCACAGGCTGAGGCCTACTTTCCTAGGAAAATGAGGACTTGCCTGAGAGGTAAGAGACTTTATGGGCAAATGGGACTAAATATTTGGGTGTAGAAGATAAATGAAATACTGAGATACCCCTTTTATAGCTACTATGTTTTCTCTGCTTCTCTTTTTCTTCCTCCTTCATCCCCCTTTTTTCTTTGAAGGTCAGGTCATGGTGGCCCACCATTCAATTGCATGATAGGGTGACCAGGTGGCAAGTGTGAAAAATCAGGACGAGAGCTGGGGTTAATAGGTGCCTATATAAGACAAAGCCCCGAATATCAGTACTATCCCTATAAAATTAGGACATCTGGTCACCGTATTTTATGGTGACAAGTGACTTTCAAGTATGGATCTCAGAGTGCATGACAAATAGACTTGATCAAGCTGTGCAACAGCTCGGTGGAGTATGGCAGCAAACCCTGTCGCTGAGGCTGTATATAAATATTTCCATTCTGATGCCTTGTTTTGGTCAGAACTCTCCAAAAGTTCTGTCCTGGGGGCTGTACTTTTCCAAACCTTGTCTCCGTCCCAAAGTGAACTACTCTGGGAATGTTTGTAGGCCAACAAGGAGAAGAGAGAAACATCATTAATTTCCCAGTTACATCTAGAGTAACAAAAATCTCTTTTAAAAAAAATAACAATACAATAATGTGACAATTGTTCTAGCCACATTCAAAGCTAAAGGAGTCACTGCAGGGTTAGCCTCACTCCACAGCTGACTCCATAGACCCTGAACAGCCAGGACTCTCCCAAATATTTCTGGGACATGACAATCCTGGTGAATGGGACTCTCCTGCAGTTCCTACAAAAGCATTGTACCAGGGTAGCTGCCACCTCAGCGTGCACACACACACACACACACGACTTGGGATGGCTCTGCAGCACTCTGCCTCAGTTTCCCTCTCTTACAAGGCTCCTCACTGACCCATCCAGTCCATATCCTTTTGAAATAGAACTCTTCTGGAGGGGATCCATCCTATTCGGTGCATACACACAATACCCCACGCCCCAGCTGGCTGTTGGTTCCACAGTTCAAACAGTTTCCTGACCTTGAGTCAGGAACCCCCAGCCCATCTTCCGAGTATTGAGTTATCATTCACACTGTCCCTTTACTGCCTGCAGCTGCTTCCTCAGCCAGCTACAGCCTCCCAGGAGTCTCTCACATCTGGCACTCCATGCTGGAGTGTTAGCAGCACCTCAGGGCTCTCCTTTATAAGAAACCTGATTTGGTCACCTGACCACGGGTCACCTGACCTTCATTCTCCCCATCTGGGGAGGTGAGTTAAGCCTGTTGCAGTTGGACTGAGGCCCATCTCTCTTAATGGGCCAGCCACCCTGTGACAAGCGCCCATTCAGTCCATCACAATGAGCTCTGGGCTGAGTGTTAGAAGCCCCCAGTGGGTTTTTTCAATTACAGGTTTCTGTTTCCTGCACATGCAAACCCTTCCACACCACTCCCACTGGAGTCAGGCCAACCTCACCTCTGCTCTGTAGAAACAGTAACTGAAGCACAGTGAAATGTCATGACTTGCCACAGCTCACCCAGGAGGCACGTAGCAGAACTGGGGAGAGGTCAGTATCGACCAGATCTCAGTGACTCTGAAATACTAGTTCAGATCTATGTATTTCGTTAAGTTGGTCTAGAGCTAGAACCAGAGCATCAATGAGTTCAGTGGAGCTGCTCCAGCTGAGGGGCTGGCCTTCTCCTCTGTACAATAGTACAGCTCGTGCTTACACAAGTGAGTGTTACTACCAGGTCAGTTTTATAGATGGGAGAACTGTGACACAGGATGACTGAAGAACTTCAGACTTGCCTGAGGGGGAAATTATGATTTGAAAATAATGAGAGAAGATACCAACTGCTCTTTGCACAGGATTACATTCTCTGTTGTACACAGAGATGAACTGAAGCCATGAGGGGCTAAGCCACATGTTCAAAGGCACAGAATACATCTGTGGCACAGCCGGGACTAGAACCCCCAGGCTGTGACTGGCAGCACCTCACCATGCTCCCCAAACAAATGTGCAGTCATGCCACAACTCTAGCTAACCTCATGTGAGAGATTATCCCAGCTGAGCCTACTCACTGATTGCCAGCAAACAAAATCCCACAAAACTGCAGTCTGGTGATAGAATAGCCTTTTCCAGCTAGGAGGCTCCCAGCCCTAGCTCTCCTGTGAATGGCTTTCTAATGGCTTGCCACTTAATGCTCTGTTCATCAGCCAACAGCCAAACTGCCTGAAGAAAGACTATATTTGAAAGAGTACTTTGGGAGTATGGCAGCAGGGCCCAGCGGGTAAGGAACTGTTATGGGGGTCAGCAAACCATGGTTCTTGGGCTGGCTCTGCAATTTGACCTTGGGCAAGTTATGTCCCCTCTCTATGCCTGTTTCTTCTTCCATACTTTATTTTTCTGGTTTAGATTGTAGGCTCTTTGGGACAAGGACTGTGTACTATGTCCATGCCTTACCCAATGGGCCCGGAGCTCAGCTCAGCCCTCTGTGCTACCGCAGCAACTATCTTTGTGGCAGATTTGGAGCTACCCGTAATAATTTATGAATATTGGCTGGGTTAGTGTGTTCATTGCATGCATATACTGAGTTAATTCACAAGCAAGTTTGGCAGAAAATGCACCCAGAAGTGCAGTCATGATGAAACAGTTTTTATAGTGGGGGTGCTGACAGCCATTGAACCAAACTATCAACCCTGTATATGATGGAAACCACTTCAAGCCAGGGGGTGCAGGAGCACCCCCAGCACCTATGCCAGAAGGAGGTGAGCCTGCGCCTAGCCTGATACACACTTCAGGGACTAGGCAGAACCTATTCCTTTTGATGCTGTGGCTCCAAACCCTCTGCAGAGCTCACCAAACTGATTTTGTATTAGTAAGGGAGAGAGAGAGCCCAGGAAGAGAGCTCAAAGCCTCTTTCTAGAAAAAATCCTTCAAGGCTGAGCTAAGATGAACCTAGACCCAGAGTCTGGGGTGTGGGGAGTAAGGTAGACTCACTTAGGACTCTGTGTGTGAGCCATGTGTGGACCTTGTATTGTTTTCATAACCTCTTCTCTTAGGTTGTGCTTTGTTCCCGATGTTAAGATTAACCAATACTTTGATAAAACTGCTGGGAGGTGGAGATTGTCTCTGAGAAGACAGTGTCCTAGGAAGGCTCACAGCCTGGCTCTCTCATGAGGAAATTATTTCTTAACTAATGGCACTTTCAAGGAATGGCATTAAACCCACCTGTGTGCTAATGACTCAGGCCCAGTCTTCCCCTCTGCTACTGAGTGTAAAGGGGAAGCAGTATCTTGATGTGGATATTATACTGTATAAGGAATGGACTGGAGATTATTTTAATTCACTACCTATATCAATGGTATACTCTGATTTGAAAAACAGTGTGCGATACTAAGTGGAATTGGAAGGAGAGAGTGGGGCATGTGCTGAAGAGCGGCACAACCTACCCTTAGATATGGAATTACTGCTATTATTGCAGCCATATGTTGTTGCCACCTAAAGATACAGTCCATGCCCCAACAAGTTCACAAGCCAGGGTGGAATATTCAAAAGTGCTTAAATCACTTTGGATTGGAGCTTACTTAAAAATTCTCTCCCCGCCCCGCCGAAGAATAAATAGCATCTGACATCTAAACATTACCTCTATTTTAAAATGAAATAAATATCAACTATTCTTCACTGTTCCTTAGCCTAACCAGTTATTAGTAGGGTGGCTTCTTGTATGCATCCCAGAAATGTATCTAGAGGAGATGCTGAAAAGTCGAGGACAGTGACATCTCGCATGTGGTCAGAGCTGGGAGTACGGGTGGGATGTGGCAGAATACCATCCTGACTCCCTGTCGTTTCTTTTAACAGTACTTGTAAATATGGAGAACAGGATTTGATCTTCTGGCTAGATTTCAAGATTTGCCCTTCTTCCTCCCTGGAAGAATTAAATTTATCTGAACCTCAGACTTCAGCTGTTAACAGCAACTTGGCAGCTGTCACTTAGGACTTTTCAGAAGTTTGTATATTGCAGGTATCCTGAGTCTGTGAGGCTATTAGAGATACAGAGCAGCAGCCTGCAAGGGTGCCTGTCCATATTTTATAGTGTCCTTTGTTCTGCTGCCAGTTACCTGGAACATGTCCTCATTCCCTATCCATGTGTTCCACATGAATCCATGTGTGCCTGTTTTGCAGGCGTTCAGGAAATTCCATTGTTCAATGTGTGAAACACACAGACGAACACCTCTTTAATGGCCAGGCTATATTTAAGTGGCTTATGTGAACTTCGCGGAGAAATGTTACATAAGCAGAAAGGGCCTGACAATCTGACCTTGTTGAATAAGAAACACAATGACCGTGAATTTGGCGTGCTGCTAGCCCTACATTCCTGCTGATCTTGTTCTCCATTATTTGGATGCATGCCTCATAATACTTTGCAGATCCCTGAAGTTTTCCAAACCCAAACTTTGGGTTTGCGGGAGGGGATCATTTAGCATGCACCCCAAATGTAACTGGCCCTTCGCAATTCTGTTTGCCTCTTTTGCATCCCCACGCCCATTCCTCCCACCCCACCTATCCTACCGGTTTGTCCTCTTCTCCTACAGCCATGCGCATCCCCAATTCCACAAAGCCCCATACTCATGGAACAGGCACACATGACCATTTCCTGTCATGTCTTTAGGAGCTCTTACTGTATTGTGTTTAGGTATCATCGTGGGCCAGGAACTGTCTATAATTCCAGGGGAGAAGGTGACCTCAGCCTTCTAGGAACTAAGAACAGTGAGGGGTGAGACTGGGGTTGGGGTGATGGATATAGGTTCTATATTGTTTTCTGACATGATTTCACCTTAAGAATAAATGTGCTTGCTTAGAAAGAACTGTGTGGTAACAGTTATAATTGCGGGCACTTACATAGTTAACCATCTCAGGAGAGAAGCCAAGCAGGCCTACTTAAGCAGTCTGGCTTGCTAGGAATATCACTGTATAAGAAAGGGAACTATGCAGTCTGGAAAAACCCCAGTCAGAAGGAAGAGAGAGACATGGGTGTCTGACTAAGATAGGTGATGATGAGGGACTGGGAGCCTATTGTGGCCTTGCTGGACCATAAAAGGGGAACACAGGCACAGTTCCCCTGATCTGTGATAGCACATACATCTCTGAACTGATCTGCTAAAACACTTCTCTCTCCTTCCCATCCCGCCTACAGACCCACCAGCAGAGATGCCTACAACTCATTACCCCAGCTGAGCTAGCTGAAAGGGACAAGAAGCAAGCAACAGAAAATATTGATTATGGGCTGGGATCCGTTCTGCGCTCAGTCAGCTCCTGATGCTGCACCTACTCTCCAGCTGCCTTCTGGGCAGGGACTGCATTGGCAGAGGAGTGGGCAAAGCCTCAGGCCACAGCTACTAGGGAGTTTCCAATAGCCCAGTGCCCCCAGTTATAGCTTGGTGGGGGCTGCTCCCTTCAGCTGACAACTGAGCCAGCATCTTTCCAACAGCGCCCCAGAGTAATGGCCATAGTTTTACTAGCCCTATAGCCCAGCCCAGGGAGGCTGTGAGGAGTTGTGACAAACGTGGCATCCTTGGGGAGAACCAGGGACAGACAGCAAGCTTGCAGCATTGGATACGTTGTCCGGGCTCTTTGCCAGGGAATGGGCTAGAAAGTGATTCTGCTGAGCATGAGCTCCCAGTGCCATGCTGGGACCAAAAAGGCTAATGTGATCCTGGGATGCACAAACAGGGGAATCCTGAGTAGAAGCAGAAAGGTTATTTTACCTCTGTATTTGGCACTGGTGTGACCGTTCCTGGAATACTAGTGCCCACAATTCAGGAAGGATGTTGATAACTTGGAGAGGGTTCAAAGAAGAGCCACGAGAATGAGTAAAGGCTTAGAAAAACCTGCCTAATAGTGATAGACTCAAGAAGCTCATTCTATTATCTTCACAAAGATTTAGGGGTGATTTGATTATAGTCTAGAAGTACCTACACAGGGAACAAATATTTGATGATGAGGGACTGGGAGCCTATTCCATGAGCTCCTCCATCTAGCAGTGAAAGGTATGACACCATCCAATGGCTGGAAGTTGAATCTAGACAAATTCATATTGGAAATAAGGTGTGAATTTTTAACAGTGAGGATAATAAAGCATGGATATTTTTCTAGAAGGTTTGCTGTAGGACTTTTTGGGGGAAGCTCTCAGACCTGTGCTATACAGAAGGTCACACTGGATCTTCATAAGTCTTTTCTGGCCTTGCAATCTATGAAATGGAAGCTGAGATTCTCTTTTACATCCCTTGTCTCCCAAGTCTGCGGTAGAGTTGCCACCTTTCTAACTGCTGGCAATTGGACCCCTCAGGCTCCACCCCATGCTCTGCCTCTTCTCCCAAGGACCTGCCCCATCATTCGTTCCTCTCCCTGCATTGCTCGCTGAATCATCTCCATCTCCCTCCTCCTTCCCCAGCAGGGCTCCCTCTGTTCCAAGGCTGGGACGGGAGCTGCTGTAGCCTGATAAGGAGCCGGCCTGCAGGTAGGAGGCAGCCCATGTTGAGCAGGGGCTGGTGTGAAAACCTGGCACCTGACAATCCAAAATGGCCCCTGGCCACAGAAGCCAAAAACCGGCCTGTCTGGGTAACACCCGGACGGGTGGCAACCTTAGAGTGTGGGGGAGCTAAGTAGTCTGGGCTTTGCCTGGCTAAGTAGTCTGCTGAGAGAGCAGGACATCAGGAATGGAGCTTTCTGTACGGGATCTACAGAGGCCTTCAGTCTCCGAGGGTGGCCCCTTTCACCAGCCCAGAGTTTAATTAACAAACACACAAAGAGCAAAACTCTTTGTTCAGTTTTAAAAAAATCCCCAGTGGATGCAGTTTAGCCAAGCAGGCGCGGAGGCCTCTCTCGGGCTTGCTGCTGAGTGCTGGTTGCCTGGCAATGCGCCCCTCCCGGCACGGAATTCAGAGCCAGGCTTTTGCCAACCCTTCCCTTCCTTTCCCAGACCCCTACACAGCAGCGAGCCCCAGCTCTCCTCTTTCCCATACGTGGACGGGGACTCCCAATCTGACCAATTAAAGGAACTGTCAAGTGCCGGTAGCCGAGGCCCCCCATTCTGTTTATTTTAATACACACATTCTCCGGCTCTGCTGGAAACCCCGGGCCGGCGCATGAGAAGCAGAGAAGGAAACGGGCAGAGCTTTGGGGGCAGCTCTCTGGGTGACACCGTGCCGTGGCTGGACTGGAGAGGAAGAGGCAAAGCCTGGGAGCTGGGGGAAGCACAGGGTTGGATGGGGTCTAAGGGTAGCCAGAGCTGATGGTTTTGGGGCAGTTGGTAGAGCACGGTGGCTGGGTCTAGGGGGTGGCCTGGGAGGGCCAGTGGGAACTGTGTGAATCTGAGAGGGGGCAGCAGGAAGCGGGGAATGGGCCCTCATGCAGAAAGGAACAAGGGGAATGAGAAGCTGGGAGTCGTCCTTGAGGACTTCAGTGTTTGGGGACAGGAGATGTTGGGGCAGCTTATGCCAGGGGCCAAGGGGAAGCCAGGGCTAGTGCCCATATTTACCTAGCATTCCTATTGGATGTGCACAGCCCAGGAGCCCACCTCAGTCCTGCCCAAAGCCTTGATGGCCTGCCCAGCTCCAGTGCCCCACACTCCCTGCTTACACATCCCTATAGCCTCAATGACTAGACACCGCCCTAGTGGCCATGCCCCACCACAGCCCTGGAGCCACTAGTTCTTCACATCTACAGCCCACAGCCTGCTTCCTCGTTGCCCACCGCGGGAGGCTGAGGCAGCCGTCTGCCTCTCCTCCTCACTTTCTGTTCAGCAGTGGCTGGCTCTTTCATGTGGGCTGGGAGGAGGAGAGGGAAGGGAGGAGAGTCGGCATGGCACCACCGTGGCTGGCCACAAGCCACAGGAGGAACCCTGACTGGTGCTGGGCCAGACGCCTGACAGCTCAGCAGGGCTGTGAGGTTATGACACACGCAGTCAAGTTGCATTGAACACAGCTGAGTCGTTAAAGAGACTGTGACTGGCCCCAGTCACCTGACATGTAGGCAGAGCTACAAAGACTAATACCCTGAGTTGGTAGATCACCACATTCCAGAGACGCTTGGATCCAGCCCAGTGCAAAGGAAAGGGGGGTCACTTTTGAGAGTTGGTCCCAGGATTAGATTTGGAACATCTAGGGTTGCTATCTCTTGTGCCTTTTATTGCAATTATTGCAATATTTGGTCATTTCCCCCCCAGCTCCCAGGGGCTTATGGTTGTAGGATAATCTCAGCTTTCTTTTTTGCTGTGAGAAATTCTAGCCCTCCTGAGAAGAGCTGGAAAATATGACCCAAAAACCCGCAGGCACATAAAGAAGCTAAAATGTATTTTTTAAAAATTGGGATTGTTTTAAAATCTCCTGATTTCTGAGGTTGCACTCGTGATTTATGTTGAATTCCTCGTACAGATTTTGAATCTTAAGATTCCACTTGCTCTGCAGCAGGTTAGTGTCCTTTTTCTAAAATGCATGAACTTCATGTTTTCCAATCAAATTCCCCCTTCAGGACAGGTGGATTTTTAAGGCCATGATTACCAAACATTTTGTAATGGCTACCATCAGAGGTTGTCACAGGTATTTGAACACCAGACCCTAAATTCAAGATCCTCAATCACTCAACTAAAGGACTGACTCCAGTTGTATGACTTCTGTCCTCTGCCCCAGCCTAAACCAGGAGTGGGCAAACTATGGCCTGCAGGCCACATCTGGCCTGCGGGATCGTCTTGTCTGGCCCACTTGAGCTCCCAGTCGGGGAGTTGCATGGGGCAGTCAGGGAACAGTGGGTGATTGGCTGGGGCAGAGACTTGGGGAGAGGACGGTCAGGGGAGGGAGAACAGGGGGTGGAGTTCCGGGGGGTGGTGAGGGGCGGGAGTGTGGATGGGGTCGGGGCAGTCAGGGAACAGGGAGGGGGGCAATTGGGCAGGGGGTAGGGAGTGGGGTGGGGTTCCAGAGGGGTGGGAGGGGTCTCTGGAGGGGGGCAGTCAGGAGACAAAGAGCAGGGGTTGGGGATTCTGAGGGGGAGCAGTCAGGGTGTGGGAAGTGGGAGGGGGTGGATAGGGGTGGGGGGCCATGCTATTTGGGGAGGCACAGCCTTCCCTACCCGGCCCTCCATACTATTTTACAACCTCATGTGGCCCTCGGGCCAAAAACTTCACTCACCCCTGGCCTAAACAGTGGATTACAGTCTGTTTTCCTGGCTGTGAAAACTCAGTTCTTTCCACAAGTCACCATTTAACACCTTTGCTTCCCTCCTTTGGCTTCTCACGCCTTCACTACGAGCTTTTTCTTTTAATACTAGGGTTGGTGGGCATGACCCAATGCTTGCTGAGATCGATGGAAGTCTGTCCATGGACTTCACAGGGGGTTGGATCAGGCCCCATGTCAGGTTCTACAGGAAATCCAGTTGCTTTTGGAAGGTCAGAACTCCACTGTTGATATGCTGAAGTGTGGAGCCCTGCTTTGAGGACAAACGCCACTTGGATAAACTGCATGC
Source organism: Dermatemys mawii (assembly GCA_007922305.1). Classification (NCBI taxonomy): domain Eukaryota; kingdom Metazoa; phylum Chordata; order Testudines; family Dermatemydidae; genus Dermatemys; species Dermatemys mawii. The sequence goes on along the minus strand of ML677335.1, from coordinate 44,385,128 downwards.
TTGGCCAAAACTCAAACTAAACACGAGCTTTCTCTGTGGTCTGGGGAAGTGTGAGAATCTTCTCTTCCCTCCTCCTCCCAGCCCCCTGGTACTTTTCCTATTTGCATTGTCTGTGCTTCCTTTCACATTTTGACCAGGACCTGAAGCAGAAATGCCAAAACTGGGGGAATTAAGATCTGGGGTAGTTAGCTAGAGGCCAGAGGGAAAGAACAGATCCAGATTTGGATCTGTATGTTCCCCAGAATAAGTGACAGTTGCTTGGATCTGAGATTTCAGATCCGGTCATTCTTCTCACATTATGGCTGGCTGGCTGCATACAGGAAGCATGGAAAATCTCATACAAAATCTTGTGGAAATCTTGCCAAATTTTGCTGGCCCAGAAGGATCAGATGGTTTAGATTATGACTTTTGAAAAAATTCACATTCATACAATTTGGTACTGAGCCAAACTGAACTTCAACTCTAGATCTTTGGAAGAGCTTCCACAGCTACTAAGAACTTCAGCTGATTACATTACTTTAATCTTCTGATTTTAATCAAGGCAGGCTTAAACATTAGGGGGCAAAATGCAGCTGCTATTTATTTCTCATCATATATTTTTCATATTCTGTCTTTTATCTGTGAGATAGCAAAGCAAACACTTGTGATGTCTATGAGCTATCAATAGATTGTCTGTTGCACTGTCTCCCTCTGTGTATTAGTACAAAGCCGCTATAAGAAGCGTAATTAGGACTATGAAGCTAGCACCATGGGAAACATGCTTTAGGTTTCTCTGGCACAAGATATTAACGAAATTAGACCTTTGGGCCTGATTCTGATCTCACAGCCATTGTAAATCAGGAGGAATTCTGCTGAAGTCAGTGGCGCTCCATCAGTCTAAAACCGGTATAAGGAACGGGGGAATCAGGTTCATTTCCCACCCAAAAACACATACTAGTTAATTAGGAATAAGTTTTCCGAAATATTTAGTGCTGCTTCTTAATTTAAAATCACCCACGCAACAAGTCAAGTGCCAGGAGGGCTGAAGAAAATTCAATGAGGTGAACACTAGAGTTTTAATCCAAAGGTTTTGCTGTGCTAGGTTGGTGATTCCCCTGGAGGTTGTGCAGGCATTCACACCCTTCAGTTCCAGTAACATAGCACCTAATTCCCACTGACTTCTGTAGTTTTGGATCAGGCCCCAGTGCACTTAGTCAATATGTCCTTTTACCACACATCCACATCTCTGAGGAGACTGTGTATCAGACACAGCCAGCGTTGACACTGCACTGCTGAGTGTAGCTGCCTTCTGACGTGAGCCCGTTCTATGAAATCCAGAACACACCACTTTCTCAAAGTCTAGGTGTGTTTGTATCAGGGGCTTTGATGTGGCCCGCTGTTAAAAGGGGGCGGGGAGGGAACAGCTGTAAGCATGGGCAGGGCTGGCTCCAGGCACCAGTGTAGCAGGCACGGGTGTGGGGGTAGCATGCAGGGCGCTGTCAGGGCAGTGCAGAGGGCAGAGTGTTCCCTGTTCTGTGGAGCTGCCGCAGGCATGTCACCCAAAGCAGCTTTTCCCTCCTTGGCGATGGGCCTGCGGCAGCACAACACACTCAGCACTCTTCCCTCTTCAGTGGACCTGCCACAAGTGTGCCGCCAAAAGGGGCTCTTCCCACAGCACAGAAGGTGGAGCTGGCCCTGAGCATGGGATCTGGATTTGGAAGGCCCACCTCACGTCATTTTTATGCTGGACTTCAACCCAACCTTTCTCTGCAATTCTGGAACATTCCAATCAGTGCTTTTCCACTTTCAGGCCAAGACTAAAACTGAACATCCAGAAACTGCATAAGAGAGATTGCTCCTGAACTACTTCCAGCTGGGATTAGAATTTAAAGCAATATCATGAGGAAGATCTATTCTCTGGAGGTTTCTAGAGGCAGAATGAAGACCTGGGACACAGGAAAGCCAGTTTCTATTCCCAGCTCAGACACTGACTCATTGTATGCCCTTTAGAAAATCATTTACTCTTTCTGTGCCTCAGTTTCCCCATGCTTAAAATGGGGCTAATATTGTTTAGTCCCTTTTGCAAGTTCTTTGAGACCTATGCTTGAATGAGTGCAAAGTATTGTTAACTATCATCATTTTAGCTGAACAGCTATGGTAATGATCTAGAAATATACAGCGGTGAATTTCTACACGTTCAAGTCCAGCTTTTAATTTTTCAGTTGTGAGGTATAATTATTATTTATGAAGCTAAGTATTATATGATTTCTTCTAAATGAGTTTTGGAAAAATAAAACCTAAATTCAAGCATCTTCTGGATTAATTTGACATGGGGAGAAAACCAACAATTAACGACAATGAGCAAGAAAAAAGTTAGGATCAGACTCAGTAGCATTGGATGCATCCTCACCTTTTACTTCAGTAGCTGCTGTGCCATTTGACCATGCAGTCCACTTATTCCTGTGCTTTCCAATTTCCTGGACTTTGCATATATAATGGCCTTGATCCGTTGGCCGGAGATTCAGAATTAGGAATTTGTACATTGTTCCGTGTCTCTCTTTGAGAAGGCGAAGTCGTTGCTTGTGGAAGTGGTGGGTGTAATTTCCATAGTACTGGACAATTCCAAATTTAGTCATTTTGATCATCAGATACTCCTGTGTGGGTGAGAGGGCAAAAACCCATCGGACAGCAAGTAAGTTGTCTGTCCGTCTTTTTTGAGAAACGTGACAATAAAGGGTAGCATTGTCTCCCTCCGCGTATCGCACTGTCGGGCCTGGCGAGACTGTCACATTCAGAGCCTCGCAAACATCTGCAAAAGAGAGAAGGGATCATGAGAATCTTCCATGCATGGCAACACAAAAGCACCTGAATCAGCAAACAGATTGGCAGGTAACTCTGAGGCAGATAAATTGAGGCCTGTGCAGTCGAGTTTATAAAGACTTTTTGATGAACTTTTAAACCCTGAAATCTTGGGTGCTCTCCATGGATATTAAACAGCCCACGACATTCATTTCAAGGCATTTTCCCTTGTGTTCTTGTCTAAACTTTCCCCATGTAGGAACTGCCAGACTGGATCAGGCTACTTCTATGTCTAATTCGCTAGCCTGCCTCCAGCAATGGCCAGTACCAAGTGCATCAGAGATAGGTGGAACAAATCCTGCAACTAGTTATGGCATATCTACACATACAGGCAATTGCTTCCTTGTCAGACAGATAGTGCTTGATTTATACCTTGAAGCATGAAAGATATATTCCTATTTCTTCCTTCCTAATGTAACCATAGGTGTTCTTATTATCTATGATCTACTTTTGTAGTCTACAAAACTCTTGGCCTTAACCTTGTCTTATGGCAATGAGTTCCACAGATTGTCTCCAATGTGTTATCAAATAGTGTGCTCCCCTCTACCCCAGTTGTAGGTGTATTTCAGCAGCACACAAGTGGTCCTTGCAATCCCCTCTGCAAAGTACTTTGGGGTCCTTCAGGATGAAATGTATTTCAAAAATGAGTATTATTCTGGCCTCTCTGCCTCGATTGTACAAACAATAATGGCATATATGCAACCAAAGGAGAATGGCTCTCTCCCTTCCAATTACTTTTTCAGCACATCAGCAAGTTAACCAAGAGAGGATGAGCATTTGGTAGAGGATTTTGTCTGACATCAACTCCTGAAACACAAACATATACTTATCTTCAAAAGAAGCAAGTCAAGTATTTCCATCTACTGTCACAGGAGTATTGGACGTACAAGTGCTAGTGCTGTATGGGCACAACTAAGCTGTGAAACTGAGTGTTGTGCTGTGGTTATATATTTTACTTTAGTAGGCTATTACTTAAAATACAGTGTTACATATCACAGCTACTTAAGAGAAGACCCTTTATTCAAAAAGTAGTGTGGCTTAGTGAATCAAGCACTGAATTAGGACGCAGATGATGTGAATTCTATTTGTGGTTCAGTCTGCTGTCTGACCTTGGGCAAAGCATGGCCCCTTTCTGCCTCAGTTTGCCCATCTGTAAAATGGGGGTAATTATACTGATCTCCTTTGTAAAGTGCTTTGAGAGCTACAGCTGAGAAAATCTAGGTACTACTATTACAGTAATGGCACCACACATTACAGTAAAACCATGGCTTCCTGTACCGTTTGGGGCCTTTTTTATAGACCATTCTATTTTTTTGTGCTTGGTTGGTTGTTCTGAAAAATAAGGGCCATTTAAAAAAAGAAAAAGAGAGGAAAATAAAAATATCATCCTTATTATCTCATAATACTGAATGGATCTTATGTGAATTGATTGGTAAGATGTATGACCCAGCGAGGCATAGTCTGGACCAGTAATATTAACTGAGGGATCATGATATCTGTCCATAAGCACAGAAAGTTGTAAATCCCAAGGAGAGAGGTTATTTCAGATTGTCCGGCGTATGAGTAGAAATAGCGGCTTGCAATAAAGAAAAGGAAATTTAGGCTGAATAACAGGAAAAGCCTGCCTGTAGTGAGGTGATGAGGGTTTTATTACTTATTTGTCTAACACTAACAGTGCGCTAACTAGGTGATTTACAGTGAGATATGAAAATAGACCTTCTGTCGCAAAAAGCTTACACCCTAAATGAGATCTTTAAGGTTGTGGATAACGCTGATAAAAAATGAGACATTTAGTTTCATTCAAAACATCAGGGGGTTTTCTAAATTTTCATGACAAATTTACCAAACATTATTAAATATTTGAATTTTTTTGGCTGAAACCATGTTTTTTAATCAGTTGAATGCACTGTAAAATGTTACTGGAAATTATTCAAACATCCTGACATTTTTCAGGACAAACCATTTTTATGATGTCCTTTTTTGATGTGTAAACTTTTTGTTCAAAAAACGCTGACCAGCTCTAATTGTGGCCTCGTATCCCAGAGTAAGAGACCATTGTTTCAGTAATTTAAAACTAGACAGCACACAATGCCAAAAAATACACAACAGAGTATATAAAAGAGGAGTTCAGATAGTGCCAGTGGCGGAGACCAGCGCAGGCAATTTGTACTGCTTCTCCAATTTCTCTGTTCACTTCTACTTGATTATTGGTCCCAGTATAAAAGTTTTCTTTTTTTTTTACAATGTCCATGTGTCCAAGTTTTTGGCTTTTTGATAGTTTTGGGGGTTGTTCCAAAGAAATGATCAAATTCAGCTCATCCCTCCCAAGCAAGAAAGTCCATAGACTCTGGAACAACTGTTGCATGGTTAAGGCATGTAGGATTTGAGCCAAACACTCAACAGCACACTCTTTTCTGTAAGACTTCCTGCTGTTGCTATCACCAGAGCTGCTCTGGGTGGGTAGCAAAAGGGAGAGCTTTACGTATTTGAAGCCACTGGCATTTTAACCACCATGTCAGCTAATCCTGCTGCGAGCAGAGTTAGGTAATGCTGCATTTAAAACAAGCAAACAAAGGGTACGTCTATACTACCCGCTGGATCGGCAGGTAGTGTTAGATGTATCGGGGATCGATTTATCACGTCTCATCTAGATGTGATAAATCGATTCCCCGAACGCACTCCCCGTCGACTTCGAAACTCCATCTCTGCAAGAGGAGGAAGCGGACTCGACAGGGGAGTGGGAGCGGTCGACTTGCCGCCATGGGGATGGCCAGGTAAGTCAACCTAAGATGCTGCAACTTCAGCTATGCAATTCGCCCCCGGCCCCAACCCAGCGTAGCCCAGCCCATAGTGACTGATGGAGCCAGTGGGGCATCAGTGGAGCCAGAATGGTAGTTGTAACAGTAGGAGATTTGGGGAAACTGAGGATATTGTAGACACATATGGTAATGAAAGCTCTGATACAAAGCCTATTGAAGACAGTGGAAGGCCTCCCACTGACTTCAGTGGGTTTGGCTCAGCCCCTAAGTGAAGGATACTCCTGTAACAGGTTCCTTTCCAGTAGAGGAGAATGCTCCATCCATTAGAGAGCAGCGTGCACACACAGTGTACACAGTGCTGAGTTCACAGGCTTTACACAATTGCTGCTTCAAACGGGGAGAAATTTGGGAAGGCAGGGAATGAAAACTATGTGGCATGGATGATGCTGCAGCACAGACAGAGCTCACCACAAGAGTTTAGCCTTGTCGTTACCACCGCCTGAGAAGGGAACTATTGACAGTATATGGAAGAAGTAAACAACTAAAAAAGTCAAATATTCAGGACCCGTTTCATATATTCATCGATTCCAAGGCTAGAAGGGACCACTGTGATCATCTAGCCTGATCTCCTATATAATACATGCCAGAGAACTGCTCCACAATAATTCCTAGAGCAGAGCTTTTAGAAAAACATCCAGTCTTGATTTAATAAATGTCAGTGATGGAAAATCTGCCATGACCCTTGGCAAATTGTTCCAATGGTTAGTTACTCACTGTTAAAAATGTACGCCTTGTTTCCAATCTGCATTGTCTGAATTGCAGCGCTCCTAATTGTCAAGGGCCTTTGTCTGCTCTAGCTTTATTTACAATTGGCTTCTGTAATTGTCAGTGCTTTAGTCTCATTTGTCTCCCTTGGGTATCCCAAACACCTTTTTCCCTGGGGAGGCAGCCTGGGATAGTGGATTAGTTTCAAGACTGTCTACGCTAGGGACATCTTGCAAAGATTTTCCCCTGCTGCTAAGGCCATGTCTACACTTACAAGCTGACAGCAGCACAGGTATACCGATGTAGCTGTGCCATTGTAAAAGCGTTTGTGTAGCTGTGTTCTGCCGACAGGAGAGAGCTCTCCTGCTGATATAATGCTGTGCATGCGAGTGCTTGTGCCAGCAAATTTATGTCACTCGGGAGTTTTTTTCACATCCCTGAGTGACAATAATAAAATAATTAATAAAAATTATTAGCATATGGCAAGAAAGATCACAACAAGCAAGCAGATGTTTTCAGTTGGACTGAGATTTTTGTAAGTTTCAACAGTAAGGAGACCCCTTTCTCAAAGAAAACTTCTCAGCCTGGCTCCAGAGATTGCCCTGAACCTCCATTCATCCTTCAAAACTTTGATAGGCAGATGCAGATACAGAACTCCCAGCCGGACAAACAAAAATCCCTCTTTGGAATATCCCCACATTCTGAAGTTCAGGTCTGGAGTGGTGTGGTCCTCAGAATATTAATTCGTGTTAATCAGTAGTGCTGGGGTGAACCCCATGTCTGGGAAGCATAGATGTCACCAGTAAAAATTACAAAAGTGCCTAAGTCCAATTTTCAAAAGGGACTTTGAGTCTCATTGAAAGTCTATGGACTTTCTCACTCGACTTAGGCTGCTACATCACTTAGCTGCATTTGAAAATTGTCCCCCAAATCTCTCACTTCTACAGATTCACCTCTAGTCACACAAGACAAAGGGACAAGGTCAGTGCCTAATATTATTAGAAATGTTTTCATGGTTTCTTCTTAAATTCAGGTCAAGCAGGATCTTTTATGATTAAATCCTCCCACCCCTCTGCGGGAAGCAACCAAGGCTTGTGTTAGTGGAACTGAGTAGAGAAGTCAAAATGACAAGTCTCGTTTCAGTTGCCCAAGCTGAGAGAAAGGCAAAAAGTTAGCAGCAAACCTAATGCAAAGTAAAGTAGAGGTTTTAAATCCCTGCCGCTTTAGTACTGTACAAGGGGTTAGTAAGGAGGGTAATGTGGAGTTTTCAAATACTGTGAGCTGTCTGTTGTTCCTCCCCTGTTAAACAGCGAGTGACAATTGTCACAAACTACAATCGGGGGCTGGGGTGGGGTTTTTAACTCTTTCCGTATCTTTTCCTTTTCCTCCTGGTTTTGTTTATGAAGGTGAGTTGGGGGCCGAGGTTCTGCGACAGCTTCCCCCAGGGTCTGAAAGGGTCGGAGCGACCCGAGAGAGAGCGGGGAAGAAGCGATTGCGAAAGCGCAGGGACCGGCTCGGGTTACAAGCGGGTCCCGGAGCAGGAGGCGGGTCAGCGGGCTGGGGGCTCGAGCAAAAACCCCGGCCAAGAACCGGGCTGCGGGGTGCGCGTCTCGGGGCGGCGGGGCCCCCCCGTCCTGGGCCGGCCGCGGGTGGGCTCGGGGCAAAGCACAAGCGGGGGTGGAACTTCTCCTTGAACAAGCGCCCCGCACAACCCCCACCCCCCCACTCCCGTTACTTAACCCGAGACGCGGATTTCCCCAGAGCCAGAGCGGAGATTCCGCCCCCGCTCCCCACCGCTCCTTACCTGGGGTGGGCGCTTGGGCCAGCAGGGCGGCCAGGGCCAGGGCCAGGAGGCGCATCGCCCTCAGCGCACGGGGACCCTTCTGCTTTGCCTCCCAGCCTGAAGCTCGCCTCTCCGCCCCCTTCCTCTCTCCTCCCGCCTTCTCCCCTTCCCCTCCATCTCCTCCTCCTCCTCCCGGCTCTTCCCCTTCCCCCTCGGCCCAGATCCCAGCCTCTTTCCTCTGGCTCTCCTCGCCTCCCCGCTCCCAGCGACTCCCGCTAGCCGGGGCGAGCGGGGGAGTTTCTCCAGTCCCCTTGGGGAGTTCTGCGGGGGTCCCTCCGCCAGACCCTGCTCTGTGTGTGGGGTGGGGGAAGAAAGCGGGCTGAGCGTGGGAACCATCCCAGAAGGGTAATTGGGATTCGGGAATCTGCTCTCCCAGGAGGCAGAGGGTTTGGAGGAGAGCTCCCTGCCGAGGCTCCCTGCTGGCGTGGGGGGGGGGGGGCCTTTTTTGTGCCTCCAGCCCTCTCGCCATTGTTGGAAGAGTTTGAAAGCTTTCCCGCGCCGCCCCTGGTTTGCCCTCAGCACTGCTGGACTCCTGCTGGAGACCCCAGCGTCTGTACAGTTCACTGAGTGCATTCCTGGTCACAGGTCTAGTCCATGCCCATCTCCATTTTCTTGGTGTGACAGACACAGAGCCCAGTAGTTGGTGGGGTGGATCCAACCTGGGATCTCTGGAGCTAAATGCAGGAGCCTGTATTGCAGGAGCTAAAAGTGACTTTTAGGTAGGGCTGTAACAAACTCAATCTCTAACTGGTCTGGGTGCCACTAAAGGGGACAGAGGATCACACCCAGGAGGTGCATGGGTTACAATGGCACTCATCCTGACTGCAGCTCCCCGGGGAAGGTGGAAGACCCTTCGTTTTCATGTTTTACTGATCTTTACCCCCCAAATTCCTGGGTTTTACCAATGCTGTTATTTGATTTTAACTGATTCCCCCCCACATTTTGGACCACTTGAGTACGTGAAAATACTGCTTACGTTAAGACAATCCAATCCATTATAATTGATAGATGTGTTTATGCTGATAATAAATCCACAGTTGCCCGTTAAAGAAGGCAAAGCAGTGGAAGATAGAGGTGCATGCATTTATGTACATGCAGTTAATGTGCAGTTCATGGAATAAACCACACCATTCCACTGCTTTTACTTTCAGTGCCCTGATGTGTCTCTATTTGTTGCTTTTTAAACTGTGGAGTTAATTTTTGGTACCGATTTTCAGCCGCTTTTTATCTTTGGTAATCAGCTGATGAATTCCTGGGAACTTTTAAACAAAAACCAAAGAGCTCCCCTGACCTCTCCCCTGTGATCCATCTCCACCCTCTGACATCATGCGCCATCACTCAGAGCTGGGCAGAGTGGGTCTAAAACACAACCTTCTTGGGTTGCACTAGGCAGGGTTATGAATGGCAACGCAAGATGCAGGGCAAGGGACCCAGATGGACCGTCAAAGGTGTATTGGTTTGAAATCAATAGCAGGTTCCTAAACACCTTTGTGGATGGGGCCCAAATGTCTAAAAAAATTATCAAACTGATCACTCATCTGATATCATCATCATCAGTGATCCCTCAATTCTAGGATGATCTCTCTACAAGTCGTCAGGTATAGCACTTAGGGTTTCTCACCACATAGATATTGCACTGGTTTAGTTAAATTCTTAAGTTCATAGAGTTTGTCGCCAGAAGGGACCAGTTAGTCTGACCTCCTGTATATCACAGACAACCCCTGGGGTGCAGTCCTTTTGTCTGGACATTCTTTAACTGATTTAGAGTGGCTTTGTCAATGCTTTGCATGCTGTGTTGAGAGGGAAGCCAACGGTGTCCGCCTGGGCATCGAGAGGTGCTCCAGGCGATGATGAAGTTTGAACTCCCGTGGTACAACCACAGAGTTGCCTGGCATCTGGTTTTCAACCAGAACACCTGGTCAAAAAGGGACCCTGATGGCTCCAGTCACCACTGCAGACTGGGCCATTAAAAGTCCAGTTGGCATGGGGTTGGCAGGCTCCTTACCTGGCTCCAGGAGGCTCCTTGGAAGCGGCAGCATGTCCCTTGGCTTGAGGCTCATAGGCAGACGGACAGCCCTGGGGTTCTGTATGCTGCCCCAACCCTGCTCTGAGCACTGGCTCCACAGCTCCCATTGGCCGCCTGGCCGCATCTCCACCTAGGAGCTGAGGTACACATCTCCACTTGCAGGGAGCCGCCCAAGGTGAGCACTGCCAGGATCCTGCACCCTGAAACCCTTCCCTTGTCCCTTCCCCCTGCTCTAGCCCTGAGCCCTCTCCTGTTCCCACACTCCCTCCCAGAGCTGGCACCCTGAACCATGTCCCAACCCCCTGCCCCAGCTCAGAACCCCCTCCCGCACCCTATATCCCTTGGCCCTACCCTGGAGCCCCCCTCCTGCACCCCAAACCCCTCATCCCGGGCCTACCGCAAAGCCTACACCCGCACCAGTGCTCTCCCTGCCATCCCTGCCCTGATCCCCCTCCCACACCCTGAACCCCTCATTTCTGGCCCCACCCCAGAGCCTTCACCCCCAGCCCAGGGCCTGTACCCCCTCCCACACCCCAATCCCTGCCTCAGCCCCCTCCCACACTCCAAATCCCTTGATTCCCAACCTGGACCCCACTCCTTTACTCCAAACCCCTCATTCCCAGCCCCATCCCAGAGCCCACACCCCTGCCAATGCCCTCACCCCCTCTCACACCCCGATCCCCAGACCCAGCTTGGTGAAAATGAGCGAATGAGTGAGAGTGGGGGAGAGTGAGCGGCAGAGGGAGGGGAGATGGAGTGAGCAGGGGACAAAGCCTCGGAGAAGGGGTGGGGCAGAGGGTGGGGCCTCGAAGAAGGGGATGGGACAAGGGTTTTTAGAAGAGTTTGTAACTCATTGGGAGGCAAGTCCTGGCAACTTGCAAAGGGGGAAATATTGGTCTCGCCCCCTTTTTCGCTGCTTAGTGATGAGTAAAGAATTTTTTTCTGAAGGTGTTTTTGGAGCTGGAGGGAACCTGATGCCAACCAGAGAGCAGTGCCAGCTGGCTCAATGGGGAAAAATATCACCAGATTCCACCTTGAAGGCCCAAATCTGCTTTATGCTGAGCACCCTTGACTCCTGCTGACTTCAGTGGAAGGTGGGTGGGGAGCAGATACCATGACTGACTAGTCTGCAAAGTGAAGTGATTTTTAGCCACACAACCTGAAGCTCTTTGGGCCACATCCTTTAGCAATTATTAATCATGTTTAGTGTGGCAGTGTCTAAGGGCCCTACTGTTCTAGGCACTGTGCAGCGTAGCAGACGGTCCCTGCCCTGAAGCGCTTACAGTCTAAACAGACATGGCAGCCACAGTGCAGGGAGAGGGGTCTCCCACACCAGCAGAGAGAGCGGTGCGACAGCTGAAAGCGGCGTGTTAGTGCCATGATTTTGGGTTGAGGGATTAGTTAGGAGGGGATCAGCGAAATGGAAAGGGAAGGGAAGGAGGTGAAGCGGACAGGGCACGGTGGGGGCAGGTGTGGAGTGACACTCAGATGAGGAGGCTGCGAGGGAGGAGAGGGTTGGAGCAAACAGCCTCATGGCACAGGGCAGAGACAGTCCTGTCACAACTGTAAAAAGTTCTCTGCATGTCCAGCACTCCCTGCTTTGGCACCATCTCTGCTTCTGCTACTATTGCCTGGCTCAGCGGCTCCTCTCCCTGCAGTTTCCCCTCTAGGTTACATGGTGGGGCAAGGAAAGCACCATCTGGGACTTAGTGCCCCAGAGTTGAAGAGGGGGGTGCTGTACAGTTCTGGGTCCAGGCCTGCCCTGATTAATACTCTGTGCAGTCCCATTGACTTCAGTGGAGGACTCATCAAATCCTCAGACTGGACCATAGTCCCCTTCTGCCCTCCTCTCCAGCCAACCCCACCCTGACACAGGGCTCCTCCAGGCCACCCCACCAAAATGGGGAGACAATCTATTTCTGGGGGGAGAGGGACATTACCAGCAGTCTCTCACTGCCCCTCTCCCTCTCCCCATCTGAGCATATTGATCACCTGGCAGCCCACAAATCTCCAGAAGCATCAATTAATTCTTTTATTGCCAGTTGGGTAGGATTACATCAAATGTTAGTGTTAAACCTGTGTGACGTGTGCATGATACAAGCCCGTTGGAATCCCCGCTTCCCTGCTTAGGGTAATTAGTACTGATTTAGCTGCTCCACGCCTGAGCCAACAATCTTCTAGTCAAGACAATACATGTCTGTTTTATGAAAATTGGGCACCTCGAGGGACCGACCCTGAGATTTGCTGAGCAATTCCCGAGTGCCCTTAACTTCCATCCACGCCGCTGGGAAGGGAGGGCCCTGTAGGACTTAAATTCTCAAAGGCATTGAGATGCCTACCTCCCATTGAGCTAAATAGCTTTGAGGGTCTAGGCCTGCGTCCCTGGTGTTTAGTGCCCTTCGTTTTCAGTTTGTATTTTATTTAATTTTTCCAGGGAATTTATCAGGGTTTATTACCACAACACCAAAAACAGGTGAAAGTCAGTGCAAAAAAACTATTAATAATTTTTCTGGTTAAATATCAGTGTTTACTTTGGTGGACAGAAAGATGGGGGCAAAAGTATTTAGTAGATTAATGCTTTGAATTCTGTTCATGAGTGTGGTTTGCTGCAGAACTAAAACAGAACTCAGAACATAATGCCACCTCTGAGTTTAAGAAAACAATAGATCCGTAATCCCCAAATAAAACTTTTCATTTGAATAAACAGTTTACTGTTGTAGACTTAGAACTATTAGCCTATAAATATTGACATTTAATAATTGGGCCACACCACATGTAGCGTGTACACACAACTTCACCCTTTTCTCCTCTTTTTGTTGTTTTTTTTAACTTTCGAATATTTCCTTGCCTCCTGAAATACAGATTTTCATTTTCTTCCCATTTTACTGTGTCAAATCTTTAAGCCATTATCTGCTTACAGCTTGAAATGTGTATGTGGTGGATGTGAGAGTGATCGGTACGTTCAGATGCACGCACGCTTCAGAGCTTGTGAGTGTGTCTGTTTCCTTATTGTGCGTATCTAGACTAATACATAGCCTTACTTCAGCAGGTAGCTGTGTATGTACACACAGACTAATGTATTATCATAATACATGTAGCTCATCCAGTGAATTGTATTTTCTTGATATAACAAGTTATTTACAAAAACAGGGTGAAAATTGGAAAAAAAATTGTAAAACCCGGGAATTTTTCGGTAAAAATTGGTTTAAACGGAAAACTAAGGGGCTTACTAATGTGCAACATTGTTGGCAGGACCCTTGGCCAGTCTGGTTTTTTTCAGCAATTCTCTGAATACGTGTTAATTGCCATTTCAGTAGATCAGCATAGTTGCCCAAATGAATACCCCATGTTGGTGGCATACCAGAGAGAATTACATGGCAGGAAGATCCTGAGCACAGAGGAACTGGGATTAACATTACGAAAAGTTAATACACAGGGAATTCAATGGGATCTGTAGATCTAAACACACAGTATGACACATTCTTCGTTGACACAGTATGACACATTCATGATGAATGAAAAACCTAATGAGAATTTCCAGGACTTTGATTCCATGGCATCAGTGGGGCTGAGGTTAATGGAGCTGTGACCCAAAATCTCCACAGAGAGCAATGTAAACCTTGCTGTTCCAGGCCTAAAGGTGGCATGCTCAATGGCAGCATTTAAATCCCCCAAAGTTGTGGGGCTATTTTGATTGTGGGGTCAGTAGGTCCATTGCAGAGGTAGACATCAGTCATAAAATGCAGACCTTGCTGAGGGTATTAAACAATATAGCTTTTCCTATTTACCTTCTTTGTCTAAGCACAGTCCTGTGGTTAGAAAGCTGTGGACTTTCTGGACTAGGATTCTGGACTCCTGAGTCCTGTTCTTGTCTCCGTCACTGACTCACTCTGTGACTTCAGGCAAATCATTTCACATCTTCTCTATGCCACCATCTCATTATGTGAAAAGCTTCTGCACGTCATGGCTGTGAGGATTCACTGAAATGCTCTAGGTGAACGCTTGCACTTATACTATATATATCTCTCCACCTAACCCTTCGTCTCTTTTCTTGATCCCTTTGTGGCAATTGAATTTTGTTCTGCTTTCGAGACGAGGTTTTCACACATCTCTGTGCCTCCTGTCGGAGCTGGATTCCGGTGTGGCCACACAGAAATGACAGGTCCCCTGTGAGATTAATGGGTGTGCATTAGATTGTCCCTTAGCAGGGATCTGACTTGGCATAAGTTGGCATAGCTTCATATACCAATGCACGCCCACTGAGGCGCCAACCCTCCTGATACAGCTTCTGCTGCCTTGGCAGCACCTATCTGGCCTGTTTCCTGTCAGAATGGGTCTGTTCTAACCGGGAAAGGGCCTACGCAGCACTTTCCTGGGGCAGCTGACTCAGATCAAATGGCTTTCTCAGTCCCAGTTTGGAGCCCTCGTTCCCTGGAGAAGCTGCTATTCAAATTCCTCAGCTATTGGGGCTGGGGGGCGGGGGGGAGGGAGGCTTCTAGTCACATTCCTGCTCTGCTAACCCTTTGCAGAGGAGTGGATTTGCCCCCACCACCCTTTTGCACCAGCTGCTCTTATCAGTCTAGCTTTTCCTATTTACCTTCTTTGTGGCCCTCCCAAAATCTCTGTCCTGCCTCCCCAGAGCTCTGTCTGATTTCAGGCGCTGTGGCTTTCCCTTATGATCCCATTCTGAGGGAGTAAAGGGGCCTGAGGGAGACTACTCACATTGTGGTGTGGGGAGAGAACGCTCCGTGAGACTCCTGGAGCCATACAGCTCTGTGCCACCTCTTACTCAGGGCAGATTGTAAAGTTGCAGTTGGCAGCAGCTCTCATGTCCACTAATGTCCAGTTGATGAATGAATGTTTTTAGTGATGAGACCAAGCCAAACCTGTGATTTGGGATGGTGCCAAGTACTGGGGGAGTTTGGATCTGCTTCTGAACATCGCAGCTGCTCTCCCCAGCCCCCGTAGCTATTGAAGTTAGTGGGATAAGCTGAAGGCCTACACCCGAGGGTGAGGAACCACAGAGAGACAATGATTCCAGGAGGTCAGAGTATGAAAACCAGGGACAGGAGTGAGGCCCCACAGTCTAAACAAGAAGGAAAGACTGAACAGACAGCCCTGGACAGCATCCACTGCTCTTCAAAGTAGTCCAAGGAACCAGTGGACACTTTTCAGAGAAGCTCTGTTCAGAGACATGAGGGAACAGAAAGAGGCTCTATAGTCACAGCACACCTCCCGGTCAAGCGTCGTCCTCCCAGTCTGGTTGATGGCCATCTTGGCCAGCCTCAGGAAGAGGTTGATGAGCGGCTCTTCAGACTTTGTGGGGCATGCAAGTACAAGCAATACATGAAACAAGGCAGTGCTTGCCCTTTTTTTTAATTTAAAGAGAGCTCCACATAGACTCTCTGGCTCTCTTAAAACCACAAAACTCCAGGGAAGTTTGGAGGAAATCTAAAATCAGACTTTGTAGTTGGTCCGACTTCTATAGTGGGCTGAACCAAAACCTTTGCAAGTTGACATCTGGAGCTGACCTTTTCAGCCTGGGCCCATCTTTAGATGACTTTATTTCCCGTGATGGAACTATGAAGGCACTGGACGTCCCATGGAAGAAACATTAAGCTCTTCCCAGTAGCTCTCAGAAACAATCCAGTTTTCTCTCCAACGGCTTTGTCCTGCTCAGAGTTGGAAGCCGCTCAGTCCCATGTCTCTGTGTTCCACTGCCTCCCCAACGGTCTTGTTCTGCTCTCTGTAGCCTTTGGTTTTGAGACTAAATCCTGCCGCTTTGTGGTTTGCTTTGCATTTTTCAAAACATTCCATACAGGATGCTAAGTATCCAAGCAGTGCATGGCCCGGTACGTGTCACCAGAAAAGCAGGGAAACCTTCTCTGCCTCAGGAATGTCCCTGGCAGAGGTGCCCACCATCCACTCAGCTTTATTGCAGCCAGGAAGGGCGCTTCTGAACTCTGGCAGCTATGCAAGAGAAAACAGATGCTTCAGGGTAACAGGAACCTGTTGTTTCTAGGTAATGCTTTTCTTCAAACAACACCTGTGGTGCTGTGATTCAGTTGCTCTTGTATGTTAAGTAGGGTTGAGTTGGGCCAGTACTTGGATGCGAGACCACCTACGAGCTTCAGGAAGTGTTACAGTGAATCAGTCGGTGGTACTCCTCCCCTGGACTCACTAATGAACAAATGGCCCAGCGGGATGTTAGCGTGCCGCTGAAAGTGCTGCTTTTTGGATGAGGTAAAATCTTGACCACTTGTGGTTACAAAAGCTCACACAATGCTTTCTTTAAGAGCAGGTCTTAACCCCAGGATTCTTGCCAAATTCCTACTGCGATCATTACATCCTGCTTATCTCTCCTGCAACTTCAGTTGGGTAGGGGTCCTTCTTTAACAGTGTATAGCAACATTACACAGCACATTAGGAAATAAACAGCTGCTGTGCTCCACCCCAGAGCTGACTGCACTTCAGTGCAGGATGGAATGATCCCTACATCCCTTGCCTACCTCACAGACCTGTTTGTTGTGAGAGTTATTTAGGCAGTGCTTGTAAAGTGCTTTGAGATCTTCAGAGGAAGGGCTGAGGGCAATTATTATTTGTTAATTAAAAAGAAATTATCCCAGTTCTGAGGAATTCTCTTCCATTTCAAAGGTGTGCAGTGCATGCAGTAGGAACCATTACTGTGTAGACTGATCAGATGTGTCTAGGACTTGGAATAAGCACAGTTTCCTGATCTTTTGGGTTGATGAGTGCTTGGCTGTGAGGAGTTGCAGAGTTTGTGGCCACAGTTCATTCCCCTTTGGTTGAAAGCATGCACACATAGTAGGTCCGTTCAGTCTGAGGTTTCGGAGTGCTCTTGGATCCCCCGCTGCTGCTAAGCTCTTATAGCATCTGCAGGTAATGCTTTCTACCATCCCTGGATGGCTAGGAGACTCAGGGCCAGATTTGTAAAGGCATTTAGGCATTGCTCTGCTCAGTGACTTAGGCACTTAGGGATGAGCACTCAATGGTAATCAATAGAGAAGACAGAATCCAGTTCTCCAGGGAACCATTCAACTGCCTTAACCATGAGACCCTCCTTCCTCTCCCTGCAATCCCCTATTCAGTCACTGCACACCTCCCTACTTCTGCAATGAACCATTCAGGGGTCCTACAAACAACAGCCTCCTTAACAGCACAACCCTGATTCATCCTTGGAGCAGGTCCATCCTGTGCACTGAAGGAAGGGGATCTGCCTGGCTCAGGCTGATGGGACCAATAGGACCAGGCACTCAAGGAGGCAGTATGTAATCAGTCATGTAATTAAAGATAGCATCAGACACACAATGCAGACACGCAAGAGAGTGTGTGATAGAGCATCTGCCCCACACTGAGCTTTCAGGGGTTAATAGAGCCCTAGGGAGGCTGGGCAGGAGGCAGCCAGTCACAGAAGGGCTTATAGGAGCAGCTAATCAGGGCCAGGCAGGCCCATATAAGAAGAGCTGGAGACCAGAGCCCATTCAGTCATTCCCTGGAGTTTGAGGAGGGAGGAAGGGCTGGTTGCCTAACAGGTAAAGGGCTGCAGACAGCAACCCAGGGAGCTAAAGGTAGTGCCTGGCATGCTGCAGAGATCTGCAGGCTGAGGCCCTGAAGCAAGGGCAAAGAGGATGCTGGGGCCATGGGGAAGTGGCCCAGGAGATCTACAGAGGAGTTGAAGGGGAGGCAGCAAGTGGCAGCCATCTACAGGATCCCCAGTCCTAGAGCAGTGGGTCAGCCTGGGTCTCCCCTGCTCCCACTTGCCACTGAGGAAATGGTTGGATTGAGGGACTGTGATGCCCTGCCCTGGAAGGAGGGAGCACAGAGTGTGGCACAGCTGGAGGGCTGTATTGTTGAAGAGGATGCTGTGGTCCTTGGAGAGATGTGGGCCTTAAAGCAGGATTGACAGCAGTATGGCACCACCTGAAGAGGTTGCACTACAATCCCCAGCTAATTCCCGTGGTAGGAGGCACCAGAGTGGTGAGTGAACCCCTTACATTGACAAATTAAAGTTGTACAAGCCACCTTAATTCTGGCATTTCCTAGCTTCTAAGCACTCGACTTAATCTCCTTATCAGTATTCTTTTAACATAGGTTTGTGTAATTTCCTAGAATTTTTTTAAAGCAAGCTGCAAAAACAGAAGTTCCTTTAGGTGGCAACGTATTGACACCCTCATGACTCGTCAGCAGGGCTGGAACCTTTTGATCCTCCAGCTGGACCTCTGTCACTTCAGGTAATGGAGTAACTAATAGAAATGGTAGATTATCATCCTTTATGTAGACCAGAACTGAAAGGGGAAGCAACCCTATTCCAGTGGGTTTTACAGCTATCTTCTGACAACAGGGGAATGATGTTCAGGAACATAGGGTCCTACTCCATACTCTGGAAGGGCAGTGTGCTCTAGTGGTCAGATTTTTGTTGTTCCTCCACAAACTCGTGTCCTCCTTCTGCCCAGTCTTCTCAAACCCATCCCTGGCCCATTCTGCTCTCCTAGCCAATTAGTCTCCACTCCTCATGCTTTTTCATCCCACTCCCAGTTCTCCTCCCCTGCCCCAGTCCTAGTCTCTGCCCTTCCTAGCTCCTTGTCCTAACCTACTCCCTGCCTGCCCTGTAGATCCAGTACTTGTCCTCTCAGCATTCAGATCATGAGGCTTCCTTCTCCACATTACCTGAGCCTAGTGAGGGCATTTAAAAGCACAGGAGAGACATTCCCCTGCTTTCAGCTCCAGTGCCCACACCTGCCCTGCCCCCCATAAGCCTGCCCCAACTCCACCCCTTCCCTGTCCTCATTCCAACCCCTTCCCCAAAGTCCCTCCCCAAACTCTGCCCCCTCCTTCATCCTATTGGACCTCTTCCCCAAATCATTGCCCCAGCCCTGCCTCCTCCCCTGAGTGTGCTGCATTCCTCCTCTTCCCCCTTCCCTCTCAGCTGCGTGAAAGTGTTTTGCACTGCAAGCCCTGGAAGGGAAGGGGGAGAAGCAGGACTTGACAGCACACTCAGGGGAGGAGGCAGTGGAAATGGGGGTGAGCTGGGGCAGGGTGGGGAGCTGCCCATGGGTCAGCCCTGGAGCACCCACGGAGTCAGCGCTTATGCTGCCCCCCCAGAACTGCAATTTCAGGCAAAGTCTTGCTCACCCACCTGCCTGTACAGACTGGAGCATGCTCAGTGCAGCTGCAAAGGTCCAAAAAGTTGCTGAGCATGTGCAGACTGCTGTTTTTCAGAGGTGTAATTCATGGCTAAATTCAACAGGGACAGCAAAGGCACATTGCTGATACACAGGCTACTCCCCCCGCTCTAAAGCATGTGGTTGCTAGAATTTTCAGAGAAGGCCCCCGGACACTTTTTATATGGACAAAACTATGGATCTTTCCCCAGCTTAGCTTCCAGGACTAGCTGAACCATTTTGGCTGAATCTTTTCAGAATAATTCAATCTGTGGCACACACCTAGCACATAACATTTCAGACCAGATGGTTAACATTTGGGCTGTTTTCAGCTGCATATAACATTGCCTGGCACTTCGCACTTTAGGTAGTGTTAATATAATATGTAGTGCTAGCAGCCAGAGCTTGGTCCAGCCCCCTTATAAATATCCCCAAACAATGCCCCACTTCCCTTCAGTCAGTTCCGCAGCCCAACAGATTGATGCTCAGACAGAGCATTTTTCTTTGCTTGGTTTCATCCTGGCACTCCTGCTTGAAACCACTTTACCACCTTAAGCAATTCTTCTGCCTCCTTCCTGCTTGTTCAGTTGATCTACCTTCTCTCCACAGGAGTCAATAGGAATTTTACCATTAACTGAAAGGGCTTTATACTAGAACTACATTTCCCCTTTGTTTTGGATTCCCTGTATGTCTCAAGCAAACTTGTGAACCAGCCCACAGTCACCCTACTCCCTGTACAATTTCTATTCTGATTAACTAATCTGAAAGTTTCCTCGCTCCTGTGTTTGCTGCTGATCCTTTTAAAGCATTTCACCACCACTTTGAACACAGGGAAATGTTACTCATTTGATTTTAATGTAATTGGTATATTTCTTTTTCAGGACATGGTCTGTACATGTCATGGAGGAGGATGTGTAATAGTTACCTTTAGGGGGGAAAAAACAGGCTGGTAGGGTAGGCAGAGTCTATTTGCTCCCTCCTTAGTAAAACTACAGATGTAATCTTGTGTCCATCTCTTTAAAGGTGAAAAATGGGACTTATCCCCAGGCAGGATTTCTGCACACTTTCCAAACACTCACTGCCATGCCCAGTTTCCTTAACACAGTCAAACAAAACTACACATCTTTCAGCTCATTCCTTCTTTCTCAGACTTCAGTCACCCCTTCAGGGACTCCTGTACACCTGCTTGTGGCAGCTTCCCAGTTCTAGTTAGCTCTGCTTCCTTCCTGGAGCAGTAGCCCCAGGCCTGCTTCCATGAATACCTGGCCCTTCATGCCAGGGACCTACCACAGGAGTTAGTTCCACTCCATGGTGACTTCTCTTCCCCAAGCACAGCCTGTCCCACTCACCCCCTTCCATCTCTTATTTCCTGGCCTCTGGCAGCCCTTTATAGGCACCAATGTAGTCCAGCTCCCTTTAATTGACTAGATTGTGCTCACCAGCTCTGATGTGTGGGCATTGGGCCAAGTTCTGGTCACAGGGACCGACTACCTTGTGATGGGGGAGCGGGGGAAACCACTATTAAAAAAGGAACAGTTAGGCATGTCAAGTGCTCTTTGTTAAGGATGCTTTGAGTGTTCAGAGTAGCCAAGCACACATTAGGCAGATGTGTTTTGTTTTGTTTTTCTTCAACAGTATGGCTACGCAGATGAGACATGGGTTTGCCATTCACAAAACTGGGCTGTCACAGGGCAGATCTGAGAGTTTATAGAGAGTCACCTATCTGTAAAAAGGGTGTTTCGTTACCAATCTGATCTTCAAGGTGAATGGGGAAGGATACTTGCATACCTCCCAACCCTCTATTATTGAACAAGTCCTTGGGAAGTACCCTGAATTCTGTATACAGTGGAGTGGAAGAAGCGAGACTAGAATGCACCATGTCTTGGCTCCCAGCCCACTATACCTAGGCCAAAAGGTATTTTGATGTGTTGCTTTCCCTCAAGGAAGATCCATTTTGCCTATGTCCTCTCTAGAACTCTAGCTTGTATGTATCATATTGCATGTGATGCAATGGGCATAGTGGGGCTGCAGAGTATGTACGAGGTTATCACAGAATGAAGAGCAAGAATGGAAGAAATTCTGCTGCACAAGTACAGATGTTCCCCCATGTCTTATAAACTGGCTTAATCTGATCAGTGTAAGACACCTCTCTGAACTGTTCCCCTGACAAATATCAAATGCTGTCTCCTAACCATGATGGTGCTAAAGCTTCTAACATTTTCTGACTAGTTTTGTGTTTAACATTGGCAAAACTCTCAGCATTTCAAACAGCTGAACAAGTTTTGCTCAGTCTCTCCAAACTCCCAGCCTGGTGCATAAACCAAGCCTGGAAAACTTCAACTCAAATACTGAAGTCTGTCAAAGACATAAATAACTAAAACATTGGATTGTGATGGAAAATGAGGCAATTGCAGAGGAGCATTAAACATGTCCTTAAACATTCAAACATTAAACTTTGAGACTCACAAGTTAACCAAAACACTGCTACCACCAACCTAAATACTCAATCACGCTCACAGACCATTAAGCATCCATTTCACATCTTCACTGATAGTGAGCAGATAGTGCCTTCTAATGCTAGGCTGGGATTGGCTCTGCAGCGATTTGCAGAGAAGGGTGCCACCTACCAGTTTCCACCACTTTCCTGCATCACTGAGGTGTTCCTTGGCGGTCCCCTGTGCGAATACTGACCCAGCCTGCCACTACTTAGTTTTTGAGCTCCAGCTGTGATACAGCAAAAGGTGGGATGTCTGCAAGATATAAACTTGGTGTAAAACCTCTGGACAAAGCACTGAGGTGATCCTATAGGAAATTTTCAAGGGAAAGATACTAGGCAGTGGGGAAAGATATCTAGTGAGTTATTTTACATTTGTGTTTGATTCTAGGAAATATCTGTTAAACAACAAAAAAAAAATCTATTAACGTCAGCAGTTTTATCAAACCTCGTAGTGGCCGAGTTTCCTCTCCGATAGCTTGACTTTTTTTTTTTTTTTTTTTTTCAGGCAGACTCCTGTCCAGTTGCCAGTAAATAGGCAATCCACAATTTCACCAAAAAGAAAAACTAGGTTTACTGTGGCATGACCATTAGTAAATAAGCATAATACAAAGCTACAGCATATGCAAGTAATTTTCTAAGAGGAGTACACGGCTGTAAAGCATGGAAGTTGGTAGGGAGACTAATCTTTTTAAAAATAGTAGCATACTGGGCATGTACTAAAATATACAGTAATTATATGGTATAGCCTTAGGGTAGAGAAATATAATAACTGACGAGTAATTTGAGTGAAGTTAAGAATCTTAACATTCTGCTTACCAGCTGTAACTGTCATGTCAAAACACATGTTTCTGATAATACATGGAGACTGTCTCTGTTCCTTTGATCCATTTGCATGTTACAACTATAGTTGCCTTCTCCAGCAGTAACCTTAAGAAAGTAAATAAAATCAAAACCATACTTAAAACACAGCCTACTTGTAAAACACAACATATGCTCTATTAGTCATTGTAATTAAAAAATCTGCACACTGCTGTTTTAAGATGAAATGTGAGTAATGTCCCACTAATGAATAACATCTGTAGCACTTTCTGGCAATTTCCATTGTAAATGACCATATATTGGATAGGTTAATAAAATGTGTGAAAGGGCTTGAAGTTGCTGATCCCCTGGGCCAGATTCTGATCTTAGGTACTTGTGTAAATCTTTGGCAGAGATACTCTGGATTTATACCATTGGACCTAATATCAGAATTTTCCCCGCCCCTGTTTTTTTTCTGTTTTTCAAAAGGAGGTGTCAGTGTTCAACCACACAGGTTGCATACATTCAAAACGCTTCCTTAAAGACAAGGGACATGCATGCTCGAAATGTAATTTGTACTGCAATCCTTGGGGGTAAATTAGAGCTGCTGGAATCATTCTAACTTACCATAGCTCCACGGGAGGCTTCCAGAGACTGTCACCAGTCAGAAACTCCATGGTGCTGTGTGCCATGAAGACAATCCTTCTCGCCCATGATACACACCTTTTCATACCCAATACACTTCCCGATATTGGGGCTTGTGAGTTGGCAACGTATTGTGGCCATCCACAGAGCTGTGAATTCTCCCCCAGCTCTTTGCATGAATGGGGCTATCAAAGTGGTGTACCGGGGCCGGAGCAAATCTGGCCCAATAGTTTAAAAAAGCTTTACCTGTATTGTTAACCACACCTTAGAGAGTTAATGAAAGTCCTTTTAAAGGATAGGCCCTAACTCTGAAAAGACTTAGGACTTTAACTATAAGCAGGTGAGAGTAGTCTCATTTACTTCAATGGGATGTTTACTCAGGCAGAGTTCCCACTGAGGTCAGTTGGAATTTCTCCTGAGCAAGGCTCGCATAATAGAATCCTTCATGATACTTCTTTTTTTTTTTTTAAGAAAATTACTTGCATATTCCCACATTCAATAGAGTACACTGCTTTAAAGCATGAACATTGGTGGAATGGGGGGAAAAGGAGACTGTCTTTTTGCCTGGATACACACAGGCTTGGCGAGGAAGAGAGGGCTAAATGAGCCTCAGAAGAAGAGTCATGCATTACTGTACATTCTCTTCAGCACTATTTCAACACTGCTCCGCTAGTCAGACTGAGGTGAGTTGTATCATATTGATATTTTTCAATTAAATGGGGACTATTTCAATAAAAAGAAAATAGGCCTCATTCTCCTCCCTCTTCCACCACTTTTACCCTGCAGTAATTCCAGTGCCTTCACTGGAGTAACTCCAGGTAACTGGAGGTATTTGAGTGCAGAATCAAGCCCACGGTGGTGGTGGTTACTTTTGAGTAACTTGTGAAAACATTTCTATTCATATTAGATCTCATAATTCCTAATTTACCATGTATATTTAGAGCTTAAACTACTGGACACTATCATCTAAAAACACCAGGAATTTCTCAAACACTGGATTAACATAAGGAAAGCTATTGCTTTTATACCATCTATACTGGGATTGAGATGCATTTTTAAAAGCAAACACATAAAATAAGAAAAGAAATGTCTGTATTTTAAATATATAAATTCACTCCCTTTATTATGTGAAAGCTAGTGTTTTGGCAACAGATCCTTGGATTCATAATACCTTTTTTTAAAGGTCAAAAGGGACTAAATGAACATCAATTTTGCCTTCTGTATAACTCAGACCATAGAATTTCATTCAGAGATTCCTGCATCAAATCCATCACTCCTGGTTGAGAAAAAGCCACCCAGTCTTGATTTAAAGACTCTGTAAGATGTAGAATCTACCATATCCCTTGTAGGTGGTTCCAATGGTTAATTACATTTACTGTTAAAAATTTCCCTCCAGTCTGAATTTGTATAGCTTCAGCTTCCAGCTATTGGATCCCATTCTACTTTTGCTAAATTAAACAGTATTTGGCTACAGCGTGTGACCAAGTTACCCCTTCAACTTCTCTGGGATAAATTAGAGTGAGGTTCTTATAGCTCTCACTCACTGTAAAGGATTTTGAGTACCCAGGCAATCCAGTGCCCTTTTTGTTTCTGTGGCCCTGCATTAGCCTCTGGGGGAATTACAAAAGAGGGAATAAGCTGGAACAGCCCAAGGGTGGGAGATGCAGGATTTGAACAAAATGAAGGTGCTGTTTCTCACTCACAAAACCCTGCCCTCCTCAGGCTACCGCTGCGCCCACTCAGCTCCCACTGTCATCAGTGGGAATTTATCTGCACAGTCAGTGCAGAAGCATCCCGAAGTTTGCATTCTTCCTCCTCCTTGACATTTGCCTGGATGCGCACAAAGGGGGCGGGGGGGCGGGCTCAGTGAGCCACAGAGGAGAGTTCTTTGTTTACTGTACATTCTCTTCAGCACAATTTCAACACTGCTCCTCTAATCAGACTGAGGAGATGAAGTGAGTTGTCATATTACAGTACATTTATACTGCACCTAGTTCTATTACGTTACACAAATAAACTCCATTGGCTTCAGTGCATTTGATTTACCCTAGTGTGAATGAGCCTAATTCTGATCCAGTGTCAATCAGGAATGATTCCACTGAAGCCAATAGAATTACACCAGTATGAAACTGGCAATATCATTATGGAAACAGCCTACACAATTAATCAGGAAACAACATTTCATCAGGTTTTCCAAACCCTCCTATAAAATTGAGTAGATATAGGGTCACGACAAGCAAGTGGCTATAGCCACCCTTCCCTTCCTGTGCTGTTAATTAGCTCTGGCTAGAGCGGAGGGAAGTCCCAGGGGGATCCCAGGTATAGCATGGTTGAGAACCACTGTATTTAAGAGGTGTGTGTGCACACTGTAGGATTCTATAGGATGGTACAAAAACTTGATAAATATTATCAGTTAAATTCTGCAGGCTTTGACCCCAATTCAAGGAAAGCACTATCTTCAGGAAAGTTACGAAGCTTGTGCTTAAATGCTTTCCAGAATTGGGGCTCTTAAGGGTAATTTCTCTAGAGCCCGGTTGGTTTCGTAGCTATGACATTCTATCAGATCCCTCCATAAAGGAATCAGAACCCTTACCTCCACATTCTCTCTGACTTTGGGGTAATTAAAATCTCAGCTGTAATGTTCCATTACCATAGGATTTTGTGCACCTAATGATATAGTAAATCTTCCCAAATTATTGCTAAATTACAAAATGGGCTAATTTACCCAAACCAGTTAATAAATGTTTAGAAAAGGAAGCTAATTGAATTATCTCTCATTTGTCAGAGACGGATAATCTCCTTGTGAGAAATCTCATTTTTTCTGAGCCATGATTAATTGGCCTGACTAGTCGGAGATTATGACAAATGACGCAGGAGGAGATGATAAATAAGTCAGCAGGAAGGGCTGAGAGCACAGGACAAAAGCCTAGCACTACTTCCAGGCTCAGCCTGACCTCTGTGTGGTTTTCCTCGAGGCCCCTACAGATCTTACACAATCAAAAACGCAACAGTGGCAAGTGATAGTTTGACCCTTTCCTTCTGTGCCCGCTGCACAGCCAATCAGGTAACCTCAGAGATGATAAGCTTTCCTGAAACTCGCTGTTATGGTGAAGCCTGGTGTTTAGTTAATGGGTGAGCTAGAGCATATATTGAATGTCCTGTTTGTTCTTAATTGTTTGGGTTCTGTGACACAAGTTATCTAAGGAAACAATTTGTGTGTGCACCATAAATATCAATGCTTAAGTGGCCAGTCTTGTTCCCACTAAGTTAAATATAAAATATTCCCATTGAAATAAAAGGAACAGTCCAAGGCCCTAAATCAGGTGTGGGCAAACTATGGCCCACAGGCTACATAAGGCCCGCAGGCCCCTCCTAACCAGCCCGCCTGAGCTCCTGGCTGGGGAGGTTCCCCCGGTCCCTCCCCTGCAGCTTCAGCGTGCTGTGCGGGCAGCACTTTGGTCTGTGGCTCCTCCCGGGCAGCGCTGCAGTGGCGTGGCTCCAGCAGCACTGTGCACTCCTGGGGGGCAGCATGTCTGGCTCCAGCGGACCGTGTGGAGCCAGACATGCTGCTCTGAGTAGCATGGTAAGGGGGCTGGGCTAGGACCAGGGGGTTGAATAAGGGGCAGGGGGTGGTCAGGGATGGAGGCTGTGGGGGGACAGGGAATGGGGGATGTATGGATAGGGTGTGGGGTCCCGGGGGGTCTGTCAGAGGGTGAGATGGGGGTGGATGGGGTCAGGGCAATCGGGACAGGGAGCAGGGGGTTAGGTAAGGGGTGGGGTTCTGGGGGGGGCAGTTAGGGTGAGTGGGGGCTCAGGAAGGGGTGGTCAGGGAACAAGGAGCATGGGGGATTGGATGGATCAGGGGACGGAAAGTGGGGAGAGAGTCAGATGAGGGCGAGGGCTAGGCTGTTTCGGGAGGCACAGCCTTCCCTACTCGGCCCTCCATACAATTTTGCCACTCCAATGTGGCCCTCGGGCCAAAAAGTTTGCCCACGCCTGCCCTAAATACTGGTGAGAGACAATTGGCTCTAATGCCTGCCAAAGACAAAGTGGCTTTGTACCCCGTCCCTGTACCCCCTTTTTGGTTAGGCCATATACGAGGTTTAGGAATCTATTACTTCCTGCCAGCAAGTGACTTGATCCTTTAGATTTAGCTAGGAAATGTGTGTAACTTGGACGACCAGAAGTCAAAGTTCCGTCCTGGTAGACAATCTCTCCAGGGCAATATTCATTACAGTAGGAACAAAGAGCTGCATTATCCCATTGGGAAACTCATTTATTTAGGGTCTTTTTTTTACCAGCAGAGTGGATTTTAGCTGCAAAATTGGGAACCCCTTCTGGATTCAGATTTAAAACTTTTCCCCAAAGTTTATGGGTGCTCAGGTTTGAAGTTTTTTCTGATTGGCTCATGTTTCAATCCAGGTTTAGATTCCAAGTCCCCAAGAGTTCAGGAATGTGTGGTACAAGCCGTCTGTGGACATACAGTGAGGCCTATTTTCACTAGCCTCCCTAAGCCCTAGCAGTTGCTAAGGTGTGCCTCTTCATTTTAGACGTGAATTGAAATGAATAGGCAGGTTATTTCCACTGGGTTTGAGAGGAGGATCTCCCCCTTCGCATCTTACTGCCTGCCTGGTGTGTAGATGGTTCAGGTGTGTTAACAAGAGTTACACAGGGTGCGCAGAGGGGTTCATTGTAGTGCCATTAGATTTATACAGAAAATATTATTTTAAATTTGGCTCAAACTATTCATGAATACTTTGTACTGGGATTTGGATGGTACCTACTGATAATAGTGAAGGGCTAAGGCAGAAAAACAATTATAATAATGATACAGGACAGTGAACTTACAAGGCTGAGGTGGGGAGCAGTCCCACAGGATACAGGGATGAGCAGACCTACCCTCATTGGCCTGTCAAAGTGTCTGAAAATTTGTGACGTACCTGCTCATCACTCTTCCCCATCACTCTCTGTATCGACTTTTCCTCGGGTCTCAGAAGGAAATAATTGGAACATGGTTCCCCAGAAAGCAGAACACTCCCACTATACTAAGGCAGAGTGACTGAGTGAGAGGGTGTTCCTAGGGATATCTACAGGCAGCCCTTCTAGGAGGTGGCCCCTCCCATGTGTTCTCTGTTTCAGAAAGTAATTGAGAACATAAGAACAGTTATGCTGGGTCAAGCCAATGGTCCACCTAGCCCAATATCCTGTCGTCTGACAGTGGCCAATGCCAGGTGCCTCCGAGGGAATGAACAGAACAGGTAATCATCCAGCGATCCATCCTCTATTGCCCATTCCCAGCATCTGGGAGTTGGAGGTTCACAAACACCAGAGCATGGGGTTGTGTCCCTGGGCGTCTTGGCTAATAGCCATCGATGGACCTAGCCTCCATGAACTTACCTAATTCTTTTTGAGCCCAGTTATACTTTTGGCCTTCATAACGTCTCCTGGCAATGAGTTCCACAGGCTGACAGTGCATTGTGTCAAGAAGTACTTCCTTATATTAGTTTTAAACCTGCTGCCTATTAGTTTCATTGGGTGACCTCTGGTTCTTGTGTTATGAGAAGGGGTAACTAACACTTCCTTATTTATTTTCTCCATACCATTCATGATTTTATATGCCCCCTCCCCTTAGTCTTCTCTTTTCTTAACTGAACAGTTCCAATCTTTTTAATCTCTCCTTGTAAGAAACCTGTCCCATACCCCTAATCATTTTTGTTGCCCTTCTATGTACCTTTTCTAGTTCTAATGCAGCGGTCAGCAACCTTTCAGAGGTGGTGTGCCGAGTCTTCACTGATTCACTCTAATTTACGGTTTTGCGTGCCAGTAATACATTTTAATTTTTTTAGAAGGTCTCTCTCTGTCTGTAATATAGAACTAAACTATTATTGTATATAAAGTAAATAAGGTTTTAAAATGTTTAAGAAGCTTCATTTAAAATTAAATTCAAATGCAGAGACCCCTGGACTGGTGGCCAGGACCCAGGCAGTGTGAGTGCCACTGAACATCAGCTCGCGTGCCGCCTTTGGCACCTGTGCCATAGGTTGCCTACCCCTGTTCTAATATATATATTTTTTCAGTTGGGGTGACCAGAACTGCATGCAGCATTCAAGGTGTGGGTGTACCATGGATTCATATAGTGAATCTCCCTGCAGGACAGGTCTGCTCTGTGGCCTGCCTCTGTTACTCTGTTCCAAGCATTGACCTGCTTCCTGAGCTGCTTTTCTGGCTCCTTTGGTTGGCACAGCTCTGTTTCCTAGCTCAGCGGAGACCAGGACTCTCCTGACCCCCTCATTAGCCTGCCTGATCTGTCAGTCAGGCTGACCTGGGGTATTAGCTTCTCCCCCATTGTTCCTGGGGACTCTCAGTCTTGGGGTCCTGAATTCCCATCTCCTTTCTTTTAGTACTGGGAATTAGCAACCAAAACACCCTCACTGAGTTTTAGTAAGGGGACAAGCGTCCCCTTGCACTAGTTACAAGAGAATGTGTCTGCATTTGATCCCAGGCCTGCGAGTTTTCTCTGAGCATCATGGAATAACTGAAGAATATGGTTAAAGGTAATTTTAATCATGCATAACTCAGAATGAATTCTGTAGCCACGAGCGTCGTAACAGCTGTCTGTTGTGACGATCACATTCAGGAGACACCATGAGTCAGCACTGGGGCATGTGCTACAAGTTAGACTTTACCACCGTCATAGGCCCACACATCGCATTGGTTATAGAGACTGAATGAGTCTGTAAAAGGAACACACAGGATGGGCTTCGTTCGCAGGAGACCATTTGTATTTGGTCCTGAGTGTCATCTCACACTGCATTAATACCAACATAATGCCACTGAGTTCTCTGCCATGTCGCTTGGTTGATGATGTGGATGAACAGAGGGTCAAATTTCAAGGTGTCTGACAAGACATGTTAATGATCTCACAGCATCCATATTAGAGTGGCAGGATTGTATAGTGGTTAAGGCCCTAGCCTGGGACTTAGAAGACTGGTGGTCTCTTTCCCTACTCTGCTGGATGTGTCCTGAGGGGCTTTGAACAAATCATTTAATCTGCCCTATGCCTCGTGTTCCCCTCCATAAAATGGGGAGAACACTTCCCTACCACTCTGGGATCTCTGGGAGGTTAATTACATTGAAGATGGTAAGGTGCTCAGATGCTATGGTAATGTGTGGGGAAGAGAGAAGGATGTAGATATCAAATTAGAGAGGGTAAGGGCCTTGTGTATGATATAGCCAAGAGCAACCCATTTTTATTTCACTCCCTTCTGATTATGATAGAACAGTGCATATATAAGGGTGGTTCAGAGGTATTGAACCCTCACAGGAATTGTAGGTGCCCCGTAGCTCTTAGAAGACCACTCCTGGTGTTCCGTCACCACACATACCTTTCTCTGAGTTAGTCTTCTGTTTTATTAGTACTCTCTGTGGATGTGTTTTCATGTCTTTGTGTATGCCATATAGGTGTGGTAGGTATCTATTGTCCTTTGGCTATATTTTTTTCCATTTTTTTCATTGGTGAGTCAGAGCCCCTTCTTTCGTAATTGTCTATTTCTGTTGTACTTGATTAGCGAAAGGCATTTTTGTTTCCTGACATCTACATTTAAAGTGACCTGATTCTCCAGTTATGGGCAGGAGAACAGCGAAGGGATATCCAGGAGGCAACTGTTTTGCCTATTGACATGGCTCACAATGTGTCCTGTTTGGGAAACATGGGAGAAGAGTCTTCTCTCATTTACCAGATGTATACCAGTGCAGCCTGATTCACTGGGACTGATTGCTGTCTCACTTAGGATGACCAGATGTCTCGATTTTTATAAGGACAGTCCCAATTTTTGGGTCTCTTTCTTATATAGGCTCCTATTACCCTCCACCCCCCGTCCTGATTTTTCACATTTGCTTTCTGGTCACCATAGTCTCACTGCCACTGCTTTTACACCAATGTAACTCCAGTGAGTTCTTTGATATAAAATAGGAGTAATTCCAATATGAGTAGGAGCACAGTCAGGCCCACGGACTTCAGCAATTACTCCTGATTCCCAGTGGTGTAACTGGGAGCAGAATTTGACTCTCTCTCTCTCTCTCTCTCTCTCTCTCTCATAAACAATGCTAGCTGTTGCTGGACAACTTTGTGTCACTAAATGTATTGATTGCTTGCTTCTCTTCTCTCGTTAAAAATGCATGGTGTGTATGAAACCCTGTTAGTAGGTGACATACAAGTAAACGTTTGTTTTCTCATCTAAATGAGCCAATCCATCATTATTCTATACATCTGCTAGGAGGAAGGAGCGTGGTCCAGTAGGAAATACTGAATGTAGTTGTCTGCATATCAGAGGGCCAATTCTGAAATCATTCACACTGGTATAAATCCAGAGCCACTCCAATGACTTCACTGAGCACTTTGGGTGCTCAGCATCTTCAAAAACTAGGCACAAGGTGTCTCAAGTTGGGCACACAAACAGGACTTGGTCCAGGGCAGAGGTCCCATTGAGTTCAATGGTGCAGGGTCAGAGCCCTCCGGAAGAATACAGAATTAATGAGCACTTCTGAAAATGTTGACCAAGTGCACTAAAATGTGCTAGGCACTTTATACACCCATAATAAGCCAGGCCTTTGAAGAGCTTGCAGTCTAAGTAGACAGCACAGAGGCAGAGCATGGGCAGTGGGTGAAGCTTCCCTTGGGGTAAGCTAGCTCCCTGTCCCACCTAGGGTGACCAGGCAGCAAGCATGGAAAACTGGAATGGAGGTGGGGGTGTAATAGGTGCCTATACAAGACAAAGCCCCTGATATTGGGACTGTTTCTATAAAATCAGGACATCTGGTCACCCTAGTCCCACCTCTTCTTTGCTCAACCGCACCTCTTCCACCCGTGGCCCTGTCCACACTCCACGCCAGCCTCCACTGCTCACCCCGCCCCCTGAATGTTGCTTGTTGCATTCCTCTCCTCTGCACACCCCTTCTCCTGAGGCCCCTGTCACGTGCGCTCTCCATGTCCCTCATCTCTTGCACCCTCCTGCAAGGCCTCCATTACCCACAAGGATGCGGCGAACAGTGGGGACTTCTGGAGAGGGGGAGCATGGAGTGGAGGAGAGGAAGCACTCAGCTGCCAAGCAGTGGTGGAGGCCTTGTGAAAAGGGCAGAGCAGGAGGGGAAGAGGCGGGGCTCACGTGGGGCGGCCCAGATGGTGGGGTAGTGTCAGCTACGCCAGGGGAAGCTAAGCCTCCCCTGGCTTATTATGTCCATTGCCTATGCGACAGAGCGAGGGGCGGGAGAGTTATACAGTCACATTGCTCCCACTGAAATCAACAGCAGAGCTAGGCCACTCCTGAGTGCTTTTGGAACTCCCATCCATAATATATTTTTTCACTCCTAGCCCATGTTTCCCTAGACTGAGTAGTATTCTTCAGCCCTTAACATTTGCCTGATCTATATGGTTAACCTTGACTCCCCAGCCCTGCCCATTCACTGCCTGCCTGTAACGTCTCATTTTCCTATGCAGTTCTGCATGGATGTGAAGGAAAGACTTGTTCATAAAGATAAGTAAAGGTACAGCTTCCCTTCATGACCACATCCTCTCTCCTATTCCAGACCAGAAGTCTTAATTAAAATGATGCTAAAGGAAGCAAATCAATTAACAGATACCCTACCCGATGGTTTATTCTCTCTCTCCCCCCAACCCCCACAAAATTACTCACAAGTATCCCATTCTGCTTTAGGTGATCTGTTAACATTGCACTTCGTTAGTAGCATTTGCTATCGAATTGGATAAAAGACACCTTGAGAATCTAGGCAAATCATTCTAATATAGCTCTTTTCTTTGTCTCGACTGTGTGTTCTCCTTATTCTGAGCAATGAAAGATGAGGGGTATTTCAAAGCAGAGAGCTCCATAGTGGCTAGTTTCACTGACATATTTGGAATCCCTCAGTTTTCTGAGTATAGAACAGATAATGTTTTTGTCATTTTAGACACAGTAAACATATTTTTTTCTTCACGGGTGCAAAAAATTGGCATTACAGTTATGATATGGCCAAGCAATGAATGTACATTGATCACTAATAAAGACCCCCATTCAGTTCTTGCTTAACCATGTAGAATCAGCTGAGTCTCATCCTGTTCATTACTGACTTAGGGCCTATGTTTGCATGGTTCTGCAAACCCATGAACAAGTGGTCAGTCCTCCTTATTGGCACACAGTGCTTCCAGTTTAGCTACCACCACTAAAAACACTGTTGAATAAAAGGACAAATTCTGGTGCAGAACTGGAAAAACTTCACTGATTTCAACTGAATTACTCCAGACTAATACTGATAACTGTGAGCAGAAGCTGGCTCTAAATTCAGATTTAGCAATCAAGCCTAGGATTAAAATATGATAGTGTCTGTAGATGAACCAAATATACAAAGTTTAGACTCACAACTTAAAGGATGAAGTTGAGTGTACGTGCTGCACGTGGTGTGGCCCAATTATTAAATATAAATATTTATAGGCTAATAGTTCTAAGTCTACAACAGTAAACTGTTTATTCAAATGAAAAGTTTTATTTGGGGATTAGGGATATATTGTTTTCTTAAACTCAGAGGTGGCATGGTGTTCTGAGTTCTGTTTTAGTTCTGCAGCAAACCACACTGATTGGAATTCAAAGCACTAATCTACTGAATGCTTCCCCCCACCCCATTTTTCTGCCAACCAAAATAGACCCCGATATTCATTATAATAAAATATATATAAAAAAATCATTAATAGTTTTTTGCACTGACTTTCACCTGCTTTTGTTGTTATGCTAATAAACCCTGATAAATTCCTAGGAAAAATAAAATAAAATAAAAAATGAAAACAAATATACATTAAAGAGAGAACATGAATAATCCCCTTTCTCTACCAGTACTTCTAAGTACAGAACTGAGGCCACAGATCAGGACGCCTGTAGCTTTTGCAGCATGGGGCTGGTGTTCGAAAACTAAACCTTACTCCACATTTTGCAAAAGGCCCTATATTTGCAATGAGCTGATCAACACCTCTTGCCATTTTCTCTCCCTTCAGCCCCACCTCTGAGGTGCTTGCAATGTCAATGCAGTTGAACGTTGCTGCTTGAACCCATCTCTAGTTTTGGGGCACTTTTGATTTCATTTTTTTTTTTTTTTAAATCATATACTTATCATAGCCCAAACAGGACCTGTTAATGAACAAAGCCTGTCTTGTGTATTTCCATCATGCATTCCCCTCAGGCACATGATATGAGCGCAGAATGTTTTTTGAGTGTGGAGATAACCTTAGGTTGTGCGCACTATAAAGCCTTTCCTGTAATCAATCACTCGGGTCACTTTTTCAAAAAACTGAGTTTGGGGCTGGTGAGACAGCTCCGTGGACAAAGGTCTTCCAGAGATTGGGTACAGCAGTAGTTAAATGTCCAGTCTGAATGTATCCCATTCTAAAATGGCTGGAGATCAGGTGTATTTTGCTGTTCTTATAAATTAACTTCTTCTCTGAAAAAGAAGAAAAAATATCCTAGATAAACAAGACTTTATTTCTCTCTCTTTGGCAGCAGTGATCTAGGATAACATACTAAAGTTAGCGCTGGATAAATGTTATTTAGTAAATAAAATAAAAAAATTTAAATTGCAGGAAAGTCATTCTAATTCATTATGCAGGTTGGTTCTCAAACTTTTTGTACTGGTGACCACTTTCACACAGCAAACCTCTTAAGCTAAATAGTTCTGGTTTAATACTTGGGGGGAAGGGAGGGCACGAAGAAACTTTGTCAATATTACCGTTCCTAGTAGACTTAGCGCCCCATTGCCACCCTTATTTTTGTGCTGTTGCTGGCGTTGGCACTGCCTTCAGAGCTGGGCCACCCGAGAGTGGTGGCTGCTGGCCAGGTGCACAGGTCTGAAGGCAGCGCCGCGGCCAGCAGCAGCAGCGCAGAACTGCAGAAGTAAAGGTGGCAATGTCATACCACGTCAGCCTTACTTCTGCAGAATGTTTGCCCTTTGTGCTGGGAGGAGTAGCTATGAGTGCACTAAGACAAATTTTGGGGTGGCTATAGCCCCTGCAAGTCTCCTCCAGGATCACCCCTGCCTCTGAGTCTGACTGCTAATTATAAATGAGGGGGGTTTTGGGTTGCTTTCAGTGTTTTGATTGGTCTGCGATTTTATGCAACTCTTCAGCTGCTGAACAGTCAAGCTCTCTAATGTTGTCTCAGTCCCAGGACTCGCCTTAGGGAACATTGCACCTTGGGCAAACTTCTATTTTAGCACCCTTTCTTTAGAGTCAGAGACCTGCCATGTGCAGGGCTGACAGCCAGAGACCCCCATGTAATAACCTCCCAACCCCCAGTTTGAGAACCCCTGCATTATTCTAATATTATTTGTCCATTTCTACAGTCCTAAAGATCCTCACAGTTAACTCTTGTTTGGCAGGACATCTGTATCTATACGGCTGCCTTTTTCTTACTAAAATGACTGATGCACAAATATATATTTCCAACCTGTGGATCTAGTTGTGGAAAGGACTGCCGATGCCATCTTCCCCTGCAAGAAGGGGTCAGCTAACAGCATTCAGAGTCCCTGGCAGCAAGTAGCCTGGAGGATTGAGCGCAATGTTGGCAAGGGAGGCAGGAAATCATGTGACATAACCCCAGCTGTGAAACTCACTTGATGTGTGGTTTCATCAAGTTGCTTCACCTCAGTTTTCCTCTGTGCAGATGATAATACTGATCCACCTTTTTCACTGGGGTTGTGAGGCATAGCTGATGTTTGTAGAATGCTTTGAAGATGTAAAATGCTATAGATGTGTTGTTTTGATTACTTCAAGGAGCCCTGTTCTGCTTTTCAGACATAAAATTGCTTTATAATTTCTGGTGCAGAAATGACTGAGGAGCTCATTTAAACAAAATCTGGAATAGTTCTGTTTTTCACATTAATATTTCTGTGCAAAGACATGGATTCCAACATGCATTCAGATAATAAAAGATGGCAACATTTGTTTACACTATTTTATTTTTGTACTATAGTGTTTCTTAGGGGTATCAGTCAAGAATCAGGACCCCATTATACTGACTGTATAGACACAATAAAAGACAGTCATGCTATGAAAAGCAAATAATGTAGGGCCTTGAGTCTGTAAACACTTATGCATGTGAGCAGTGTCATGTACTTCAATGGAATTGCCCTTGCAGTCAAGCTCATGCATAAGTTTTTGCAGGATCAGGGCCTAGTTTATGACAAAGTGCACGAAGTAAATGAGATAAATGGAACAGCAGGAAGGGGAGCACAAGCTATTTTACCCTAAGCAGGTGGTCTAAACTCACTATCTAGCCAAACCATTTTCACCTGGTAGTGAGTGCTCTGCAGAAGGCACAGCTGATCTGAAGGGAGGGATTGGAAGGAAGATAAGAGGAGGGGCATTCTGGATTTTTTCCAGGAGTTTTTCCCACTCACAAAGGGTGGCTGTGGAAAGGGTACAGATACACAATCTACTTTTTCATTGCTATTTTGATTGAATTTTATCAAATTGGTTGCGCTACTTAATCATGTCACAATACTGGCTCATACCATAAAGATATAGTTTCCCTTTAACATAACACATAGGGAAGCAGGATTGTGTGTGCATCTGAGGTTCACCTTCAGTATTTTACTCTTATGGATTCCAATTTCCCCAACGGTCATTCAAAATCCATGTAAGATTGGTGGGCAAAGGAATTGTCCCGGAGGAAATTTACATTAGCAAACACATTATAGGTCTGACATTTAACTGATACATATCAGAGAATGACCCTTCATAATAAAATCACTTTAGGCTTCTCTGTCACCTTCCACCCAAGGATCTGAAAGCATTTTACCAACATTAAAACAAATAGCCTCACGATACTCCTGTGAGGTAGGTAAGTATTATTACTACTCTTTTACAGGC
This sequence comes from Dermatemys mawii, assembly GCA_007922305.1. Lineage (NCBI taxonomy): Eukaryota > Metazoa > Chordata > Testudines > Dermatemydidae > Dermatemys > Dermatemys mawii. Next base: position 44,347,869 of record ML677335.1, on the reverse strand, counting down.
AGGGAGCCTGAAGCACAGCAAGGTTAAGTGCTTTGCCCAGGATTGCCAAGGGCATGTCTACACTGCATTGTAAACCCGGGTCTGTGGGACCCAAACCAGTGGACTCGGTATTCCCAAGCCCACACATGATTGTTCACACTGCATTGTAAACCTGGGCTTACAGTTGCTGGACCTGGGTCTCCAAGCCCTCCTTTGTGTATGGCCACATTTATTCCTCTGTAACATTCCTGGATGCACTTTAGAAATACTCCCCAGCTTCTTTATATCTGACTCCAAGCTGCCACCAAAGACTCTGTGTTACCGCCCCACCCCCCCATTCCTGCTGCATCGGACTGGTGGAAGATCCTGAGCTCTTCCCACCTGGCCCCTCCTGTAGAATATTCTGAACATACCTCATTGCAGCTGATTCCACGTGTAACCTGCAAAGTATGAAAAAATGAAACAGGGAGAGTGAGTCCAGGAGCAGTCATCCAAAAATGCTCACTCAAAGAATCAACCCATGGAAACACTGATTCTTTTCTTCCTTTAACTCAGTGGTGTCCAATAGAAATTCAATGCTAGCCACACTTACGATTTTGAATTTTTCTTATTCTCCACATTATAAAAAAGGATTAAAAAAATACTACAAACGACATTTCAAATTATTTTTTATCAAAAATAAGTAGATATTACAAAAAAAATAATAGGTACTACTAACACAAAATTACTTTAGTGTGTCACTTTACATTCTTTTTCTTGTATGATAACCCTGAAATCTGGTGTATAATTCATACTGACCACGCGTCTTCACTTAGCCTCCAGATTTTCATCCATAATACTTGATCTGTACTTGGATTTTATAAAATTTACTGCAGAAAAATTGGATTCACAGACCCACGCATTGCTCATGCATTAGTCACAATTCAGTAGCCTCTAAGCCACTTGTGGCTAGTGGCGAACATATTGGACACCTCTGCTTTCACTCTTCCATGGTTTCTTTGCTTCTCTCCAATCTTTTATTGTTTTAGTCCCCCTAGTGTCAGTTCCTGGAAATGAAGGATCTGCAGCATCCTTTTCCTTCAGGACTAATGCATTTTCAGATAGCTGCGGTAAAGGAGCTGTTCAGAGCCTTGGCAGGCAGGAAATGTTTCTTCAGCAATTGGCCTTTCATGGGCCTTTTCTCCTCCCTCAAAGCAATTTTTAGCCAAACTATTTTTTAGAACCATAGATTTTGCAAGAGCCAAGAAATTTAATACAAGTCATTAGGCCTCAGTCTTTTCTTAAGGACTTGGATTCGCCTCTCACTTACACAAGTGTAAATTGGGAGTAACTCCACTGGAGGCCAGGTAGTCACACCTAGAGATGCCAACTTCACGTAGCTGAAGTTGCGTAACTTAGATTGATTCCCCTCTCTCTCCCTCCCCACCCCCGGCCTCCAATGTAGACCAGCAGCCCACAGGGGATTTGCAGTCTGTATTTCACAAACCTTCTGATGGAGAAAAGCAGCCTTTTCCATTGGCCCTGCGGAGCGGGAGGAGGCCTGGTGGGGAGAAGCTGTAGAGAAGTCCCTGTCTGCTACCCCAGCAGCCAAAGGAGGAGAGGTGTGGCAGCCCGGATGTTCCCCACAAGATGCCAGGAGAGGCAAAGATGAGGTGGAACCACAGCTCTGCCACCCACCCACACAAGCCAGTGGAACTGGCTGGCCACATGAGTGAAGTGTGCTGCGTAATGCAAAGGGGTATAACAAATTACTCTGTCCATTCCCCATACAAGCAGGCTGCCCCACAAGGAGTTGTACATCTCTGAGGCACAGTGCCTCCCAGGGATACTCTATGCACTGCCCCTTATTAAGGGCTGCATGCTTAGTAATGATGGGCTGCATCCTGCCTGGTGAAGCCAATAGAATTATGCTGAGTGACATAGCTGAGGATTTGGCCTGATATATAGTGAAGTGGTATCATGTCTTCTCTCATGTGGAGCCAGAGCAGAAAAGAGTTAATGGATAAAGTAGGGAGAGAAGACACATTTGACAACAAGGATGGAATAAAGTCTGAATTGTGCTGTTGGAAAAGATCTGGGAGAGGTTAGCTGGAGTACAGTACTGGCATCCACAGAAAGAGAGGTGGCAACAACCCAGTGGCGATATTAGGAAAAGTGCAGGAGTAGTAAGTGCATTCTGTGGTGGAGGAACCTACAACCAGTCGACCTGAACAATTAGATTTGACTATGAATTGTTGTAGAATTGGACTCCTACTACATTCCATGGGTGGCATACGCCATTTATCCACTGACGCTTTAAAAACTCCCACACCTCAATCTGGATCTATGCTGGTTATGTGATATGTATGTACCTTGTAAACCTTGTATCTGTTACTTGCAATCCCCTATAACCCAAGCCTGACTCAAAATGTCCAGTATCTTACTACTTAACTTGTGTATATTTTCATTTTAAACATTAGCTTTAATAAAATTTTTAATTCTGTTTAAACCCTCATGTTTCCCAGGTTAGTGAAAATCTTGGTGTCCTCATTAAAGTGCGCAATGTAATAAATAAATAATAATAATACCTAGTTTGTATACAGTACTTTTATCAGTAGATGTCAAAGCATTGTACAAAGAAGCTAAGTGGTATTATCTCCATTTTACAGATCAGGAAACTGAGGCACAGTGCTTTTTTTCCTCAAGTCACTCAGCAGGCCAGAGTGAGAACCAGGACTAGAATACAGCTCTCCTGAGCCCCAGTCCAGTTCTCTAGCCACTAGGCAACATGGCCTCTGTATAGCCAGGATATTTAATTTTTTTTTGTTTCTGCAATATGAATACGTGAATGGGTTGGGTAGTTATTTCTGACTACATTTGCACACGTGTGCGCACACACACACACACATATAATGGAGTTCTTTTGATCTCTAATTTTCTAATAAATATATTTATTCATGGTGACATGCATTATGAGGCACTTGACTGGGCTAAGCAGTACTATGCAGTCAGCTTAATTTCTGGTATGTGTTCAGAGAATCTGTAGTAGAAAATACATATGCCACTGAGCATGGCCTCCCTCCAACTCCCCAGTGCTCAGCAGCGAATCAGGCTCATCAGAGCAGGACTTCCTTCTCACAGGACAAAAGAAGTTTGTTAGATACAGAACATGTCTCCTCATTGGCAGAAGTGCAAGCTCTCGTGCTCTGTCTCAATGGGCAGCAACTCTTCCCCTCCTCGCCTGCCCCCTGTGCTTGTTAGAGGCTAATGTATGGGGCTGGGGTAGTCAGAAGAGGAGTCTTGTAGCTGAAGCAGGCTACAGGGGAGTTGCATTTTGTATTTCACAAACCTTCTGATGGGGAAAAGCAGCCCTTCAGCCCTGTGGAACGGGAGGAGGCCAGATGGGAAGAAGCTGTAGAGAAGCAGCCTATGGCTCATCAGAGGGGACCTCTACTCTGTCCACCTTCCTATGGTTTAGCAGAGTGGAGCTCCTCACTGCAGGTCAACCTGTGGTTTGACAGAGCCAAGTTCTTCACCTATGCCCTTTGGAGGCCAACAAGAGGGGAGGAGGTGTGACTTGTGGAGCTCTGTGGCCATAAATTAAGAATACTGTATGTTGCACTAGTAGTTATTGGGATGTTTACTGTGTGAATATAGAGGTTTAGTTCAAACGGGGGCTGTGAAGAAAAACAAACAGGAAGCAAAAGAATGGCTTAAAGTAAGTCATCCTTCAGAAAACACTTGATAATGGTTAAGGGACAAAGGCAGAGCCCTTGGCTCTGAGGATTCTGGCTCAACCTCCTGCTAGCCTGGTTTTTAAGAAGTCTGGAGTTGTTTCTTTCCCCACCACTGGTCACAGAACCCCATAGAGGGAAGCACTGCAGGTGCCAGAACTCAGTTGAGCTGCTGGTTAACCATGGCTGATACACAGGTGCTGTAGCCCAGGGCCTGGTCTAAGAGTGGGAGAATAGCGTGAGGAGTAAAGACACAAGGCCTGACAGCTCAGGGGATGCACACAGTGAAACTAAAGAGGACAGAGGTGCAGCTAGCCCTGTAACCATGAGAGTGGGGAAGCCGTGTGGGCAGTGGATGCTCTAGAAGGGAGTTGAGGCTGGAATGGGGAGGGGAGCTCAGTCAGTATGCAGTGAAGCAACGGTATTTCAAGTGCTTCTCATAGCGGGTGAGCCAGCATGTGGAGGTTACAGAGGGGAAGTGAGAAAGTCATGTGTGCACCAGGGGATGAGCAGGACTGCTGGGAGCAGGGAGGAAGATGAATGGTGGGGGTAGAAGAAGGCCAGCAGCCATTAACTCACCCCTGCCATAAGGAACCAGATGAACTTCCTGTGGATCTTCAGAGGGCAGGGCCAGGGCAGCAAACCACAGGGTGCCTGTGGGCAGGAAAAGCAGGGCAGGGCTTGTGGTCTCTTGATTTCTCCTCAAGAGCATCTTCTCTGCCTTCCCACAGCCCCACACCAGTCTTCCCGCACTCTAGCCTGCCCCCTGCCTCCTTGTTCTCAGGAACTGCAGGGATGTGTGTGAGGAGAGCTAGCTGACAGCTGATTGATCAGAACAGTTCCCTTGGGGAATTAAGTTAGCTGATGATTGTGACATGTCTGATCCAAACTGTGAACTTGGTTTGGTTTTGTGCTTTCCATTTAGAGTGCTACATGTCATTCTGTGTGGGAATGTCAGCATGAGCTCAAGAGGGTCAGTCTGTTCCACACGGTGCATTGCCAAGGAGGAATGATGAAAGAGCCACGGAGGGCAGTCAACTTTGAATGACACTTGAGGACTGTCTGGCCTCAGGAAACATGAGTTTCCTTCATGTGGGACTCTCATACCTGAGGGGTCCAAATTTTGCAGTCTGAGCACCTGGCAAACTGCACCAGAGAGAGGGATATTCTGAAAATGGGGGGTTGTTCTCTGTCACGTCAGAAGCCCAACTGTAGGGAGGGAAGGAAAGAGGGTAAGAGGGACTCTGCCTGGAAATCTGACTGGACCTTTGACTCTTACAAGGGGTTGGATTGGACATGGGGAGTGTGCCTTGGGACTGTTGGTTGTTTTGCAACGATCTGTAACTGTGTCGTGCTTTCCTGGGAGTAAAAGCAACGTGTTCCTTGCTTGCCTGCCATGGTGTTCTTGAAGAGGTTAGTTAAGAAGCTCCGAGCGCTCATAATAAGGTAGAGCTCTCAGTGACTGCGGGCTCAGGAATGCTGGGGCGCTGATTTTGGGAATCAAGTGTCTGGGCTGTGGAAAGGTGGCAGATAAAGGGTCTGTGCTTGGAGTGTGCCAGAAACCCAGAGCTAGGAACAGTGGCCTAGCTCTAACCAGACCCAGGGAGCTTAGACGCGCATGGGATCCGGCAGTCGGGTCCCCTCAACAGTGATGTCATCCAGAGAAGGGGCCAGTGGTAGCTTGTGACAATGACAAATAAAGGAGATTAACTCTATTTAAGAAATAAGCCACTTTTCAAGTGTAGTGTGTGTGTGTTTGTGTTTTCTGGTGAATGTGGTTCTTTATTGGGAGGCAAAAAGAAATGTGTACATCAGAGGAACCAATTTTACAGCCCAGGGCATTTTTAAATATCACCCCTCCAAAAATGTACAGGAAAATCTGATGGAAAATTCAGTTGGCCTCTGAAGAGTTTATCTGCTACACGTGGCAAGTAAATTCACTCGTAAATTGTGAAATGGAGGGATTATAAATCCTGCTGTCAGTGGAAATCTCAACACAGCCTGAACTTTGGAGTTGCTACCGATGCCTCCATAATCTCACTGCTTCAAATGCAGTTGGGGTGAACAGTGGTTGTAAGAAGAGGAGAAGTACAAGTGGTTGTAAGCAGTTTCTAGCTGCTGACTAATCAGTGCCCTATGTGAAATGACTTGGTGATTTCAATCCATTTCCTTATGGAAAGGTGTCCCCATCACAACGGGTATTGCCCTCACATTGGCAGTCTCCTCAGAGAGGAGGACATTCAGCTGAAAATGTGAAAATCCACAAAACAGCTGTAGTATGTGTTTGAAACAACAGCAAATTCCTGGCCTTGCTCTCTTTGTGTAAAATCTCATTCACCACCCACTGCACCCCAAGGGAATGAACTCTGAGAGAGAGAGAATTCCTCTGCAAGTATATTTTTGGTATCTAGCTATTCCAAGTGCTCTTCTCCGAAAGCTTGTTTACAGTACAGTATGTGTCAGCCTCTTCAACAGATACGATTTCAACGGATGGCATAGCTGCTGCCTATCTTGGATATAGGTGGAATGTATACGGCTGTGTGTGAATCATTTGTATAGTATATGAGTCAAGGCATGCATTACAAAGCCCAATGTCTTTCAAAGAGTGTGGGATACTAGCCAAGAGACAGAATCATCTTTCTGTGCCATATTAAATCGAATGCAAGAGGAAGTTTCAACTCATGGAGAAAACGGATTTCAACATGGCATCTTGATTAAAGTGGAGTCTAATTAGATTACGATGGCAGGTAGCATTGTGGGACATGTCTTCTATAGCCAGCACCTCAATGTTAGAAATGGAGGTGGCCCCGAGCCACTTTGTAGAACTCCAGGGATCACATTTGACCAGTAGGTGGTGCTTTGTCCACCTTGATATAAACAAAGTATGTACATTGCAATAGAGTAAATCGTATATGTTGTAATGTTACATAGAGAATGGTATGCTTTTTGCTGTTGAATGATCTCTTGCATCTATTTCAAAGGGAATTTGCTTTTCCTTGGAGCTTGTTTTTATTTACAATACTATAAGAAATATGTGGTAGCCAAGGACTTAACCATTCTCACTATGCTAGGATAGGAGAAACAGGATACTAGGGGATTTGGTGCATTACATGTGCCTAAAATGAACAGATATGCTGCACTCCATGGTCACAAAAGCACAATCCTCTACCACTTGGCCTACAGAACAAAGAATCTCCATTAGCTGTTAATAGTATAAGGACTATGACACAGAAGTGTGCAGTTCTGATTCCATCCAGTAGTAGGTGCATGATACACGCTCAAATTAATTCCACATGCTCATGTATTAGTCAAAGGTATGGTAAACATGCTGCAAAGTCATAACTCACAAGAGCAAGCTGTATCTCACCAGCTTTACTGGTAATGCCATAGGGCCTAGCAAAGGCAGCAGATACCTTGGAAGAAACAAGATGGACAAACAGATAACCCGCCTCAGTTTCATGTTCTCTGTCTATATATATCTTCCTACTGTATTTTCCACTCCATGCATCTGATGAAGTGGGTTTTAGCCCACGAAACTTATGCCCAAATAAATGTGTTAGTCTCTAAGGTGCCACAGATACTTCTCGTTCTTTTAGATAACATTCAAAGACTATTCCTCGTAGCAGAAAAGAAAAAGGAAAAAAACCCAAACCCTTGCTGGACTTGGCAGTTGGATTATGCAGCTCCCAAGCTCTTTCCCTCCTTCCTCAAATATCCCAATGGCTTGCGCTCGGCCTTTAAAATACGATCTAATACCGAGTGATTTATATTGGTGATTGATACACTGACCACCCCCATTCCTATACAGCTCATTGTATGTGTTGCTCAGGATTTGTTGAGACAAAAAATTCCTGCTGGTTATTGCAAAAGTTTTTAAATATGTGTATTTTCTTTCTGAGTAAATATTCTGTCTCTCTGTCCTTCTTGCCTCTGTCTTTCTCCTTCTTTGTCTTTTTCTGTCAAAATAAATCTGTCTGCCATGTACTGTAGTTAACTCAAAATACTGCCAACATTAAATGTGCCCAGACATTTTTATTAATACATTAAACTTGCATGATATTTTAGGCATTATAATTTACCAAGCTTACACCAAGATGGCACTTGAAACTGATGTGAGCTATTAATTTTTTGTTAAATTACACCTAATAATTGTCAGTTGACATCAAAATAACTGTTTTGTTAACTGACCGCCTGATGCCTAAAACCTTTTAAGCTTTCACAGTATTAGTAAATATCCCATCATGTTTACAGGTATCTCATTATGAATTTATTGCTTAAATAATTATATGTACCTATGTAAACAAAGGGGCAAATGCTGTTAATTACTTCTTGATGAACTGCCAATGTGATTTTTGGGCTGCATGCACTTTAAGGCATGTCTCTCTCACTGCTTATCTAGCGCTTCTGTACCAGGGATGTGGTGCTTTATTCTGGAAACTATAATACTTGAAAGATGTTGACATATTGTGGAAAATTCAGATAAATTCTACAAAGAAGTTCGAGGGACTAGAATGGTTGATTTCTAGGAGGAGTGGAAGTGAACTAAATGCTTTGGCTGGTGTAAATTGGTGTTGATCCATTGCCTTTAATGGAATTGTACTGATTTACCCCAGTTCAGAATATGGTCCAGGGAGTGAAATAAATTATTTTGTGTGAGGCATAACAAGAAGTAATGCGCTGGGGGGAGTCCTTCTCTCTGGCCCCAGGCAGCCTGCCTGCACCCCAAACTCCTCATCCCTAGTCCTGCCCCATCCTAGAGCCTGCACCCCCCGTACTCCTACCCTCTCCCCTAGCTCTGAGCCCCTCCCACACTCCAAACCACTCATCTCCAGCCGCATCCAGAACCCTCGTCCCTCCACACCCTAACCCCTCTGCCCCAGCCTTTAACCCCCTGCATCATGAACCCCTCATCTCCAGCCCCACAGCCCTCACCCCACCCCCCTGCCCTAGCCTTGAGCCTCCTCCCACACCCCAAGCCCCTCATCCCTAGCCCCACCTCTGCACATCCTCACTCCACACCTTCTCTCACACCCAAACTCCTTCCAAGAGCCCTAGGCAGGTCAGGGGCAGAGTTTGGGGGGAACGGGTTCTAGGCACCACCAAAATTTCTACACACCTGCCACCCTTGCACAGGATGGGTTTAGGGGGGTTGCAAGTACAGGGCTGGCATTAGGGAATGGCAAGCAGGACAGTTGCCCAGGATCCCACATCACTGGGGCCCTGGGAAGCAACATTCCCTCTGATTTTTCCCATCCATGCGTGGATGAATTTTATGTGCCCATATGTGATGTGTGGCAAGGGTGGGGCCAAGGGCGTCGGAGTGTGGGAAGGGGTTCAGGGCTGGGGCAGAGAGTTGGGGTGCAGATAATGAAGGCTTCGGCTGGGGATGTGGGCTCTGGGATGGGGCCGGGGATGAAGGGTTTAGGGTGCAGGCTGCTCTGGGGCAGCGACAGGGAGAGAGGAATCCCGCAAGCCCGCTCTTCCTGCAGCAGCACCTGGGCTGGGGGAGACCGTCTCTCCCCACCATAGCAGCTCTGGAGCTGGGGCCGAGGCAGAGGTGCCGCTCCCTGCCACAGTGCTGGGACAGGGGGAAAGGCATCTCTTCCAGTCACTCCAGGGCTAGGGCCAGGGGAGAGGTGTTTCACCCCACCACAGCCCTGAAGCTAGGAGGAAGAGGTGTCTCACCCCGCATAGCCCCAGGGCTGGGGGTGGGAGAGGCTGGAGGAGTTGCTGCAGCCCTGCACACCCCGAGTGCCCCCATTATCATCCCCACCTCCCCCCCATTACTCCGAGCTGTTCCCCACCTCACCCCACTGCCACCTTCTAGGCCCACCTGTGGCCACGCCCCTGAGTACAGTGTGCATAGCTGTGCAGCTCTGCTAATTAAGTGTGTGGCCCTTAGTGGCCAGCTGCACAGGTGTGCACCTTAGGGGGAACGTAGCCGTGAAGTTACGTTACTTGTTTCAGCCCTGATGCCAGAGCATCAGGCTTCAGACAAGGCTCACAAGTGAAAAACTGGCTCAAGTATCACACTGAAATGTATGTACAAAATGTATAGTCCAGTCAATTTATTTTATAATTATAGGGTAACAACGAGGTGAGCACAGCGTCAGTCATAGTGGGCTGACACACTTTTGTATTTTTGTGTCTGATTTTGTAAGCAAGTAGTTTCTAAGTGAGCGGAAACTTGGGGCTCAGGAGGTTGTGAAAGGGGGTGAAATGTGGGATTTCAGTGAGGCGAAAGGGGTATCGTTGTCTGGAAAAGTTGAGAACCACTGCTCTATACTAACCCCTCCAGCTGGGTGATCACCAGTCACTACATTTCAGAACTCTTCACAATACTGGTCACTCTTCCACACAGCCCTGGAACTGTTGGCATGCACAAGCCAGGGCAGTGTGGATAGATTGAGTGTTAAGACTGGGAATATAGAACAAAAAATTATGTTGTATGCGGATGATACACTGGTTCTACTCCCTAATCTACAGCGATCCATACCCAAATTATTAGAATTCATTGAAAGGTTCAGGGGCTTCTCCCAGTGGGTGGTGGGTATAATAGGCTAGGGGAGGCAGGGGGGTGAGGAGGTGAGCTGTGGGCAGGAGGGGGGCCAGGGGAATGAGGAGGCAAGAGGCGAGTAGGGAGTCTCGCGGTGGGCATGGGGGGCTGACGGGAGTAAAGAGATGAGCAGCGGGCGGGCAGAAGGTGGGGAAGGACATGGGAAGAGAAATCGTCGGAGAGTGGCTGAGCGGGGAGGGGATGGAGCGGGGGTGGAGTGCAAGCGGAACTGGGGACAGAGCGGGGGTGGAGTGCAAGCGGAGCTGGGGATGAAGAGATGGGACAGGGAGCTAGCCTCCATCAGGGGAAGCTTCACCTGCCACCCATGAATATACAATCAACTGGAATAAATCCAACATGTTAAGATTAGTTAAATAGGCATCCAGGGACCTGCTTAGTCATTAAGGTTTCCAATGGCAGATGATGGCATTAAAATATCTGGGAATCCTAATCCTCAGAGATTGAAAGTAAATAACTCAGATATGTTTAGACTTGATTATCACACAAGTTATCAGTGACCAGAATAAATGGGAAACTATACTCCTCAGTCTCTGAGGAAAAATAAACATGGTTAAATGGACACACTACCTATTAATATATGTTCTCGGGGGTCTCCCATACCAAATACCCCAACCCAATTTTCTGAAAATCAATAATCATATTAAAACTAATGTATGGAGAATTGGGAACCACCCACACATTTCCTTAGAGACTTCAGCTACCAGTTGAACTAGGGCAATTAGATTCCCATATCTCAGGATGTGCCATCATGCCTTTATAATAAGTTGGGCCATGCGATAGGCATATGTTATTACAAATAAAATGCCTACACAGGTGAGTGTCAAGAAGGAGTTTCCCTCCCTTTTATATCAGAAAGCTATTTTAGGCTCTGGATACTGTAGATACCATAAAGATCTAATCCGTGCCATCCATAAAGGTCATCAGTGATGGGCCAATTTAGCATGCCATCCCAAATTCCATCCTTCTCTTCATGTAGAGTTCCCAGTCTGGGGGAATCCCATGCTAAAAATTGGGGGGAAGATAAAGTGGAAAACTGGATGTAATATGGCATGCTATATATATATATATATATATATCCCCATTCAATAAGTGAAGACCGGATCATACCACTGGCCTCTCCACAACGCCAGTACAACATACCAAGTACTGTAATATGGCAACATATTCAGTTCTGTCACCTCAGAATTTGGCCTGGAAGCACCTACACTGTCCGAAATGCCCGAACTCCTCCAATTTTGCAAAGAGCTATAAGATTTCCCAGACTGGCAGCTACACTGTGTAAGAGCCTAATAACCCATCAAAGAGTTCATATAGTTGCAGTGAGGCCAAAATAGAGAATCATAGCAGAGAAACAATTCTTCTGTTTTCATGGTTTTTGTCCAGACCAGTTTTAATTGACCCAGGCAATGGAGCTTCCACAATTTATCTTGAGTGCCTATTCAATAGCCTAAAAGTTCTCACACTAAAGAGTCTAGTCTCCTGAGGGCTGCAATACTTTGGTCTCAATTCTGTTGTTGGGTTTGGTGCAACAGATGGGTGGTGGTGCTAGTGGCTTGTGATAGACACGAGGTCAGACTAGATGATCTGGTTGTCCCTTTAGCTTTATGACTCACTCTTAGGAACATAGGAACTGCCATGCTGGGTCAGACCAAGGGTCCATCATGACTATTATCCTGCCTCTGACAATGGTTCTACCAAACAAGGACATTCCATTATAGAAATAGATCACATTATAAAACAGACCATCAAAATATTTCAAGAGAATCTCCTTCAATACAGAAATAAAATCTCTTCTGACCACATACCCTAGTTGTCACCTAACCCCTCCCTCCCCACACACTGGAAACCATACCGGGTTTCTTTCCATACTCGATGGGGACCACATCTGGAAAAAAATCTTTCCTAAACCACCTCTTATGGCCTTCCAGTCTTGCCAAGTTCATCATCGGAAGCAAGCTCCCCATAGACTAGGGCACACCAACTGAAGGCAGTACCGTATCCTGCCAGTACAAAATGCAAAACCTGCAGCCATATCTCCATTGCTGTGATGATCACTATCCCCCACAACATTCTTTCAAGATCCATGGGTCCTACACATGCTTATCACAACATTGGTGTACCTCATCCAGTGCACTAAATGCCCCAATAACAACTATGTGAAGGAAACCTGATAATCACTTTGGAAGTTCCATTCACTGCCCAACTCTACTAAATGCCTTTGGAAATCTCACCCTTAGTAGGATGACCAAATGTCCCGATTTTATAGGAACAGTACCGATATTTGTGGCTTTTTCTTATGTAGGTGTCTATTACCCCAACCCCAGTCTTGATTTTTCACACTTGCTGTCTGGTCACCTTAACCCTTCGTGATTTACATGCAGGTTTCTATCCCTTATAACTGTCTGTCTAAAGCACTGTCACTGTTAGCAGTCATACACGTAGGGAGAAGAGAATTTGAACTTTACATTTCACATTCCACACCACCATAGTAACTGCTGACAGCAATGACCCTTACCTTTTATCCACTCTGTTGTCTGAATCTGAAAAGAGAACAGTAAGAAAAGATGGTTACGTGAGCTACCAGGGATAGAAATGTAAAACTGATCGGCCTGTTCAGATACTAGGGTGATAGGGCCATGAGTACCTAGGTACTATAGCTAAGTAGGAGCTCCACCAAATCTTAGAGAGCAAACTCACTGACATCAAAGGGACTGTTGTCTCACAATGGATAGCGGGATCAAGCCCAATATAAAATATAATATTCCAAATTCTTTCCAAACCCTTTAATTTGGAACATTTGATATTCTGATTCTTCAAGACTGAATATCAGCTAATATCACAGCTCATTCATCAGCCCCAAATGCAGCGAGAAACAATTCTGCAAACAGATACATGATGATCAGGGCATTAGAAGGAATGGACGTAATTTTTTAGAGCTGTTATATAGTGGCAAAGAGAAATGTAAGCCTCCCCCGCCCTTAACAGCAAATCTTTAGTGTCTATACAGAGTAAAGTGAGATGCCTAAGTTCGCCTTTAAAAGACCCATATTTACACTAATTAGCATAGAATCAAGTTACTTATCTTAGAAGAAAGTGGGGAGACCCTAGCGGGATCTGACCCTGTGGTTTCAGACAGTCTTTTGCCACTCCGAAGGTGATGCCACTAAACCAGTGGTTTTCAGCCTGTGGTCCACAGACCCTGGGGGGCCACAGACTGTCTAAGGGGTCTGCAAAGGTTGTCATTACCATACAGCTGTGGTCTTCAACCATGGGGTGTGTGTGCACAGACTGTGTTTAAGATTTGCAAAGGATCCGCACCATCATTCAAAATGTTTTAGGGGTCCGCATATGAAAAAAGGTTGAAAACCACTTGTGTTAAGTCATCCCCTGTACTGAGTTAGATGGTGGAGCTGGTGGTGGAGCTACTTGTTCTGCAGTGCTATTGACCTAACAGGCTTAGGTGGCTGCCACATTCGCAAAGCCTTTACTTCTGTTGATTGCACAAAGCTTACCGAAGTGTTCCAACCACAGACGCAAATGTTTTAAAGTGCAGGTGATGGCTGGCCAAGCAAATGCCTACCAATGTTCTCATTCTTTCTCTCTGTGAACATTCCAAGGTCTTTCACAATATTTTCCTTTCTAATACATGGTGTGGTTTTCATGGTACAAATGGCTACCTGCTTAAAACTTCCCTTCCTCTAAATAGAGGCTAGATTAGCATCAGTTCCCTGCATGACTGACAAACTGTGCTTCACCGGCTATTGGGCATGTAAATGTCCAAGTGGAATTTGTCACAGAAATGTCATTAAAGAGAGTACCTGCTTGGGTCCCAGGCCCCACAATAATGACATTTCCCTCAGAGAGGGGGCCTTTTCTCTGTTTTTCCATGATCGTGTTACATGAAATTGCATCATGACTCCACTTTTTGCTATAATGCCATTCAAGATGCCCCTTTTTCTTTTTTAAGTAGAAGGTAGCTTGGGAAAGGCATTAAAAATCAATATTTTGTAATTCAAGACAAGAAAAGTTTTCAGGCTATGAGACTAAGAAGGTTTTTCCCAAGGATTCCCTCAGCTCTGGGGTATGTAGATCTGGGGTACTGGTTGAGGCCCAGCTCTGCAGTGCTTGGGACGTAAGACCTCCAAGAAAAACCCAGGACACTGGATGAAGGGTTGCTGGTGATTCGGCAGGCAATATGTCTCCCCTCTAACCCAGGCTCTGGCTATTGGAGGTGCCGACTTCTGGTGGCAAGTAAACTGAGCTCCTGAGATCCTGTACTCCTTATGCGACAAAGAGTCCTGTGGCACCTTATAGACTAACAGATATATGGGGTGAACACCCATGAAAGCTTATGCTAATACATCTGTTAGTCTATAAGGTGCCACAGGACTCTTTCGCTTTTGCAGATCCGGACCAACTACCCTCTGATACTGTACTCCTTAAAAATTCCACAAGTCTTTTTGCAGGGTTGTTAAAACTAGTATTCTGGAAAAAATTCAATCTGGGTAAGTATTTTCTGCCGCCTTGTCTCTCACTATGGAGCAGGGTTTGGTATTCCTCTTTACTCCTTGCTCTCAACTACTGTGGAGTGTTGCCGTTCCGCTGTTATCACATCCTGCACCAAAGCTGATTACATTTCAACGGTGGGAGAAATTATCCCTTTCTTTGCTTCTTTCTGTATTTTAGTTCATGAAGTATTTTGGAATCGAGGCAGAGGGGTGCTCTGTGCAGAGGATGTACGCTAATGAGGCAAAGTCTGCCCCCAGGGAAGTCAATGGGTCAACATGTCCCCACAGAGAAGTGACCGGGGCAAATTATGCTCTTTTTTAAACCGCTGTATGTTCGTTGTATAGTTTCAGTTCAGTTTCACTTTAAGATTTTGGGTTTGAACTCAACACTCCGGGCGGCCTGTGAAGCCGTGTGGTCTGAAACCAAAGGAAGTGTGGGTTCCAATAGCTATGAAGTGAGGCCACCGAGCTTTTCTCTGCCCTAAATAATGCAGCCAGTAAAAGAGTGCATTCCTGCAGCAACTGGCATCCCAGAGACCCCAACAGCATCTTACAAGCCAAGGTCTTGTTCTGGCTCTTATTAGAAGCCAGTGGGAGTTTTACCAGGCATATACCTTGATGGAAGTTACAGGAATCAGACAGGATCCTGTGAGTAGGAAGACTGAAACTAGTACAGTGGGGGAAGTGGAAATTCTGGTCAGGATGCTTGTGCAGGCCCCTACTCAGAGCTAACATGCCATGAGATCTTTAACGTACATGCAGAGCAGATTGGACCTTTTTTAAAAAGGTCTCCTCCAAAGTATGCTTATATGATATGGAATGCAATTTATTTCCCTTGGAAAGCTGATTTGACTATGTCAAGATTCAAACATGGGGATCTATGGATGCCAGAGATTTCAAATCTGAAATCTGTACCTCTTTTCAAACACAATTCCCTTTGCAGCTGCATCCAGCAGATACTCAGCTCTTACTCCACACAGCTCTACTCTGACCAAGGGAACAGAGTAATGGAGTTTAGATTTGCTCTGTTGATGAGTGAAAACGATTTCTCTGTCAAGTCAGAAAGCAAGAGTATGTTTCTCTTACCTACAACGTCACTGTCAATCAATTGCCTTTTGATCATGCAGATCTTTAGTGCTAAAAAGCCAATTGCTAGGAAGACTCCCAGGGTAACTCCAATGATAACATACTTGGGGTCTGCAAGGAAAAATGAAAATAAATCACTGGGTACCCATCATTAAATAAGAAAATAGTTGGTGTTTTGGAGGTGTGGGGGACATAGGACAAAGATTCTAAAATTAATCTAAGCCTTATTCTTGGCAAATGGCGACTGTATTAGTTCTCCCACTTTAGAATAAGTTGAATTTGTAGGGCTAGCTCAGGGGTGGGCAAACTGTGGCCCGTGGGCTACATCCAGCCTACGGGCCTGTCCTGCCCTATCCCCTCCCCCACTGCCCCTCCACAGCCATGCTAACACAAGGGCAGCGCTCTCGGGGCCGGGCTGCACAGCAGCGTGTCTACGTCCAGCCGCTGCTCTGAGCAGTGTGGTAAGGGGGCCCGGGCCAGAATCGGGGGGTTGGATAAGGGGTGGGGAGTCCCGGGGGGCAGTCAGGGGACAGGGAGCAGGGGGCAGCTGGATGGGGTGGAGGTTGGGGGGGCGGCGGTCAGTGGAATGGAGGGGGTTGGATGGGGCATTGGAGTCCCGGGGGTTTGTCAGGGAGCAGGGGTGTGGATAGGGGTCGGGGCAGTCAGGGGACAAGGAGTGGGGGGGAGGGTTGGATAGGGGATGGGGTCTTGGGGGATGGTGATTAGGGGCAAGGGGGTAGTCGGGGACAAGGAGCGGGGGCGTTGGATACGTTGGGGATTCTGGGGTGGGGAGTCAGGGTGCGGGAAGTGGGAGGGGGTCAGATAGGAGGCGGGACCAGGCTGTTTGGGGAGGCACAGCCTTCCCTACCCGATCCTCCATACAATTTTGAACCCTACTGTGGCCCTCGGGCCAAAAAATGTGCCCACCCCTGGGCTAGCTAGTGACCCTCCTCAGCCATACACCCACAGTGCTAATTCACACCTCCCACTCCCACAGTAGAACTGTGCTCATTGGAACTGGTGATTAAAAAACTAGGCTATGGCATCACTGTGCATAATGTCTTTATGTTCACAATTGTATTTCAGTTTTAATTATAACAGCACTTCCTGGGATACTCGTAAGTGGCTTTGTAAAAGTCAGGAAGGTTTGGAGCCGGAAGCCCCCAACTCAACAACTCTATTAGAATTTTTGCTGGAGAGAGAGAGCAACATTTTTAGATGTGATTTATGAAGCACATGATGGTTCTACTCTGTTAATAAATCAGGTTTGCAGACTGTCTACTGCCCCTGTTCACAATCTTGGGGATCCAGTCTGCATTCCCATTGCTCTAATTAAAACCAAAAGTCTAAAATCCTTGAAATAGAGTTGTTGCTGGTATTGCACTTTCTTAGTTCCTGGCTCCTACCCCTGTATAGACGGTAACATTCCAAGATGGACTCACCTATTACCTCCTCCTCAGATGTGCCAGATGCAGAGACCTTTGCTCTCCAGAAATCTGAAATAAAAGTGATTTGGCCTGTCAGGACACATAAGAGAAGGTATTGTATCCTGCTAGCGACTGTACTTACCTGATAAATAGAGCGGGAAGGAATCATGCTAGGATACACTATATGATCAATTAATAGCTGAACATAGGGCTTATAAAGGGATCTAAGGCCTTGTAGAGCAGAGATGCATTATCAGAATGATATTTAATGGAGACATTCCTGAGGAACTGTTATCCGCCCTTCCATTTGACAAGTCTGTAGGCTGCACACATGGGAGACAAGTCTGAAATGTCACCATTCCCACTGGAAACAACGAAGGCATTCCAAATCTGGTGACTCTATTAAAACATCTCGGGAAAGGCAGATCCACTCATGGCAAACCTCCCCAGGAAAAAACATCTGCTCCCGTCCTGCCTAAACCATGACTCCAGCCTTCAGCATGAGATTGCTGACAGAGGGGTCTCCTCAGGGATGTTGTCTCACAAGGGAAAATGTGGTAGTGTGAGAGGGAACTTTCCAGAACCCTCAGCCCCAACCTCCCACTTCATCACAGGGCCACCTGCCAAGTTCCATCCTTTCCCATAAAGCCATGTGTGGCCTGTGTTCTGAGCTATCAGAATAGAAAATACCCACTGTTTTTCATGGACACTTTCAAAGGGGGGGAGGGGAATAACATTTCCCCCTAAAAAAAAATGTTTACAATTTCCCCCTGCCCCTCCAGATGTTGGTCTTTCATTGAAAATTTCTAATGAAAGAAATTTTCAGCAAAAACTTTGATTTAGGAAAAGAGGCCATTTTTGCTAGAACATTTCCAACTAGCTCTGCTAAGAATGACAGCAGTGGAACCTGACAGCATTAGGCACACAGACACTGAGATGGGATTTTTATGCAGATTTTAAAAAGTGCTCATAAAGAATCATTCCTCCTCAGTGTGTTTCGCCAAGGGTGCAAACTCTTGTCTCCTTTACAGAGAGGCTAATAACAGAGAAAGGACTCCAGGCCTGGATTAATCTCAGTGATTGACAATGGATTTATGCTGGAACAAATCTAGGCCTGCATATTAAGGCTTTGGAAAATCTTGACATTGGCTTTAAAAATCATGAGATTTAAAGCCATATAAATGTCAGATTATTTCTGAGCCCTTAGTGTTCAAATTTTAAAACTTTACTCTGCAGTCAGAAGGGCTGTAAACTTACTTTTGAAAAATGATTTGTTGTCCTATTGTAGTCACATGACTCCAGGAGCTGAGGCTTCATGAAAAATACCTATGATAAACCCACAAGAGCGGACAACACTGCATGACCAGTGTCCTGCTTACAAAAGAGGAGATTAAAATGATGTTGAAAGGCTCTAAGGGAAGAAAGGGTGCGGAACACTTAGGTTTTAATTTAGAAACCAAAAAACTAACTTAATTCGCTTTGCTTCAGCATATGAACTTCTTTCATTATAAATGTAAAAAAAAGCCTTCCTTCTACCTATCCCCTTAATTACTCCTCCTGCTCATCTGAAGAATGTTTTAAATTCAAACATAATAAAAGTAATATTGTATTACTTTTATTATCCTAATGATCATAATGCAGAGACCTTCATGTCTGCTTTCTAATGGAATTAAACCGGTAGTGGATTACGTGTTTTATGGCAGGAATCATATTTTATATGGAATATTTCATGTAGGTCAGTTTAATATATAGAGACTTAATTATTAGTTTCTTTTTAAAAAGGGAGGGACGGAGGCCTCTGGAAGCCCATAGGAACTGGGATGATACTTTCAATTCATACTCTTCAATATAGATTTCATTAAGATTTAATAATAGCTAGTGGGCACTGTTTAAGTACCATTTGTTTCCGAGTTTAACTTCACTTATATATAAAACAATCGGGTTGTTTTCTTCCATGTGACAAGAGGGGTATCATGGAGACCATGCCTGAAACTATGCATTGCACACGTTTGTTGCAACCCACAAAATCAGCTTTGGTTTGTTGAAATATTTGCAACTTCTCAGTAGAAAAGGGGGGTAGAATGGAGGAAATAGCTTTGGATACCCCCCGCAAATTCTGGAGAAGTCCAGATCCAGCTTTATGACTGGCCGCCATCTCTATAATGTGCCAAACATAACTCCCAGATCTGAATTCCCCCATAACTTTGGAAATAGTTAGATCTTGATCAGAATTTTTGAACTTTACAGAACTATCTCTGGTTTTGAGCGACTGCTAGGCCATTTTCAAGCTAACTTGGGCCAAGTGACAGTTCCTCTCCCTGTTCCCTTCGCTACCCAACTCACGTGCAATATGCAATTTGCACAACAATGCAAATGTACCATTATTTATTTGTACTGTGATGATACCCAGGGGCCCCTGTCATGGATCAGGATCCCTTTGTGCTTGGAAAATACAGAACAGGAAGATAGTCCCTGCTTCAAAGAGCTCACAATCTGTCTTCTGAGGGTTTAACTCAGCAGCTTTAACTGAGTGTTGCTCTGAATTCTTGTTCGAACCTGAAATCCAGCCTGACATTCGTGTGAATCCATCCAATTTGACAGAAAAGGAAAGGGTTTGACTGTGTCATGAGCACAAAGAGTGAGACCTGCAATTCCAGTCTAGATAGACTGCATTTTAGATTAAAGAAAACAACAGAGAAAGAAAGAACAAATGCAATGTTTCTAGAATCAGGACCAGAGCGTGTCTCACTCTGTAAGACCCTTCACTGTGAATGCTCTCCCCACCTCAGCAGTCCTTAAATATAAAGGGGCAGAATACAGAGAACAGAATCATAGCTAGATGCCCCACACAGTGAACTGCTGCAGTGTGAAATGGCCCCTTGTGTACAATTCTGCTGGTGAATTTCATTGTGTACGGGTGTCCATAGGCCAAGGTGCAGAGAAAATCAGGGCTCCGTGGTGCACTGTGATGTGTGGACTGGCGCTGGAGAAAACATCAATAGCTTATTTCTCACATCTCTGTGCTGAACAATAACGTGAAAAATAAACTATGTCAAATGTTCCCACGTCCTCACCCGGTTGTGAATTGTCTCAATAGGATACCTCACCTCTCATGGCGATTAGCACTTTCTCACGCCTCTTTTCTCCGTTTTTTAATTCCTTGAGAACTCTTCCCCTTTACCTTTTCAGATCTCTCCCTCCCTCCCGTTCTTAACAGCATTCCACAGATGGCCTTGGGGCATGTCAGTCGCCACCACTGGCATGTGGTCTGTGCTGTTAGTGCACGGAAAACGAGTGGAGGGACGGGGAGAGAAAGGCAGAGTCCTGGAAGATTGAGAGGCAGGGTGTGGGGAAAGGCAGACAGCAAACCTTGAGTAGGCAGACAACTCTGGAGACAAATATAGGCTGCCCACGGAGATGAAGGGGAGAGAGAAATCCAGGGGGGATGGAAATCATTCCTGAGCTATTAGAAAAGGGAAAATATTTGAGCTAGGTACCATGGCTTTTACACACCAAGAATACAACAGACTAATGGGTTCGTTCATGAGTCAGGCACCACTGATGTCCAAGCAAGCTGAGTCCTTTGTCATTATGGGCCATATGTTAACACCCACCCAGGGACAGCAATCTGGCCCCCTCCCTAGCTTTATCTGCACTGGAGAGATTTGGCATTGGCTACAGCAGTACAAGTAACACACATACACGCTGCTAACACCCCTTGCATCTTCTCCAAAGGACTTACAGCGCTACATTGTGACATTGCAATGGAGCAAGTCTCAGTGCAGTTGCATCCACAATGTAGTTCTCTGTGGAGGGCAGTTGAACTACAATGACCTGTGTGCACATATGGAACTGCTGCAAGCTGCATTGGGGTAACTCTCTGAGGCTGTATGAGGCTAATGAGTTTCCTGTGATTACTCCTGTTGAAAAGGAGGGCTGGGGCATGTGCCCATGCAAGGACTGCCGCCCCCGGTAGCAGCAGATGACTCCCCAATCTTGTAAATCCATAGAAATGAGGCTAAACTGCATATTGGCTGGGCATGTAACTGAACCGTGCCTTTTGTTTTATCATGCCCGATCCCTCAAACATCTGCTGCACTCCGGCTATGAAACTCTGTCTAGAAAGCTCAGCGGAATAACACCACCCCCCTCGTTAAATATTCCCTTTCCACTTTGCACAGAAATAAACTTTAAAACCCAGCACGCACATAATCCAGCTGAGAAATAAACAGCACCAGCATGATAAAAAAGAAAACAGTATAGCACTACCCCAGAGCTTAAATATTTAGCCAGTGGAAAGAGAGGGAAAGGAAATACATTGGATCACTTACATAAGAGAAGCAGAAACGTAGTTAGGACAGGAATCCAGCTTGTCAGGAAGATCATTGTACCTTTCAGTGACCCAACAATTTCACCTAAGCTTGCTGGATTTCTTTCTTTTGCAGTGTGGAAAAACAACACCCCACTCGGGTCACATGTTTGTGATAGGAAACAGCAGCCACATCCTGCATATCTGTGTGTTTGCAAATCTATCGGTTCCCTTTTTTGGACTTAAGTTCCAGGTAGCAATAGCGTCTCTGCTTGAACATGTGGTGTGGAAATGGTGGATTACAAACAGCCTCAGGCCAACACAGAAGTCTTGCTTATTTCGCATAACCTGACGTAGTAACAAGTTTTTTTCCCGAAGCAAGGACTGAACTGCAAACACAACAGAAGTGAGATGGTCGTTGTAATAGTCCTTTAAAGCTAGAGGGGGTGTGACTCTGTCATGTGGGGTTGTCCTGGTTCAGATTTAATAATAACCATCTACCAGAGACTCTCTGAGCACTGCCAAATATTTGGAGTTCAACTTTAACTATTTCGTATGTTTTTAAAGAGACAAGTCTGAGCCACTAGATCTACATCCAGATCCCAACCCTCCCAATGTCTGGCTGTGGGTTTTGTTTTGGCCCCTTGGTGAGTTGTACTGGCCTTTCAGGACTCTCTATGGGTTAACAAAACATTGATCCAAGCCAGTGCCTGGAAAGGAAACCCTCAATGCTTATGTCTCCCAACAAGAAGAACAGAATCACAGGACTCGAGAGGTCATCTAGTCCAGTCCCCTGCACTCAGGGCAGGACTAAGTATTATCTAGACCATCCCTGACAGGTCTAACATACTTTTAAAAATTTCCAGTGGTGGAGATTCCACAACCTCCCTAGGCAATTTATTCCAGTGCTTAATCACCCAGCCAGTTGGGAAATTTTTCCTAATGTCCAACCTAAACCTCCCTTGCTGGAATTTAAGCCCATTGCTTCTTGCCCTATCCTCAATGGTTAATGAGAACAAGTTATCGCCCTCCTCTTTGTAACAACCTTTTATGTACTTGAATAAAATATGCTGACCTGGGGGCTGGGGGAGAGTGGGAAGACACAGAGACCAAACTGACAGATTCATGGATTCAACAGATTCATGGATTCAAAGGCCAGAAGGGACGATTGTGATCAACTACTTTCACCTCCTGTATAGCACAAGACAGAGACCTTCCCCAAAGTAATCCTATTTGAACTAGAGCATCCCTGGAAGGGAACTTTCTCTAGGGATTGGACTGCTTTTTTTTAAAAAATGCTGTAGTGTGATGAAGAAGAATCCATTGTGTTTTCTTAGGCTTTGTCTACACTACTCACTGGATTGACACGTAGCGATCGATCTATTGGGGATCAATTTATTGCGTCTCGTCAGGATGTGATAAATTGATCCCCAGAGGCTCCTGTCAACTCTGGAACTCCAGCTCACCAACAGGCACAAGGCAGCGTCAACAGGGGAGCTCACTGTTGACCACTGCCACCGTGAGGACGGCAGGTAAGTCGACCTAAGATGCATCGACTTCAGCAACGGTATTCACGTAGCTGAAGTTGCGTATCTTAGGTCGACCCTCCCCGCTAGTGTAGACCAGGCCTTACTGTGTTCTGTTTAAGGCCTAACAAACAGGATATTTGGACCAGTTTCCAGTGGCTCTTTCACAGAGGTAGGACACATGAGACACAGAGACCAGCCATGAGGATCAGCTCTGAAGTCACCCAAAGTTTGAGTGTTTGGAGGTCCAAACTTTTTGGTCAGAGTTGCTTATTCAGAGCCAGAATTTGGGTGTCTCCTGGCTGTTGGCCTCACTGATATACAGAAACTAGCAATGGACATGAGAAGATCTGCCTTCCTGTAGAAATAGTCCTTTTCCTTGTGAAGATAATGTTAACGGGTGATTAGGGAGGAAAGGAACTAGACAGTGGGCTTCACTTCTGCAATGGGTAACTGGAGAAGGGCAGGAGACTTCAGATCCATGCACTGTTTATATCAATGAGTTGGTTAAGTGTGGGCTGCATGACAAATAATCATCTGTCTAGCTCCTAGCCAGAACCTTACGTTGGCCCTGTGCACACTGGAGCTATCAGGATGGCCAGGAACAGGATTCATACGGGAGCAGGGGTATTCTCTTTTCTTCACGTTCCCTCACCTGGGCTTTTCTGGGCCCCAGAGCATCTCTGCCTAACCATAGACTTTTGGGGAAATCCCTCGGGCCTACCCCAAGAATTGTAGGACTTTCAGTGCTGCAGCATGGACAGCGAATAGAATAGAGGAGAGATTGAGAGATAGAACCTGTTTATGCAGGCAGGAAACAAGGCCATTCTTGATCTCCAGGGTGTGGTGTCACGTAGGCCTGGTTTACACAAAAAGTTGCACTTATTTAACTAAAGCTGAGTTTGGCACCAGTTTAACATACCAAGTGTGGATGCTCTTAAATGGATTTAAATCTGGACTTTATTTCATCCTGTACAGGTTCTTATCCTGGCCTCTTCACTGTTATATCTGAGCACCCTCCCTTTCTGCTGTATGGGGTTCATTCTCTCTCATGCTTTCCCTAGGGGAAGAATTGTGTGTGCAATGGCATATTTTGTTGGGATATGGTTGGTTTTTGTTGTTTGTTTTGTTTAATTATTTTAATCGGTTTTGTTAGTGTCAGTAAATACAGAGGCACAAGCTCATCTGACCATGACCCATTTTAAATCCAGATAAGAGGATTCAAACTGGGGTTTTGTAATGGTTTGACTAATTCAGATTCAAAACTGATTTTTATTAACCCAATGCAACTTCTGCCTGAAGACAAGGCCTTCAAGTCAGGCAGGAGATTCTGTCCCTAGTTTAAGGTATGTTTATTTTTGTCAGAGGTCACAGAGATACCACAGGCCAGAGAACCTCACCCAGTTACTCCTGTGTTAAACCCAATTACTGGGTTTAACTAACACAAATCTTTCAGAAAGTTTTGAGTTGATGGCATCAAGAAATGGAAACTCCACCACATCCCTGGGGAGTTTATTCCAGCGATTAATCACCTTCACTGTACAATTTATGCCTTATTTCTCATTTTAATTCATCTTTCTTTAACAGCCAGCCATTGGTTCTTGCTGTGCCTCTCTCTGCTAAGTTAAAGACCCCTTTAGAAACTCATATTTTCTCCCTGTGATGTTACTTTTACGCCATAATCAAGTCATCTCTCAATTTTCTTGATGCTACAGACTGTGGCACATCCCAGACAAAGAAATCTCATGCCTTTTTGTTTCATACTGCAGAGCAATCCCACCAGAGACCCTGCTCTCAGACTTCTAGCATCTTGCGGTTGTAAGGAGCATCTTGTCATTCAGACAGTCCTATGGCTTGAACCCAGACTCCAAACAGTTTGAAATTTGGCTGTCACTTAATTCCTAAGCTTATTGCTTTATCTGGGGTTAACAAACACTCTATTTCAATCAAAGCAGTGAGCTGGTTTCTAGCAAAAGTGAAGTACATATATTAATAAAAGAATGTAAGATATCCAGTCTGAGGATTAAAGATAGAAAAACAAATAAAAGGAAGAATATGCATCTAAAACTTCAGTCTAACTTAACAGACGAGAGTCCTTTGTTCTAAAAACATTCCCACCAGTTATTCTTGCAGCATGGCAGCCGTTTTATTTAGCCAAGACCCTTCACAGAGCTCCAAGTGCTCAGTTTCTTTCCCCCTCTCTTTATAGTCCAGTAAACCTTTAAAATATATACTTCAAAAAGTAAGCCCAGTCCAAGTTTCTCTGTCCTGCTGGCGTGGAGATGCCATACTGTCTTCTACCTGCTTATGAGTTTTATTTACTTCATGGTCTCTGCCTGAGGACCAGGCTGGTCAGACAAGCATATCCACATTCCTCTGTTTAGGGCAGAGTGGATTATACACTGCTTGCCAAACAAACAATTCGAGCACATAGTTATAACCCTTTGTACACACCTCACATAGTGATATTTTGGGACCCCTGTGTCTCTGGGTTGTGTATATGATACCTTGCAAGACACTTTTTAGAAATTGATTCTGATACCGGTGTGCTGGGTGTAGTGAGTGTTTCAGGCCTGGCAAGAGTTGCTGACACAGAGCAATGAACTGCCATTGGGTCTCTGTGGCCCAGTAGGATCCAGCAGCTTCAGAGAAGGGAGCCTGAGCTGGGGATTTGTAGTAAGACTTTCCTGTGCTCAAGAGAGTGAAGAGGGCACCTCTAGATCAGAGGTTCTCAAACTAGTGGTGGGCCCTGCAGGAGCGGGCATGGAATGTATTCGGGGTGGGGGAGGTGAGAAACTTTTTTTGGGGTGCAGAGGAAACACCTTACTGTGCACATTTTACCCAGAGCAATGAAGAACTATCAAAGCTGATTCCTTCTGCCCTATCAGATCCTCAGATGGCGCTATGCATTTGACCCTAGCTGGCTCTGTGTGTTTTGATTGATTTCCAATAAGCCTGCATAGCATTAGTCAAAGTCATTGCCATCTGTACGTTAAGCTATTTGCTACAATGGATCGTTGGCACTGTTTGACAAAACATTAAAAACAGTAAGGTATTGATTCAGAGTCGCATGTTGTTTTTTAAAATCAGCATAAGTACTTGTGTGGGGATAGGGGGATGACAAACTACTGCAGACACAAAAAATGGGAGGGGATGTGATGACATACATTTGAGAACCACTGCTCTAGATGAACAGCAGCTGAGTTAGTTCATGGGTTTACTTGTAAATAAACAAGTTTAGTTTAGCTTAGCTTATAAACAAATAGTTTAGTTTAATAAACTAAGAGCTTGTTAAAACAAGTCTGGAGTGAATCTGTGATGACAGTTTTCCTGAAGTAGCCTTTGAAAAGCACTTACCATACTTACCAGCAAGCAGTCTGCTGCTCAGGACAGGATGCTTGGAGTAAAGGAGCAGCGTGAGAAGTGACACAAGGTAAAAATTTCCAAGTGCAAAGCTTGATGATGGCAGCAGTTACTGAGATGTAGAAAAACCAGGGTTATGAGAGTAAGTTCTTATGTAAAAGACATTTTGAGGGGGAGGGATTTTACACCTGCCTCTTGAAGCATCTGCTGCTGGCCACTGTCAGAGACAGGGCACGGGACTAGATGGATCATAGCTCTGATCCTAGATGTCAATTGCTTAAAAAACAGCTATTGAGAACAAGCCTTGATCAGACACATTCTGGACTGCCAAGTCATGAAGAGCTCCTCCCTAGCTGGTGAATTACATTTTGAAACTCACCATTGCTTAAGAGAGCATCGGTGGATGGGCAAAATGATTTGGTTAAAATAAAATGTGATGCAAAACTTGCATTGAGCCCGTCTGTTTATTTAAGACTCACACAAGATTGATTGACTATTTCTCCCCATAATTTTTCATGTTTTCTGGTTCTGGTTGGGTCCAGAATTAGAAGCACCAAGATAACATGAGAGAGGCTGATCTCACTTTATTTCTGGCCCAGCTTGAGGCAGGAAGTATCAGACCCTCTACAAAAATCTCAGTCCTTCCCTAGCTCATGTTGCTGCTGTGCAAGGAAACCCAGGCAGTCAAAGCCCATTGAGCTGAAAAGGGCTCTAGAAATACAAAGTGTTATCATTCCTAGCCCGGCTTTGCAGATTGCGGTCATTCAGAGAAGCAAATTTAAACAACTGCATCTTTATCTGAATCCTTTTGAGGTTTTTCTTTTAGTAATTCATACTAAAATGCTTCAGACAGCTCAAGAAAATGACCACACGCCGCTCAATGTAGACATTTCAGTGCTGCTCAAGCTCTCATTCACGGCATACCTCCACGAAGGAGGAGCATTGATCAGAAAGAGCCATGCTTAATAAGCTCTTACATACCGTGGATTTACCCTGATTCTTGACCGATCTGGGAAATGTGGACTCAAACCACAGTCAATATTGCTCAGCCCTCTGCTCCATTACCCACTCCCCACCATCCGGCTACTGGGCAGGATATATATGTTTAATTAATTCCACTGTTACCTTTGACCTGTGAATAGTGGGAGTAGTGTCAGATTTATGTGATATGAATAACACGGGTTTCTCTGGAGACTCTATCCTGGTGAAAGAGGCTAACTGTAATTTTCAGCTGTGAGTAATTGTGTATAATATCATCCTAAATGATTTTTCTTCTGTAATTTCATTAGAGTTTAGAAATTTAATTAGATTTTGAATCGCTCTGAAATAAAGTAGCAAAACACCCAGAGACTAAGAGCAGTGGTTATTTTGTCCTCCGAGGCCAGAATTCTTGGTCTCAAATTGGCATGTGTTCATTAGGAGGAAGTTTGCAGAACTTCTTGATATATTATTGTCTTTCAGAATGGACTCTGAATAGGTCTTTAGAGAGCATTAGAGGAGCACACAGTTATTACGCACGCTCTTCTCGAGGTTTAAGATCATCTGCCTTGCATCTCCTTAATAAAAATAAGCCTCTAAAGTTGTTTAAGAAACTGTGGAGATAGGATAGATGCTCCTTCAATGCCCCAATGCTCTTCCTGGTTTATTAGCAACTCTAGTACCTGGGCATGATGATACAGTGAGGAGCTGTTTGCTTTATTTTAATGATTAGGTAGGTTTATGGTTATTTTTATTGCCACCGCATATGAACTGTCATGGTGGCTGTAATTAGAGGTATGCTGTAATGCTGCTCTTCCCTTCCACCAGAGGCTCAGGGAAAATGTCTCCCTGAGCCAGCTGAATCCATCCAGAAGTTGCAAAACAAGGGGGAAATGAAATCAAATTGTGTGGAATGTTTTTGCACCAAATCAGGGGCCCAGCATAGCAGCTTCTCCTCACCTGAAAGTTTCCATTGAAGCTGGTGGAACTGCTTGCTGAGAGAAGGCTGGAAGATTGGACCCCAATAAAGGCCTATACAAGGACTAGCCATACAAGGGTGTATTCGACGTTCATGGTCACCAGTATAACTCCATTGACCTCAGCGGAGAAGATGCTCCTGATTTACACATTGAAAGGGAAATGAGGCCTTTAGGGTCCAATCTAGAAGTCCTGCCACTGATGTCGATTAGGCTAGTTGTATGAATCAGGACTGTTCACATGAATAAGGTTTGGTAGGATTGTGTCCTTAAAGGCCTGATCCTGCAAGCAGATGAGCACCGACACAACTGTAATGAACGAAAGAGCTAGGCAAAGATGAGAAAATGGTTAGACTTGCAATGGAGGTGACATAAGTGATCATAACAGAGTCAGGGCAACCCCTGAATGAAAAGGGAAGTAAAAGACCAAGAAGAAATAATGTCATGCATAGAGGTTCATCAAGATTTACTAGCAAAACAAGTGTTCTGGAAAAGAATGGAAATCCAGCCCAAGTGAAGGCCTTCACATAAAAAGTCAGATGGAAATTAGAAGGGCCAAGCCATAAAAGCAAATACCAAAAAGATGTATGAGTGTATCAGAAGCAGGAAGCCTGCAAGAGAATTGCTGAACTATGAGTGGATAAAGGGGGCAATTAAGGAGAACAAGGACATTTCAGGGAAGATAAATGATTTATTTGCATCAATGATTATCACAGATGATGTTGGGGGAGATTCCTACTCCTTCTCAGGTAATAAAAATGAGATACTGCCAGAGACTGAGGTATCAGACAAGCAAGTAGTGGTACAAATTGATACATTAAATAGCAATAAAACACCAAGACCACAGAGTTACACCCAAGAGCTCCAAAGGAAATTAAGAATGAAAGGTGGGGCTTTCAGATAATCATTGCTGAGTTCTCTCTTCTCTTGCTGAAGTCTCTTTTACCATTAACTTTGATGGATTAGAAGAGTTAGGCAAGGCAGAATATTTTTGATAATCCTACCCTACACATCTGAGCTGCTAACAAAAAAAGCTCTCACTAAAATCAACAATGCCAAGTTACTGGAGAGTAACAAATGCACGTTTTTAAAAAGTTCAGTACAGCAAGGGCTGATCCCAAGAGTGACCAATCAGGGAGCCTTATTTCACTAGCAGGTAAGTTGGTTGAAACCATAATTAAAAACAGTATTAAAATACACCTATATAAACATGTTATGAGGACAACTGGTATAACTTCTGTAAAGGAAAGTTGAGTTTCTCCAATTAATGAGAATTTTTTTAGCATCTCCTCAAAATAATGGATAAAGGAGAAGAAATAGATATAATTTATTTGGACTTTCTTAAGGCCTTTTCTAATATCCCTCACCAAAGGCTATTTTGGAAACTAAGCATTGATGGGCAGAGTGGTAGTATTTTGTTACTGAAGTAGAAACTTGCCAAGAAACAGAAAACAGTAGGCGTAAATGGTCAGTTTTCAACATCACAAAAAACGCTGATGGTGTGCGCCACAAGGTTCTCTACTAAGGCCAGGTCTACACTACCTGCTGGATCAGTGGGTAGAGATCGATCTTTTGGGGATCAATTTATCGCGTCTTGTCTCCCCGATCCTGAGCACTCTCCCATCAACTCCAGCACTCCACCGCAGTGAGAGGCGTAGGCAGAGTAGACGGGGGAGCAGCAGCACCGTGAAGACGCTGAGATAAGTCGCCCTGAATATGTCAACCTCAGCTACACTATTCATATAGCTGAAGTTGCATATGTTAGGTCGATCCCCCATTTCCATCCCTTGTGTAGACCAGGGCTAAGACAGGTATTTGTTAATGATCTTACAAGATGGTACAAAATCATTCAGGTTGGCCAAGACAAAAGAAGCCTGAAGTACTTCAGAGAGACCTAATTTAGTCAGTGCAACTGGGCAGCATGAAGGCTTATGAATTTGTCTGTTGACAAGGTAGTGTACATTGGAAGGAATATTTTGAACTACTCACATGCCTTACTGGGTTTTAAATTAACTCGAACAACGCAGGGGAAAGACTTGGGCATCAGATAGCGGCAGGGAGAGTACATTATAAAGTTTGCAGGCAATACCATGGTGGGAGGGGTTGCAAGTGCTTTGGAGGATAGGATTAAAATTCTAAATGATCTGGACAAACTGGAGAAATGGTCTGAAATAAATAGGATGAAATTCAATAAGGACAAATATAAAGCACTCCACTTAGGAAGGAACAGTCAGTTGCACATATACAAAGTGGGAAATGACTGCCTAGGAAGAAGTACTGCAGAAAGGGATCTGGGGGTCATAGTGGATCACAAGCTAAATACAAGTCAGCTGTTGCTGTTGCAAAAAAAACCCCAAACATCATTCTGAAATGTATTAGTCGGAATATTGTAAGCAAGACAGGAGCGGAATCCCAGTTAAGCACAAGCAGGTTTCCTTCTTGCTGGAGGCAAGTGGGAGGAGTGGGGGATTGCTAACAAGGAGACCCTCAGTCCTGAGTACCCCGAGAAACATCAAAGGCCCAAGCAACCGTACCTCTGTCCTTGTGGGTATATGTTGAGGAAAAAACAACACCCCCCGCCTCCATCCCCGGAAACTCTGAGACAGGAAATGTTCTAGTGTCTTCAACAGGAAATGAGCCTCTCACAGAGTCAGGTCCTTAGGGCATACTCTGCTCTAAGGGTCAGGGCGAGAAAGCCAGTCATCGAGGGAGGAAAATTAAGGAACTGCAGGATGTCGTTTGTGACTACTCATGTACTTTCAACAAGCCCACAGTGAGCTGGGGGTGTGCAAGAGCTGCCCCGTGTCACGTCACTCGGTGGAACAAATGGAAGGAAACATGTTCAGGCTGCTTGTGTCAAAAATCAGGGTTCTTCTGCACCGGACATCTGGAATTACATTTGAGAATTCACAGCTGCTCTGCCTTTGCTATTTTCTTAATCACCTCTAACTGTCAGGCCTCTGAGCTGCTCGGACAACTGTGCAGGATTCCGTCTCTTAGCAGAGCAACCAAGTAACAGATGTTGAATGCATCAACAAAGGAAAATACCACCCCACCAGCTATTCAGCACCTCCCTTCTCTTACCCGTAAAGGAATGATAAGGGAAAGCTCTCAATGTACGTCTCCAAATCAGTCGTCGTCTCTCTATTTGCCTCATTCTCGTCCCTGTGGCTCTCCATCTCTCCCTTTCAGGATGAAGATCCCTTGCCTTGTAAAAACTCATGTTCTTGACTTTGACATGAGGAATCCTACACTTAAATGCAATCACAGATCAAACAAGGCATAAGAGAGAGAGAGAGCAGAAAGCTTCAGGGGACATATACGCAGGATATAAAAGAAAGTGCAGAAGCAGTGCACGTCCTGACTGAACTATGTTAGAGTCTCTGTTCCCACAGAGCTTATAAACTGAGCAGGGTTCCTCACTAACACTATCATTTTTGCTGCAATGTGGCCTACCATCCAGTAGTTTCTTGCCTAGCAAATGGATTTTCATGTATTCACCCAGCATAGCAGGACATCAGTACTTGTTCCACCCTTCCTTGGTACCTAATAAATATACCACATTTAGCATTCCTTGAGCAAGTTGATTTTCAGTTATGCAACAGCTAAAAAAAAGCCCCCCTGAGAAACATTTCCAAAAGCAAAATGCCTGTCCATTATTTTTAGAAATTGTGCATCTTTGTTTGACATGATGAAAGTACCACGTTAAGTGTATGAACGATGTTTAGCTAGCTGGATAATCCAAAACACCTCACACGTGGATGAAAAACAAATCCTTTGGGAGGAAATGACATGTATAACATTTCCAGTGGCCAGGTACTGTTCTGTGCAAATTCCCTAGCTGTGCATGCACAGAAGAATTCATTATATGCTGTTTAATACATACAGAGAGTTCAGTCTCTTACCAGCGCACCTTACATATGTGCTTAGATCCCAGTCAGCCGCCTGCACTGTCTCATAACTACATCAAGTTTTAAAGCTCCTAACTGGATACAGACTGAAGGAAATCTTCACACTTACTTTCCTTTTCCTGCTGCATTTACACACTAAACAGCCCTTTGGCCTACAGTAAGGGATGCTAGCTTAAGTGTTATGCAGTCTTGTTCTATTCTTACCTCTTCTACTAACAGGATCAGTAATTCTCCTACCCCTTCTCCAGGCAACAGTCAAACAGTATAGTGGGAGAGAGGCAAAATTCTTGACTACTTTCTTGGAAGAGCTCTAATGTCTGCATGGATTGCAGCAGGACTGTGAAATTTGGCAGTGGGGTGATGGTCCTGAGCTCAGGGCATGTGCCTTTTGCCATTCTCATGAAAATCTGTTCAGATTTGGCCAGTGTATAAGTGGCTGAAAAGTCACCCTCTCCCATGTGTGGCTTGTGTCCTAGCACTTGTTTGGCAGCTGACACCCCAAGCACTGCACATCCATAGCACTGCAAACGTATTGCCCCCTGGTGTCTCGCTTCAGTATTTCATAGAGATCTCAAACTCCAGGTGGGATACAGACAGTACCCTAATGACAAAGGTGAGATTCCCACTTCTTCTGTATTCCACCTTTGGCCTAGTAACACACTACCCTAGGAACCAGAAAACTGTGTTTTAGACCTATTCTGTTCTTCATCACAACCCATATTATTGAGCAAGATCTCATCCCTGACAGAGAAGCTCTGCAAGGAATGGAACCTGAATTCCCTAGCCACATTGTCTTGCAGAAAGAGCCTGCCATATCTTTGTCCTTGGCTAGGCTTTCTATAAACTGGGGCTACTCCCGCACTGGTAACCCACTGTTTCAGTGCCTCATGCAGCTGTCTCTGGTGGTTGGTTCACACAGTAAAACAGCTTTCTGATGCTGAGTTCTAAAATAGTTCCTCCTTTAGCTCAAATGGCTACCATGCGGAAAATTCAGAGTTCACACCCTGCTAGTAATGCATGATGAGAGGCTTATACAAGGGCATGTAACAGAATCTGGTTATGCTTGTCGGTAATTTTTTTTTTAAATAGTAAATTACATGAAAAACACAACTTTAAAAGAACTTTACAAAGTCAAGCTCTTGGGTGTTGGGAATGCCAGATTTAAGGTTGCCTGTGCCACCTTAATTATACCCCTGTCTGTATATTCATTATGATATCATTTTCCCTTATGCAGTCACATGCTATTTTTCCACAGGACTCATGATGAATTTGTCACAGTGCCCAAAGCCAGCTGAACCAGGGATGGAGGAGGAAGGTGCCCCATATAAGAAACCATTTTCCAAAGCACTACAACTCACAATAGAGACACAGTTATGTTTGGGGTGACACTAGAATCTTCTTAGAAGGGGCTGGGAGACTGGAGCGAGGAACTCCAATGCCACAGAGTTTGTACAACCTCTAAGAGAAGAACTGCAAAAGCAACTCTCCTTGGGGAAGATGCCAAGCTGTTCATAATCCTGGGAGTGAGCCTAGGATGGGGTGACCCCCTGATTAGCAGATGGCACTGGATATGCCACCCTCTCTGAGCTGATAAAGTACCCATGCTGAGGCAATATTAGTGGGATGTTTCCCGCATTAGTTTTGCATACAACATGAAAGAAACATCCCAGGCAGCCTGGCTATGTCATTGTTGCTAGTTTCTGATAGACCCAGCTGTGTGCTAAAATAGCTCTGAAGTAGCTAATTGTAACTTGAAAAACTCCAAAGTAGCTTCTAAATAAAGCTGAGTGGCTACTCCTAACAGGCAGTGAGCAAGGAGTCTGAGCAGAATGAGGAGGAGCAATAGAAGGGATGAGGCGAAGGGGCTTCCCAACAAGGGTACAAGAGAGGCACCCAGTGAGCACACCCTACAGATGTCCTCTGTATAATCAGGTACAACCTAGCTGAAATCCCAGACATAAAACTTGATTCAATTGGAGTCCAGGTTAAGGGTTCACAGCAGGGGAAAAGCCTTACAAGAACATTGCTTTGAGAACTACAATAAGCACTAAAAACCCAGGAAATTCAGGTTACATTGAAAGGAAGTTCAAACCACTGAAAACTGGAAATGCAGAGTTAGGGCACATGAGGAACCTTAACTCTGCACCGCAGTGACACCAGCCTCCAACCTTTACTTCTTGTTTTCTTTCCTAGTAGGGCCTGATCCTGAACGGGCCTTTACTCAGTGATTGAGGCCCAGATTCTCAAACATGTTGAGATGTCTAACCACCAAACAAGATATCTAGTGCTTGTTTGTTACAATAGTCTTGTAAGGCTTGCATCTCTTTAATAAATGATATGGCCTTTCTAATTTCACTCCAATTTAATAAAGTTTTTCATCTATGAATTATTATTGCTTTTAAAACATATTTGTAATCTGAACCAATATTTCCTGGTAGCTCTTTGTTGGATATGGATCACAGAAAAATATGCACCAATTAAAGGGCATCTCTTAAAAATAGATGCTGTCTGGTCCCCTAATGAATTTGGGGGGTTACTTTGGCCTATTATAGAAATAATGAAATTTTAGTCTGGATGCAGATTTGGATTCTTGAACAAACATAGCTCCTGATTTCCAAGGGGATCAGAATTGGGTGGGTTGCCTACCTAAAATTCCCTCTGGAGTGTGTTAGGTGACACAGTATTCTCCACTTCCCAACCTAAAATGGTTTAAGATTAGCAGCCGTGTTAGTCTGTATCCATAAAGAAAACAAGGAATACTTGTGGCACCTTAGAGACTAACCAATTTATTTCAGCATAAGCTTTCATCGAATGCATAGATAACCCATTTTAGGTTATCTATGCATTTGATGAAAGCTTATGCTTATACTTCCACTGCATGCATCCGACGAAGTGGGTATTAGCCCATGAAAGCTTATGCTCTAATACTTTAGTTAGTCTTTAAGGTGCCACAGGACTCTTTGTCACTTCTAAAATGGGTTATCACTCTTTGCTTATCACTTTTGAAAAATCATCCAACTTATTTAGGAGCCTAACTCAAGATCTTGGCTTCAGTCTTTAGCCATTGTGTAGGACACTGTAAATGTAAATAGCTACACTGATAGAAAGTTAAGGTTGCCAGTAAAAATAACAATCCTGGGAAACACAAACATGACAATATTGTGGCCAGCACTGTCCTTGAGCAGAATTTTTCTGTTCCCTTTTTCTTGTTAAATACGTGATTTAATAAACTGTTGTTTGTGTCGTTAAATGCAGGCTGTGAAGAGCAGAAGATATGCAACATGGCAGAGTTAGCTTGGCTGTAGGAACCTTAGTTTTGCCATTTCCTGACTTACAATTTTTAATGGGCCAGGTTTAAGGATATTTAGGGTTTTTAGTCAGACTGAATATCCTTGTGTTTGTTTGTTTTTTAAAGGAAAGTGAAGAGGGAGAAAAACTGCTCTCAGTTAATGATAAGGTGACCAGACAGCAAGTGTGAAAAATCAAGACGGTGGTGAGAGGATAATAGGAACCTATATAAGACAAAGACCCCAAAATCAGAATTGCCCCTATAAAATCAGGACATCTGGTCACCCTATTTAATGTTTATATTTAAATGGACCCACTTAGGCTTCGAAGGTCCCCAGAGATGAATGGGAAGAAGGAAGGTGGAGGTCATAACCTTGGTATTGCTATTGGGTGCTGTTGCTAATGGCTAGCAGAGGCTTTGTTCTTGTCTATGCAGACATTGCACCACTTTAACTGTACCAGTATAGTTAAAGTGGAATGATCCCTTAGCGTGGCCACAGTTATACCAATATAAATGTGCCTATGCTGAGATAGCTATTCTCGTATAGGAAAGAGAATAAGCTATTCAGGTATAAGGCACGTTTACACTAGTGTAACTGCATCCATTCTAGGGGTAATACTGGCATGCCTAGAGTAGTAAAAATATCACACCCCTCACAGGCATAGTCATACCACTACACAAACTGTGCTTAGACCAGGTGTGGTAAACCCAGAGCAGACTGCTACAGGAGGGAGTGGTGGTAAGCAGTCCTAGAAGGGTAAAAGGCCCACCCCTTGCCAAATGAGAAAAGGTAACTTCAGGTTAACTGGATGCAGCTGAGTAGAGGTTGCCAGAGACTCAGTTGAGATCAGCTGAGGCCAGTTAAGAAGACCTTTTTAAACCTTCCCCTGTGAGGAAGGAGGGGAGGAGACAGAGAGAGGGAGTGAGGCTGCCAGCAGGATAAGGAGCCCCTCCAAGAAGGGAGGCAGCATTTCCCTGGCCGGAAGGGGGAAAACCCCAGCCAAAAAGCTACTGAAGGGAAGGAAAAGCTTGCCCTGGGAGAGTTAGGAGGAGTACCCTGCCCAAATCAGTCTCTCCCAGGCATAACAGACTTATACCGGGTGAGACAGGGAGGGTACTTTGCCAAACAGGTCAACACGAAGATCTTGATTAGATAAGACCTGCCTACATTTCACCACTTTTCCTAATCAAGGCAAAACCTAAGACTCCACTTCTCTCAATCTATGGAGGCACTGCAGTTAACGGCCCCACTGTTTAAAAGGGTCTTTACTTCCTAACTGTCCCTCCATATTGATCCCACAGAATCTAGATGCACAGACTGTGTTATGCAGCTCCCTTGCTTTCCTATTTTTTCTGGAATGGGTGAATTGCAGGACCGTGGGGAAGTGACTATTTATGGTGAGTTGATTAAGAGGTCAATTTATATTTTAAGGGTTGGGTAACTGGAAATACCATTAAAATCAAGAGATCTGTTTTTCTGCCATCCCTCTTTTGTTTTGGAAGCATAGTATTTATTTTGATAACATTTGCAATTTTCGTCATCGAAATTGCCCTGGCAGCAGCATCTTTTGCTACCAGAGAGCGCAGCAGCCATATACCGCTCAAGCTAAGCAGGAAGAGTATCTACCTACCTATTCCTAGGCCGAAAGTTTCAGGAAGGTGAAATTCAGGCTGACAGTAATGTCTAGTTCCAAAGAACAGCTAGAAAATTCAGAGTTATACCTAACCATAAAAATGGACCTGGTGTACTCAAGTGCACTATGTGGTACGATCTTTTGGGGGAAAAGGTTATGGAGTGCTAGTCCTAGAAAGTATCTCCCATATCTATTGTCCCTCTGTAATGGCTAAACCACATATATAGGTTTATCCATCTGTTAGTTTAGAAATATAAGTAAATATAAATTTTTAAGTCAGAAAAGGGAGACTCCTAATTTTAGTTCCAGAGGAGCTGGGTTCAGTTCCTGATGATGACTAACCCAGGGGTGCTGTTAATAAGGCTACTTGAAAATTTGCTGCCAAAACTATTTTTCAATGTAAACTTGGGTTTGACAAACCCAGTTTTCCATGAGAAATTTCTTCCTTCTGTGGGAAATTTTGAATTTGCCAGAAATGAACATCGGAAAACCAAAAAAGTTTAAATTTGGAAATGTCAATGCACTGGCTCATGGGAGGTGTAGTTTGTGTGCCTCATGACCCCATTCTGTCCTGTGGGCTGGGTTCCCATGCTTTAACTACTACTCCCATGATTCACCATTGCAAGCAACTCTCCATGATGCCTCAGCAAGACAGGAGATCAAGAATGGTTTATCATGGGAGATGCATTCTAGCCAGAAAGCCCAGCCGGTAGGAAGATGGGGTCATGCAGGACCCAAACTACAAGTCTCTTGAGTCATCAAGGCAACATTTCTGAATAAAAATATTTCATTTTTTGACTTTTTGCTAAGAAGTCAAAATTTTGCATGTAAAAATGTAGTATTTTCAATCAGTTCTAGTTGTGACATATACAGTGGTAAGAAAACAAAATGATTTAAAATACTAGTTAAAGATAGCAAAAATTTCCTTTATTAGAAACATCCCTGTGGACAG
This sequence comes from Dermatemys mawii, assembly GCA_007922305.1. Lineage (NCBI taxonomy): Eukaryota > Metazoa > Chordata > Testudines > Dermatemydidae > Dermatemys > Dermatemys mawii. The sequence continues at coordinate 44,309,640 of ML677335.1, read as the reverse complement.
TAAAGAAGGAGATCATGCAAATCACATCACATTAATTTCTCTCTTTAAATAAAAGATCATATTTCACTTTCCCCTAGAACTCCTACTATTGAAGTGAAATTTTTGAATTGACCTAAAACAGAGGCAGCTGATCAAATTATTAGTTCTCCTTAAAAGTAATTGCCACTTGTTTTGTTTAATTTGCGCTCCACTGGTGACATCAGATTAGATTTAACTGCATCTTATTTTGATGCTAACTAACATTTGCCCTATGACTAAGCATAAATAAACTGGAGTTTCTCCTGAGACAAAGCAGATTATTGCATCTTTAAAGGGAGCTAATAAGCATAAGCAAGCCAATCACCCTGTTATGGGTTTAGAATTATGTGGGTTTTCTCCTTTTACAGTTAACGAACACAGAAAAGCACTAGAAGCCATTAGGCTTCCTCCATAAACACCAAGTAAAAATAAAACAATCATTCATTCTCACACACAAAACCTTGCCTGTGCAAGCATCCCAGCATCGGCTGGGATGGACTCTAGGATTTCTGAAGTTTCGTGTGTGAGCCTCTACTGCATGAGCTAACAGCCACATGGCTCTTAGCCAGAGATTGAGCTTGCTATATCCTTAACTGGCTGCGGGCCACTAGAGAGGGACAGAGCGCCACACCAAGCAAGCATGGGTTACACAAGCACAGTGGGGAAAGAAACATGCATTTAGCCAAACTGACACAAAAGTTAAACATACCTGAGGCCCATTATCCCCTCAGCAGTAGAGCTCATCTCTCACTGATGTCAATGAGACCTGAGGGGACGATCTGACTCCTTTGGAATAAGACATTTCAATCAGATGCAACAAGTTTGGGGTCCTTTGCTTTCCCTCATGTTCGTTCTCCTTGTTTTTCCCTTTGTGCTCTGCACTGAAATACTCCTCTCTCCATCTCCTCCCCAACGCCACACTGCTACTTCCATAATGGTACAAGACGAGGGCTGTTCAGGGTCTATGGAAAATGAAGATGGCCTCAGGCTGGTTTCCAATGAGACAGAAGAGTACATGACAGTCACCACCACTGCTACTCGGGCTAGCCAGTCCCCTTGTCAGCTGTCTCACTAGTGAGAGAAAGGTCCACCTTGACTGAGCCTTGGAGCCCAGAGGTGCTTCCTACAGGGTAGGGCTGAGGCACCTTGAGAGGGAACTTGTTTTGGGCTGTTCTGTAACTAAATGGAGGATGGCATTATTCAGAAGCACCTTTCACCAGCCCAACATTCATTCAGACAGACTCCTGCTTCTCCTCATTTCTGGCCCTGTTGTTTGGCTGCGGGAATTGGTGGCGGGACAGCAGAGATTCTTCTTTGTTTACCAGCCCTATGGATGGGTAGGCTAGGCAGAAGGCCAACATTCAACTATGCATGCCTAGAATTAGAGACCTCAATCCATATTTAGCCACCTACATACTCCTGTATGCTCATTTAGGAATCTAAACACCCATTTTAGGTTCCTCCATAAGGATCTCAGCGCTTAAACATGCCTAACTCAGACACCTAATGTGACCTGTATTGTTGGCCACTGATCAAGCCTGAGGAGCCAGTGACAATGGTGGGTAATGACCATAACCTTTGTCTCACTGAAGTTACTTGCTCATCAAACCATCACTATTCATAACCTAGTGACAGCCACAGCATCCAGCTTTGTTTGTATTAACAATGCCTGCCAGAGGGCAGTCTGAATTACTTGTATGGGGGCAGCATGTAGGGACCCCCTCCACAAACCTGCTAACCCAACCTCTCTCTGGTGCCTCCCAAGAAGCTCTGGCAGGGACGTGCCATCTCAAACCTTCCATCCCCCTAGCCACTTGGGCACTGTCCCCCACTCCTCCCCTTGCCCTCCTACATGGCAGATTGCAGATGGGATTTATTTGATTTGCACAGTGAGGAATATAGCCTTAAAAAACAGTATATTCTGTCAATCGCGGTGCAACACGCAACATAACCTAGGCGTTCCACATTTTGGCGGTTTATCCCACATTTCAAGGCTTGCATCACACACCAGCAAGTTCAAGGTGGAGAGGGGTGTATGCAAAGCCCCCTTGATTGTCAGGGCTCTATATGAATTTCAGTGGGAGGTAAAAAGGAAATGAGCAGATGAGCACAGCAATATGTTTCTTATTTGCCTGCCCCTCTTCATGCATTACTGACTCCTTGGCAAGGCATATATGAGCTATGCCGGCGAGGAGGCACTATGGGGCTATTTCAAAGGGGCTACTGCCTGATGAGAAGGTAACACAGAATGACACATATACAACGGCTGTTTTTGAACGAGGTGATCTTGACATCATGTGAGCTACCCCAGAAAAGAGGGCGCGAGGTTATTCCAGTCATTCAAGCTTAGGCAAGTATTTGTCATCCTAAAACTATGGTGTTGAAGGGCTTTGGATCAGAGGAGGCAAGTGAGAAAAGCAAATGGAAAACAGGACCGTAGTTTCTCAGAATCCCAGTATATTTAGAGCAAGAAGTGTCTGTTGTCACCGCATTATCTGGCTCCCAATCCCTAGGATAGGGGTGGGAACAAAGGCAATAAACTTCTGTTGGATTTCTCGGGATGAATGTTAATTGTTTTATGGAGGCATGGGTCAATTTAAATTCAGACATCTAAATTTAGGTCCGGTGTCCTATATCCAAGAGCAATCCCAAGTACACTCTTGTCTCATGTAGGTTCTCTCTGCAGGCGCACTGTAACCTGAGCCCTTCCCCAAAGAAAGAGGTCTCATATGGGCTGGGTGGACCTAGGAGACTGTGTGGACTGTGACTGAGATCGCCTCCACGAATGTGGGTATCAGCAGCAGAAAAAAAATCCAAAGAATAGCTCAGCCTGTGTGTTACTGATATCCTGCAGTGCCAGCAGCAGCCACTGCTAAGAGGCAGGCAAAGAGCATGTCTAGGAGCCCCTGCTATTGGGTGATTTGGGTGTGTATAGCATGCAGCTCTGGATTCTGCCTGGCAGCCTTTGCAAGATAGTTCAACCTGAGTCATAACAAGATGCTAACCAGGAAGGGAGCATCTGTCATCTCCTAGGTGCCTTCGTGGCAGTGTTTTCTCTAGCTGCTGCTTGCACTGGCCAAGTGATGCACAACATACTTGGTCCCAAAAGGTGGTGAATGCCCTTCAGTGCCATATGACCTCCAGGGAGCCAAAAGCCCTCAGCACCTTGCAGGGTTAAGCACTGCTGCAAAGACATTTCTTAAGATCTTCACTGTTAGAGCTGGGGGAGAGAGTGTCTTCCTCTCCCTGTTTTGGTGCATGGACTTCATGCTTTTAAGTATACTTTGGGCCACCTCTAGTTCTTTCCTTGCACCTCTGTTTTCCAGAGGAGGCTGGGCATAGCCACACTGGATTCTCCTCAAAAGACTCCCCTTCACAAAGTGAAACAGTACACGTACAAAATGGACATAAAATAAAAGAGAAGCTGAGGGAAAATAGGAGGCAGCAACTAGGGGGAACAGAGACATGTTCAGATGAGATCTGGAAATATCAGGAGACCCAGTATGGGCTAGAAATGTAGGATGGTTCCTCTAGACCATGGGTGGGCAAACTACGGCCCGCGGGCCACATGTGGCCCGCCGGCCCTTTTTACCCGGCCCACAAGCTTGGGCTGGGGGTCAAGGCCACTGGCCCTGCCCTCCCGGCACGGGGTGCCAGGCGAGCGCAGGAAGCCGCACAGCCCCGCACTTCCAAGGGTGCCGGGGGCCAGCGGAATGCCGCCCACCGCAAACCCAGTGCTGCCAAGCCAGGGCGCTGGGAGTGCCGCCAGCTGCAGGGCTCTGGGCCAGAGCGCCTAGAGCGCCGCCCGCCCATGGCGACTGCGCTCCCAGGCTGGGCCGAGTGCCACCGCAGGGCCCCGCGCTCCTGGGCCGGGGCACCAGGGCCAGGCCAAGCGCCACCCGCTGCGGGGCCCCGTGCTCCCAGGCTGAGGCGCCGGGCCGATCGCCACTGGCCGCGGGGCCCCACTCCCAGCTGAGCACAGTAAGTGGGGGTGGGGGCTTAGGTAGTGGGGTCCTGGGGGGTGGTTGTTGGGGGGGTGGTTTAGGTGGTGAGGTCCTGGGGGGCGGTGGTTAGGGAGAGGGTCTGGGGAGGGGACAGTTAGGGAACAAAGAGCAGAGGGGCTTCGATAGGGGGTGGGGTCCCGGGGGTGGTGGTTAGGGGTGGAGGGGAGTGGGAGGGGTCAGGGAACAAAGAGCAGGGGGGCTAGATAGGGGGTTGGGTCCTGGGGGGGCAGTTAGAATGGGGGGGTCTTCAGAGGGGGCAATCAGGAATGGGGGGGGTGGATGGGTTGGAGGTTCTGAGGGGGGCAGTCAGGCGGCAGGAAGTGGATGGGGGTTGAATAGGGGACAGGCCAGGCTGTTTGGGGAGGCCCAGCCTTCCCTACCCAGCCCTCCGCACAATTTTGAAACCTAATGTGGCCCTTCGGCGAAAAAGTTTGCCCACCCCTGCTCTAGACAGCTGCAGAGGAAAAGGCTAGGGTGAGATTGTGGGAGTAGATATATAGGAGGCCTTAGCTCGATGGGTGAGGAGGGAAGGAGACAAGATTTACACTGTGGCTGGAGCAAAACACGGGAGGGTTCATTGAACAGTGAAGGTGATTTTTGAACTGGCTCCTGAAGTGAAAGTCTGATAGCGAGGTCAGTGAGTGATGCTTCCTTGTGTTTAGGTGAAGGTGGGCAGCAGGATCCTATGGGCTGGGATGTGAGGAAGCCATCGGGAAGGGAGCTGCAGTAGCTAGGGCAAGAGGAGATGAATGCCTGGAAACGGACACCAGTATGGTGGAGTGGAGGCAGTGGCATGCCTGGGTCGTGCTGCTAAGGCGATGACATGACGAGCCTGGAGGCGGAAAGCAGAGGGAGTATAGACAGGAGTATAGACAGTGGAGTCCAATGGAAGGACCAAGTCAAAGAGGGAGGCAGACAGAAGAGATGGAAATCTCTTGGCAGGTGCTTCTTCTCTCCCAGCCTTCAGAGAGCTTTAGCTGCAGGGAGTTAAGATGAAGCCACATGTTCCCTTGGCCAAGTCAGGTGGGGAGAAGTCATGGAAGGAAACAGTGCATATAGAACATTTGGAGTCATGCACCAAAGAGTACACTAGGGCTACAGACAGAGATCATACCTCTGACCTGTCCGCTATGTTAAGAGTCAGAGCAGAGACCTAGTAAGGGGGGCTTGGAACTAAGTTTAGAAAGCTTCATTGCGTGTGCTTGGGATTTTCAAAGGAGCTCAGGAGAGCGAGGCACCCAACTTCTACTGAATTCCAATAGGAGCTGGGCACCTAACTTCCTTAAGATCAGGGGTCTCAAGGTCCCAGCCCGCTGGCCATCTGCAGCCCGAGAACTTCCCCACTGCGGCCTGTGGAGGAGAGATGCATGCAGCCACGCTGCTGCCAGTAATGTCTTCTGCAGGCACCTGACACCCTCCCCCCCAACCCCCCCGCACAGCTCCCATTTGCTGGGGGAGAGGGACAGAGATACCATCACTAGTTGCCGGGCAGAGTCGGCCATGGAGGCAGCATCACTTTTTTCCCCACAATGAATATAAACAAGTCTAAGTACCGAACACAATTCTCTGATGCACACCTTGCCGCAATCCTGAAGGTTTCAACTGCTCAATCACGGAGGCCAAACATCAACAAACTGACAGAACTGAAGCGTTGCCACGTGTCTGGCAAACACTAAAAACTCTCTGGCTGGCAAAGAATTGTATAAAGTTGTATGAAAGTTTTATTATTTCTAAGAAATCTGAAATAAATACAATATAAACATTTTCTTTTCTAAACACCATCCTCAGTGACTTCATTGGCCCGCTGGGAGCATTTGAGGACTGGCACTGACCCTCAGGTAAATTAAGTTTGAGATCCCTGCTTAAGATCCTCCTGTCATCCCAGCCTGTATCTATTCAATGAGCTCTGCTATCACATGTGGGATAGAAGAAACCTTTAAAACTGGAGGCCTCCAAACGCTGGGCTGCCTTTGCTCGAATCTCTGATGAGCTCCTCCTTGTAGCTCTAGGTTTAATTAGTTTTCATTGCAATATTAATGATCCAAACAAACCATTTTAACTTTCCTGTTGCACAGCTGGAATCCTCTTATTTAGCATTCTGTCTCTATAAGGGACTCACACAAACTTCCTTTCCCCCGACCCTCATTTGGGCCATTAATATGCATTAAAATCACAATCTCACTTGCTCTAGAGCTTCCAACCCGCTATATAGCTCTCATCATTTCCCAAAATGTCAGGGTCGAACTAATCACACAGCCTCATCCAAATAATATAAAGATGGATCACTCCATGGTTTTGACGATGATGGTGATTAATATTTCATTTATTTACAGTATCAACCTTTATGAAGAGTATGCACATTTCTCTGGGCATATGTATGCTGTGGCAGTCAGACAATAATTCATTTTACAAGAATTCATAATTTGTTACCGACTATCAGCAACAAATAGACCAGTTCCCAGTCAGCTATCAGCTACCCCCATAAACATGTGCCCTAGTCTTCCCAGCACAGGCCTACCAGCCAGGCATCCCAAAGTTCTCCCACCAGGTCCCAATGGGCTGGGGTCCAGCTGACAGCTGTCTCCAATAGAAACACTGAGCAAAAGACAATCAGAGACAGTTGTCACCCCTATTGAGTTGTTGCCCCCCAGTGCATCTGGGATTCTGCAGTTGTGTCAGTTTGGGCTAGGATTTTGTAAAGAGGCCTGGTTGAACCTGGGCAGCCCCTGGAAAGGGAACCGTTAAGGGAAAGCACAACCACTGCTGGAAGTGGGATTGGTTATTCAGCAGATAGGGCTCTCCCCTCTCACTCAGTGCTGTCACTATGCCCCAGGTGGCTTTATGGGGTCACTGTCTCCTTAGCGGAGCCATATTCCAGCTGAGATACAAGACAGAGAGTCATGGCCACCAAAGCTCTCATGGCAGTTTTTGCAAGGGTTGAAGTGTAGCCAAATTCATTTGTTGCTAGTGTCAATAAATATTCTGCATTTCCTGTCCTACACTTTGTCATGTAGCAGTGCTGCACGCTGTTCAATAGCAGCTGTGTTCCACCGGGTGAATCACTGCATGTTAGTGGGGAAGTGAAAAGAGTCTTGTCTGCAGTTTGTAAAGAATCAGAGAGGTAGCCGTGTTAGTCTGGAATTGCAGAAGTGACAGAGTCCTGTGGCACCTTAAAGACTAACTAAAGCAGCAGCTAGAGAAAACACTGCCACGAAGGCACCTAGGAGATGACAGATGCTCCCTTCATGGTTAGCATCTTATTATGACTCAGGTTGAACTACCTTGCAAAGACTGCCAGGCAGAATCCAGAGCTGCATGCTATACACACCCAAATCACCCAATAGCAGGGGCTCCTAGACATACTCTTTGCCTGCTTCTTAGCAGTGGCTGCTGCTGGCACTGCAGGCTATCAGCAACACACACAGGATGAGCTATTCTTTGGATTTTTTTCCACTGCTGATACCCACATTCGTGGAGGCGATCTCAGTCACATAGCAAGCTTATGCTCTAATATTTTAGTTAGTCTTTAAGGTGCCACAGGACTCTTTGTCAGTTTGTAAAGAGTTTGGGGATCGTTCATGCTGAAGGGTATTAGAGAAATGTTAACTTTGCACCTGCTTAAAGGCTGAGATTGAGTCATTGTGAAAGGCTCTCTCCTTTTCCTTGGGGAATTGGGGGTGACACAGAGCTAACTGCAGAGTTGCACAACATCATTCAAAGCAGGCTAGTTTTGGAACCAGACTTTCAGTCTAGACTGTCCGGCCTGTCTCAACAGGAAGTCAGATTTTGTTGGAAACTGTTATGATGTTTGTTTAGAATATAATAAAGACGGAGGCATTATTGCCATGTTAGAAGGGACCCCAGTACAGAAGCATGTATACAGAGAGTGTGAAAGTGGACCAGAGCTGCATTTCTGCATGTTTATTAGGGATGGACTGAAGCTGAACAATTCAGATCAGGATTTCCACTGTCTCTGCATTAAGGGGTAGGGTTTTCAAAGGAGTTGGGCACCCAAAATTCCAGGCTAGGAGTATTTGAAGGGAAGGTTTTCCTTTGTCCTATCATAGGCAGCAATCAGAGGTAACATTTTCAAACATGCTTCTGTGATTGAGGAGTTTAAACCCCATCTTTATAATCGTCTTTCAGTGACAGTCTGCCAGGCCCATTTTACACAGACCTGTGCCCACCACCCAGTTCTCACCCCCTGCCAGGGGACTCACCAGCTTCTCCAAGAGCTGTTGTGCCACCTGCACCTGCCCTGAAGTAAACCACTGGAGGTTCTGTTATTGTTCTGCCCATCAGGATAAGTAGGACTGCCGCTCTTGCCACTGGCACTGCAGAAACTCTGGGAGAGGTTTCTGTAACTCCTCCTGCTAATCAGCACACCAGTTCCTTCATACCTTCTTGTCAGCTCCCTTCTTCAACACTGGAGAGTGGGATATCCTGGATGAGTCCCACTTGTCAGGGCTCCCTCACCCTGGATTCTTTCTGCAAACAGTCCACCCACACTTATTTGGGGTGCTTTATAAATGTTCATTCCCCACAGCATAAGACCTTTCCCACAAGTCTTTACCTGCTACCAAGGCACAGGAAGGGCAATCTAGACTCTCTGATCCTTCCTTCTAGCCCATCTCCTCCTGCCTCTTAACTGTTTCCATCTGATGAGTGGAATCACCCAACTAATTAGTTAATTACCTAGTACTTAAACTACCGCAGCAATTTACCCCACATGAGGACACTTCCAAAGAGTGAAGAATGGTGAATGAGCAGATCACACCTTGTCACAGAGGGAAACTGAGGATGCTTTAGGTGTGTGGGGCCAAGGAGGCAACCTCTAAAAAGAGATCTCCCCACCTCAGCTCTAGTTAGATTAAATCCATTGTAGGGCTGATTTTCTTTCAGACGTCCTACAATATGGTCCATGAGCAAAAGAGCAACAAACATTCAGTCTTCAAGTAAGGGAGGTAACTGGGCTGTCAGATTGGTGATACTTTATTTGAGACTATAGCACAGGCAAGAATTGAACTTGGCTTGCCTGAGTTGCCAGCCAGCACCTTAAGCACAAGACTATCTTTGCTTTCAAAGGGCACCTGATGAGTGGACAGACATCCCCTCACCAGAGAGATACAAAGTCATCCCCTGGTATTCCAGTCCACTCAAAAAAAAGCTCCTTAAAAATCATGATTGTTTTTTAAAAAATACATTTTAAATTCTTTTTATTTGCTTTGGGTTTCTGAGGCTTTGGGGGATAGTTTCAGGCTTTTTTCTGCAATCGTAAGGGCTAAGTGTATTTGTCCTTTTAAAGGAAAGCTCAGAGTCTTGTATAATCATGTGACTCCAGGAGCTGAGACTTTAAGAGAAACACCAAAGCTCATGAGCCTCACCATAATACCACCAAAGTCAGCAATGCTGCGGATCTGTTCTGGACTCGCCGAGAGCTGATAAACATGGAGTCCCTCAGTGCCATTTTGACAGAGTCACTCTCCTGAGCAGAACCGCACTGCAGGAGTACGTACATTTCCAGTGCTGGATAAATAATAAAGAATCACAATGAAGGTGTGGAGGTGGCAGGGCAGACTTCTACTGGAACTGAAATATCAGAGTGAAATCCTCAGCCATTGAGTGTTTGATTGAAAGCTACACGCAGCGTAGCATTTCCACGCATAAGCTCTTCCAGAGAAAGGCTTTGAGGTACCAATTGTTGTGAGAGCTAATGCAGGCATTAAAAATGTAGCTGCTTAGCGGGAGAAAGTGGGGAACATGTGTTATGAGCATATGCCGTAACTAGATTGTAAGTGTCTCTGTGTATTAATGAGCAATGGCTGACCTCCCCTCTGCTAGGGCACACATGTGGGTGTCCATCATGACAACACACACTGAACTTATTCCACCAGAGGCTCTTGGGAAAATATTTACCATGCCCACCTCCAATTATAGCCCTGCCAGTCTGCAACATAAGGCAGTGGGGGAGAGCTGCTGGACTGATGAATCATCTGGAAACCGTGCTGGGTTTCTAGCCACTGAGACCCTCAGCAGGGATTGTGATGATTTCTGCTAAGAAGCAAGTGTCTGCAGCTTGTCAAGACAATGCCTTTGAATGCCTTCCTGCTTTTAAAAGCTCCCCACTGCCTGTACAGCAGCCCACATAAAACATACAAAGCAGCAGCAGCTTGTACAATACTTGCACTGGGTGTATATATGCTGCTACACATAGATACATACACGAAAGCATTGTGATCTGCCGCTTAGATCAGGGGGCTGGGAGTCAGCACTGTTGGATTCTATTCCTGGACCTACCAATGACTAGCTATGTGACCTTGGCCAAACCACTTACTGGGAACAGCAGGTGCTCAGCGCCTATGAAAATCAAGCCATCAAACTCTGTGCCTCAGTTTCCCCACCTGTAAAATAGAGCTGATAATAGCTCACAGGAGAATTATGAGGATAGTTAATTAGAATTGGAAAGTGCTTCAAGATCTTTAGAGGAAGCGCTTTCCCCATGGAGAAAAGGTGCCATATAAGGGCAGTAATTAATAATATCAAAAATAATTCTTTTATTATTACTGTGAAATCACAGGGGTTTGGTTAATGTCACTCGAGCATGGTTTGTTTTTCCCTTTACTCTGCTTTTAAGGCAAAGAACAAATCACTTTTCCTATTTCTTTTTAAACACAGTGGGTGAAAATGATATATTGCTATCTTTTAAAAGAAAATTAAAACTTTAACTCTATGGTATATGTAATAAAATGGCACTTTAATTCTCTAGTGTGCCATGCAGGCTTCTTCAGTTAATTTATTCTTTTCTTTCGGTGCTACTTGTAATGTTCTGAAAATTATTAATGTGGGAATATATTTGACCACAAAAACCTGCCTTCTATTGTTGTTAAGGCCATGAGTTAAACCCATAAACGGAAGGAAATTCAGAGTTCAGGTTGTTTTCTTTAAAACAATTAACAGCTAGACAGATAGACAAAAACATTGAGGGTGACATTTTCAAATGTGCATAAGTCATTTAGGAGTCTAAGGGCTAGATGCATAGAGGGATTTGGACACCTGCCTTCCATTTTAGGTGCCTAAGTCTGACATGCAGGCTCTCCTGAGATCCTCAAACCCAATTCAGCTGCTGCCTAAACCCCACAGCTGACTAAATATCTGACAGTAAAGTCCCCTAGATAAATAAATTTCTGCCAGTGGGCATGTGCAACCTGACTAAGTTCTCATGACGCAGAACTGCTCTTGCCCAGCAAGGTTCTCAAACTATCTTGTCTGCAGGGCTCGATTCAGTCGGCGTGCTCTGAGCACATTGAGCCCCGACGAAAACCAGCTCTAATGGGATGAGTGCATCTATCGCCCTTGGCCTTTCTGCAAAAACGTTCACCCATCCAGCCTGACTTCACAAGCACTCTGGCCACAGAGTTCCTCCCGGAGCTGGCCTAAAACACATTATTAGAACGGTATCTAGTCCTGTCTTCAAAACTCCTGGCAAAAATGAGCCCACCTGTGGCAACGTTTCATCACCTGCATGGCTAGGAAATTGCATCTGATTTCAAGGTTAAACTGGTCTAACTTCAACTTCCAGACACGGGATCTCGTTCTACCTTTGTCGGCAAGGTACCAAAGCCCCGTGCTCACCGAGCTCTTCCCCATGTGTCATGACCTACACATTGTGATCACCACCCCACACCTTCTCTCTGATAAGCTGAGCTCCTTTAACCTCACATTGTAAGGCTACTTTCCAGCCCCTGGATCATTTCTGTGGCCTCCTTTGAACTCTCTCCAATATTTCCACAACGTTTTTGAAGTGCAGACAGCAGAACTTAGCGAAGTGTTCTGGTAGTGCTCTTACCAGTGCTGTGCACAGAGGTAAAATCACCTCCCTACCTCTACTCCCTACACCCCAATTTACACCCCCAGGGCTCCCATAAGGCCTTTTTGCCACACCATTGCAATGCGTGCTCAAGTTAGGGCAACTATCTTTGCTGATTCCTAAGTCTGTCTCTGAGAGTCACTGCTTTCCAAGCCAGAGGCTCCATTCCTGTAGGCATAACCTGTGTCCTTTGTTACCAGAGGTATTACCTCACATTTGGCTGTGTTCAAACACATTGTGTTGCATTGTGACTATTTATCCAGGTGATTCAGATTACGCTGTAATAGTAACCTGCCTTCCTGTTTCCTACCCCACCAATCTCTGTTTCATCTGCAAGCTTTAGCAGTAAAGACTTTATATCATTGTCTAGATCTTTAATAGAAACATTAAATAGGGTTGGACCCACAACCAATAGCTGGAGGTAGAACCACTGACTTCCACAGTTCCCAGGGGGTGCTCAACCCCCTGCTCTGCCTCAGGCCACACCCCCACTCCACTTCTACCCCCCTGCCGCCGCCCCATCTCTTCCTGCCTGAGCACCCACTGTTTTTCCCATGGATACTCTGGCCCTGGAGCACCCATGGAGTCAGCGCCTAGGCCTGGAGGACTCTGTTAGAAATGGCCCCACTCACTGATATCACCCCCTTAACAACTACATTTTGAAATCTATCTGTAAACCAGTTTTTAATCCCTCTAATGCGTGCCCTGTTAATTCCATATAATACAAGTTTTTTCATCAAAATTTCACAGGGTCTGTGGCAAAACACCTTGGGTAAATCCAAGTACCCGCCCGGGAGAGCTCTGGAATAGTGTCTTGGCAGGGAAGTGAAAGGAGAATGATTTGCAAAGATTGTGTCCTGAAATGTGTTACTGTGCAATGTTTGATGTCTGCCCTTGTGCGCTGCTAGGGTAAGAGCCACTGCTCCCTTAGGAGAGCTCATGTACGGGTTTTTGTGGAGGCGACTGGCATTCACCCTCCCCATCTGACTCACAGCTGGCACTGCAGACCCCCTGCCGTCACCATCTCAGGCTGTGGGCTGCAGGACCAAATACTGCCCCATGTCCCATTGACGGGGTGTTGAGCCACTTGCATCTACACATGTGTGGATTCTGTGGCCCTACCCCAGTGCCCCTCTCCATAGCGAGCTAGCAGAAGCACTCATTGTGCAGGGGGTGTGGAGGAAGCCTGTGCCTCCCGCTCCATGGCAGCCCCATGCCCAGGTCAGGAGGTGAGCATTCTCTTGGCTTGCCGTACCCTGACCCATTTCAGGACATCAGCAGTTTGTTTGGATACCTGGTATTTTTAAATCCCTTCAGTTCAATGTTAAGCCTGTAATACAATCCCTTAAAGGCCCGTGGTGCTGTTTGCATAACTACACTGAATGTAGGCCAAGATTTTTAAAATACGTTATTTGCCAAAGTCATTATTTACCTTGTCGCTGTCTCAAGAGGTTGTTATCTTGGGGGGTTTCTGTACTAAACATTTTTATTATTACTTTATAATTAATTTTTTCATAAAAATGTAAGAATGGCCAAGCTAGGTCAGACCAATGGTTCGTCTAGCTCAGTATTCTGTCTTCTGACAGTGGCCAATGCCAGGTGCTTCAAAGGGCATGAACAGAACAGGCAATCATTGAATGATCCATCCTCTGTCATCCACTCCCAGCTTCTGGTGAAGAGAGGCTAGGGACACAGAGAGCATGGTGTTGCATCCTGGCTAAAAGCCATTGATGGACCTATCCTCTATGAGCATATCTAGTTCTGTTTTGAATCCTGTTATAGGCTTGGCCTTCACAACATCCCCTGGCAAAAAGTTTCACAGGTTGACTCTGAACTGAGTGAAGAAATACTTCCTTCTTTTTGTTTTAAACCTGCTGCCTATTAATTTCCTTTGGTGACCCCTAGTTCTTGTGTTATGAGGAGTAAATAACACTTTCTTATTCACTTTCTCCACACCGGTCATGATTTTATAGACCTCTATCATATCCCCCCCTTAGTCGTCACTTTTCCAAGCTGAAAAGTCTTTTTAATCTCTCCTCATATGGAATCTGTTCCATACCCCTAATCATTTCAGTTGCTCTTCTCTTTTCCCATTCCAATATATCTTTTTCGGGATGGGTCAACCAGAACGCATGCAGAATTCAAGATGTGGGCATACCATGGATTTATATTGTAAAAGTGGAAGTGCTTGATATGCCAGACCGATCAATAAAGCCAACGTTGACAACCTACATGAAAAGGCTGCAAAACTCCAAGCCTTGGGACTGCATTGACATTCAGAAAGCCTTATAAGCCAATCACTATCTAAGCCAATTTTAGAAGTACTTAAGGAGGTTGTTAAGAATGCTGGAGACTCGAAACACAGTTCATGCAACAAATACGGTTGTCACATCATAATTCTACGTAAGCAAGAGATACCACGCACTACAAACTGGAGTCCAATGTTAATTGCATTTTCACAGGTTCTGACCAAGACCAGCAAATGCTCACTATCTTTCGGCAAGAAACTCAACTGACTGGTTAGATGCATGCAGCGCAGCAGTGAAAAAGACTCAGCAGTTGAAAAAGTGAAGAACTTTTCCACCACATTCAGAAAATTTGCATACATGGTTGAAGAATGCACCAATACAAATGGACATCAAGTATTAAGCCATTGTGGTTATCTTCACGTCAGTGGTAAGCCAATAGATGTCTGTCTAGATGTTCAGGTTACACTGCTCTACAGCCAAAATGCTTCTGAAATAAATGTAGTCAAACTTTACTAATTCTGGGTCACTGAGAACGAAAATGATGCTTAAAATTGTTGATTGGCTCTAGTTTTCAAGATATGCTGTTGGGTCAGTATATACAACCCTTGACATGGGAATGGCGGAGGATAAGTGAGTTATAAAGGGAAGGGATCTCAATTTAAACCAGAAATGACTAAAATACATCTTTGACTGGATCTATGAATAAATCTATGACTGGGTTTGGACAGTACTTGCTTTTTAGGCAAAACAATGAAAGATGCAATCTGAAGCTGGTATTGCATCATACATGACATGAATTGCATCATGTTATTCCTAGAAGTCATGGATGATGCAATCATAACGAAGCTTACATCACTCTGCTGAACAAATTGCCCTATATCAGCTCCAGAAATCATACAGTGTCATGCTCTCTTATTTGTCAGTGTTTGATTTTGCAAAGGGACACATTTCTGTTTAGCCAAAGTGAGCAGAGATGCCTCGTACTTGTGTGAACAGTGCAGATAACTTCTGCTATGTTTGTGGTGAAGTGACTTTTGCATCACAAAAGCACAGTATAACCACTATGCTTAAGAAAGCCTATCACCTTTATTTTGGCTGCAAAATTGGAGATCAAGACAAGAGGTGGGCCCCAACACTTGTGCAACAAATCTTCGCCAGTGGTTGAACAGGAAAAGGAAATCTATGCCTTTTGCAGTGCCAATGATTTGGAGAGAGCCAACAGATCATATCAGCAATTGTTACTTCTGCATGGTGCCTCCAGTTGGGAAAGGTGTGTCAAAGAAGAAAAAGTGGACTGTGCATTATCCAAACATTCCATCAGCGATACGCCCAATACCCCACGGAGAAGGACTGCCGGTTCCTGATGCACCAGAATCATTCTCACTTGAGTCAGACGAGGAAGAGGATGAAACTTCTGGTCCTGAACCATCAATGTCACAGGACCCACATTTTCTCCCATCCTCCTCCTCTGAACCACACCTCATAACACAAGCTGAACTGAATGACCTTGTCAGTGATTTAGAACTACCCAAGAGTAAGGCAGAGCTGTTGGGCTTCAGACTACAGCAGTGGAATCTCCTGGCAGGTGATGTTAGGGTTTCCATGTTCCATGACCGCAAAAGGATCTTGTTCCATTCCTCTTCATGGAAGGTGATCTTGTAGCCTGCAACAACATCGATGGTGTGATGGCAGCCCTCAACATCGTTCACGATCCAGATGAGTGGAGACACTTCACTGATTCATCGAAGACAAGTCTTAAAGCTGTTTTGCTGCATAATGGCAATGTTTTGCCATCAATTCCAGTTGGTCATGCAGTCCATATGAAGGAAACCTATGACAACATGAGACAACTTTTGAGGTGCATAAACTATGACCAACATCAGTGGCAGCTTTGTGGCGATTTGAAGGTTGTTGTTCTCTTGCTTGGTCTGCAGACTGGATACACAAAGTACTGCTGTTTTCTCTGGGAATGGGATAGTCGTGCAAGAGATTCCCCCTACATCAAGAAAGATTGGCCACTCCGACAGTCATTGGAGCCTGGGAGGAAAAGTGGTCAGCATCCACCACTTGTTGAATCAAGGAAGATTTTGTTACCACCCTTACACATCAAGCTGGGTCTGATGAAGAACTTTGTCAAGGCCATTGACAAAACACAAGCAGCTTTCAAGTACCTCCGTGGAAAATTTCCAAGGCTAAGTGAAGCTAAGATAAAGGAAGGTGTCTTTGTTGGTCCTCAGATTCGTGAACTTCTTCGAGATGATGCATTTGACCATGCACTGTGTGGCAAGGAAAAGATGGCATGGAAAGTCTTCCAGTCAGTGGCAATACATTTTCTCGGAAGCAACAAGGCAGAAAACTACAGGTTGTTGGTGGAAAACCTCCTCAAGGCATACAAAAGCCTTGGTTGCAACATGTCACTAAAGATACATTTTTTGCACTCTCATCTAGATTTTTTTCCACCGAACTGCGGAGCAGTGAGCGACGAGCACAGCGAGCGATTTCACCAGGACATTGCAACAATGGAGAAATACTATCAGGGCAAATGGAGCCCATCAATGCTTGCAGACTACTGATGGACAGTGACAAGAGATGCTCCATTTAATGAAATCAAGAGACAAGTCAAGAAGCGCCGAGTAGACAGTGAATAGGACTAAACTATGTACATAATAGTTTTTTGCCTTTTGTTTCATAATACATTTTATTTATATAACCCTTTTGCTGATTTTTAAAGTGTTACATAAACAGGACAGGTGAAATATTATCATGTAAAGCAACCATAAACACATGAAAAGACCTAGGTTTACAATTTATGATTAAAACTCTACTATCTACACAATCTACATAGACATAAAATGTAAAAACTTAAATATCTTAGAAACAGTAGCCAATCAGTTGTTTTAATTGTCATATTTGAATTCGGCACATCAAAATACATAATAAATATCACATTTTATCTCTGAAGCAGACGACTTCTAAAAAATTGTAGACCAGTGTTATAGAAGACACATCAGCTGCATTTGTGACAACCCACATCTTAGAAGAGTTAAATGCTTGTAAACTGAACCCCAAAGAGATGGCTGCTTGTGCATTTGGTGGAGCTGCAAACATAATGGAGTACAAACTTTGCTCAGGGAAAAGTATAACCCTAATCTTTCGAATACATATTGCAGAGGCCTTCTACTCCAGCTAGCACTAATATGAGCTGCAGAATCTTCAGACAATAAAAAGCCGTCAACTTAATGTCTTTGATATACTCTTTTTTCAGCAAGAGTCCAAAAGGACTGAACATGTTGGAAAAAATAGAAGATACACTGGGACTGAAGTTCAAATTAGTCCAACCTGGGTAAACCCACTGGCTTTCTCATGAGTAATCCTTGGCTGTTGACTTAAAATTACTGCAACCATTATTATTGGCTTTGGAAAGTATCCACCGAGAAGGGACGGATCTAAATAGTGAGCCTGGTGGCCTACTTTTGCTAGTTCAGAGAAGACCATTGCCATTTTCTCTATTGCAGTAGATCTTTGTCCAACATAAGAACATAAGAAAGGCCATACTGGGTCAGACCAAAGGTCCATCTAGCCCAGTATCCTGTCTACTGACATTGGCCAATGCCAGGTGCCCCGGCGTGAGTGAACCTAACAGGTAAAGATCAAGTGATCTCTCGCCTGCCATCCATCATCCCCCTCTGACAAACAGAGGCTAGGAACACCATTCCTTACCCACCCTGGCTAATAGCCATTAATGGACTTAACCTCCATGAATTTATCCAGTTCTCTTTTAAACCCTGTTATAGTCCTAGCCTTCACAGCCTCCTCAGGCAAGGAGTTCCACAGGTTGACTGTGCGCTGTGTGAAGAAGAACTTCCTTTTATTTGTTTTAAACCTGCTGCCCACTAATTTCAATGGGTGGCCTCTAGTTCTTCTATTATGGGAACAAGTAAATAACTTTTCCTTATTCACTTTCTCCACGCCACTCATAATTTTATAGACCTCTATCATATCCCCCTTTAGTCTCCTCTTTTCCAAGCTAAAAAGTCCTAGCTTCTTTAATCTCTCCTCATATGGGACCCATTCCAATCCCCTAATCATTTTAGTTGCCCTTCTCTGAACCTTTTCTAATGCCAGTATATCCTTTTTGAGATGAGGAGACCACATTTGTACACAGTATTCAAGATGTGGGTGCACCATGGATTTGTATAAGGGCAATAAGATATTCTCTGTCTTATTTTCTATCCCTATGTTAATGATTCCTAACATCCTGTTTCCTTTTTTGACTGCCACTGCACACTGCATGGACGTCTTCAGAGAACTATCCACGATGACTCCAAGATCTTTTTCCTGATTAGTTGTAGCTAAATTAGCCCCCATCATATTGTACGTATAGTTGGGGTTATTTTTTCCAAAGTGCACTACTTTACATTTATCCACATTAAATTTCTTTTGCCATTTTGTTGCCCAGTCACTTAATTTCATGAGGTCTTTTTGAAGTTCTTCACAGTCTGCTTGGGTCTTAACTATTTTGAGCAGTTTAGTATCATCTGCAAACTTTGTCACCTCACTGTTTACCCCTTCCTCCAAATCACTGATGAATAAGTTGAACAGGATTGGTCCTAGGACTGACCCTTGGGGAACACCACTAGTTACCCATCTCCATTCTGAAAATTTACCATTTATTCCTACCCTTTGTTCCCTGTCTTTTAACCAGTTCTCAATCCATGAAAAGATCTTTCCTCTTATCCCATGGCAACTTAATTTATGTAAGAGCCTTTGGTGAGGGACCTTGTCAAAAGCTTTCTGGAAATCTAAGTACACTACGTCCACTGGATCCCCCTTGTCCACATGTTTGTTGACCCCTTCAAAGAACTCTACTAGATTAGTAAGACATGATTTCCCTTTACAGAAACCATGCTGACTTTTCCCCAACAATTTATGTTCTTCTATGTGCCTGACAATTTAATTCTTTACTATCATTCCAACTAATTTGCCCGGTACGGATGTTAGACTTACCGGTCTGTAGTTGCCGGGATCACCTGTAGAGCCCTTTTTAAATATTGGCGTTACATTAGCTATCTTCCAGTCATTGGGTACAGAAGCCGATTTAAAGGACAGGTTACAAACCCTAGTTAATAGTTTCGCAATTTCACATTTGAGTTCTTTCAGAACTCTTGGGTGAATGCCATCTGGTCCCGGTGACTTGTTACAGTTAAGTTTATCAATTAGTTCCAAAACCTCCTCTAGCAACACTTCAATCTGTGACAATTCCTCAGATTTGTCACCTACAAAAGACGGCTCAGGTTTGGGAATCTCCCTAACGTCGTCAGCCGTGAAGACCGAAGCAAAGAATTCATTTAGTTTCTCCACAATGACTTTATAATCTTTAAATGCTCCGTTTATATCTCTATCATCCAGGGGCTCCACTGGTTGTTTAGCAGGCTTCCTGCTTCTGATGTATTTAAAAAACATTTTATTATTACCTTTTGAGTTTCTGGCTAGCTGTTCTTCAAATTCCATTTTGGCCTTTCTTATTATATTTTTACACTTAATTTGGCAGTGTTTATGCTCCTCTCTAGTTACCTCAGTAGGATTTGACTTCCACTTTTTAAAAGATGCCTTTTTATCCCTCACTGCTTCTTTTACACAGTTTTTATGCCATGGTGGCTCTTTTTTAGTTCTTTGACTTTGTTTTTTAATTTGGGGTATACATTTAAGTTGGGCCTCTATTATGGTGTCTTTGAAAAGTGTCCATGCAGCTTTCAGGGTTCTCACTTTAGTCACTTTACCTATTAATTTCCGTTTAACTAACCCCCTCATTTTTTCATAGTTCCCCTTCCTGAAATTAAATGCCACAGTGTTGGGCTGCTGCAGTTTTGTTCCCAGCACAGGAATGTTAAATGTTATTATATTATGATCACTATTCCCAAGTGGTCCTGTTATAGTTACTTCTTGGACCAGCTCTTGCGCTCCACGCAGGACTTAATCAAGAGTTGCCTCTCCCCTTCTGGGTTCCTGTACCAGCTGCTCCAAGAAGCAGTCATTTAAAGTATCGAGGAATTTGTTCTCTGCATTTCGTCCTGAGGTGACATATACCCAGTCAATATGGGGATAATTGAAATCCCCCATTATTATTGAGTTATTTATTTTGACAGCCTCTCTAATCTCCCTTAGCATTTCATCGTCACTATCACTGTCCTGATCAGGTGGTTGATAATAGATCCCTATTGTTATATTCTTATTAGAGCATGGAATTACTATCCATAGAGATTCTATGGAGCATGTGGATTCATTTAAGATTTTTAATTCATTTGATTCTACATTTTCTGTCACATGTAGTGCCACTCCCCCACCCCCACGACCTGTTCTGTCCTTCTGATATATTTTATACTCCGGAATGATTGTGTCCCATTGATTGTCCTCACTCCACCATGTTTCTGTGATGCCTATTATGTCAATATTCTCCTTTAACACGAGGCACTCTAGTTCCCCCCTCTTATTATTTAGACTTCTAGCATTAGTATACAAGCACTTTAAAAACTGTTCACTGTTTATTTGTCTGCCTTTTTCTGATGTGTCACATTCTTTATGTGAAAGTTTGTCATCTGATCTGGCCTCTCCTTTATTCTTTACCATCTTCTTCTTCTGACTAAAACCTAGAGAATCTCTATCAGTAGACCCTCCTGTAAGAGAAGTCTCTATCCGATCCACATGCTTCTCTGCAGCAATCGGCTTTCCCCCATCTCTTAGTTTAAAAACTGCTCTGCAACCTTTTTAATGTTAAGTGCCAGCAGTCTGGTTCCACTTTGGTTTAGGTGGAGCCCATCCTTCCTGTATAGGCTCCCCCTATCCCAAAAGTTTCCCCAGTTCCTAATAAATCTAAACCCCTCCTCTCCACACCATGGTCTCATCCACACATTGAGACTCTGAAGCTCTGCCTGCCTATCTGGCCCTGCACGTGGAACTGGAAGCATTTCTGAGAATGCCACCATAGAGAAGTACAGCAATAGAAGCTATACTTGGATCAGAGAGAGACACTGCAAATGTACAGGAAAAAGCAAAGACTTCAGTCTAGAAGTTGACTAATGAAGGCATTTATATTGAGTCCTTAAGTGAAGAGACCCAGATGTGTTTATTAAGCCATCTGAAAAGTACACAGCCTTGATTCTTACAAATCAACAACAGTGACGTCTGGATTTTACTCAACCTCTCTGTAGCTTTTACAGATGTCTGTCTTATAAAATACCAAAGTTAAGTGGAGTGAGGCACTACCAGCAATGGGGCTGCCATGTGATCAGGACAGAACAGAGAATTTGAACACATACAACAAATAAGTGAAGACTTGACTTAATCTTCTTTTTTATCATCCCTAGTGGTTTGACCCAATCTTTATGCTATGTTTCCTGGGATTGAAAACAGCAGGAATCCATCTCTTGCTAATCCAAATCACAACAGCTACAGTTGAGCGTTTTTTTCCTCACTGAATAGAATTTTGTGTTCTGAAAGAAGTCGCCTTCTGCCTGATCAGGAGCATATCATGAAGGACTGACCAGTACCTGACGCATGATATGCCACCAAAGATGAATGCACTGCAGTCAAGAAGTTCATTAACAGAGCTGTGCAATATTACAAGAAACCAAGAAGGATGTAGATGTACTGCTTCCTAGTAGGCTTGAGTAGCCTGTTTTAATTTCTGTGAGGATTTTAAAACATGAGTTAAATCTAATAAAATGGTTATGAAACATTTTTCAGTTTTTACCATCCGCCTTTTCCCTCACTGTCTTCACGCCTCATCAGCCCTTACCCGCCTGTAAATTCAAACACCATCTCCTAATTTCAATTCCTGGGGAAAACACTGCCACGAGGCTTCATTCTCCAGGGCTGTCAAAGAGCAGTGGATGAAAACAAAGGCCCTCCTTACTTAGAAAAGGAGGCCTCTGACTTTTTAAGAGCTCGTGTTTGCTTGTCACGCCTGTCAGCAGCACAGGCTCTTGCTGAAAGGCCTTTCAGGCACCTGATTAGGTAGGAGGTGGAGTTATTTTCTTGTGCAATGTCACTGCCAATAAACCAGGAGGTGGATGGCAAGATACAGGGATGGGGAAGAAGGGTTAAATATCAGTGCCCAGATGTATTTCCCATAGGGCTGCTCAGCACTGGATCAGACATGCAAAGCAAGTCCATGGGTAGTGTTTGTTCGTATGCCACCCTAGTCTAACTGTTCTAGGGGAGGTCTATGCTACAGCAGGTTTTCTTTGCTTAATAACCAGAAGCTGCATCTCTTTGGGGTGTGCCGGGGCTTCCTTCCTGTGCCAGTGAGAAATATAGACCCATTGTGAGAACGTGACAAATCAACAAGTTATCATGTTTTGATGTTGTCAACAGTTTACTTTTCTTTTTTTTTCTTAAGCTTAACCCTAAAATCCTGCTGCACAGAAGTCGACAGTAATGATATTGTCCGACAAAAGTAAGAAGTGACTGCAAAGGCAATGGGTGGTAAAATCTATAACTGCGCATGCTATCCATGCAGCTTGTGAATACATGGGCTGCACTCCATTCACTGGAGATTTCATGCACGGACAGGTTACTCAGTATGCAAGTCCCAACTTCTAAAATCTTTTTTTTAAGTCAAGTGATTTAAATGAATGATTTAAATCATTTCAAGTGAAATTGCACTGCCACGACTGCAAGAGATTGGAGGAAAACAGTGCTTTAGGGGGCGGTTTTCAGTGTTTTTACTCTCCTGGAATGCTGCATATAGTCCATGTCACTATTTTTCCTGCATAGGCCCATGAGACACTTTACTCACCAGAGTAGTCCCTGATTACTGGTAGCTCTTTAATTCAAGGCACTGAGACTTAATAATGGGGTACATAAATGATAAGCTTCACTGGGGATGCCCATGCTGCATGAGTATCCACACAGCACCAATTCACGTAGCAAAGTCCAGCTCCAGAAAAATGTGGACAATTTCTTTTCTGTCTGCTCCAAAATCCTGGTCTGCATTCCAAACCAGATTGTCCGTAGGTTATTACAACCAGAACTAGATCTACCTTTATAAACCCAGAGCCAGACGTGTACCCAGAAGCCTGCTGCTGCAAGACAAGCCCAAGAAAGAAAACAACAGAACACCACTGGTCATCACCTACAGTCCTCAGTTGAAACCTCTCCAATGCGTCATCAGTGATCTACAACCCATCCTGGACAACAATCCTTCTCTTTCACAGGCCTTGGGAGGCAGGCCAGTCCTGGCCCACAAACAACCCGCCAACCTCAAGCATATTCTCACCAGCAACAGCACACTGCGCCATAACTCCTCTAACTCAGGAACTAATCCATGCAACAAACCTCGATGCCCACTCTGTCCACATATCTACACCAGCAATAACATCACAGGACTTAACCAGATCAGCCATACCATCACTGGTTCATTCACCTGCACATCTACCAATGTAATATACTCCATCATGTGCCAGCAATGCCCCTCTGCTATGTACATCGGTCAAACTGGACAGTCCCTACGAAAAAGGATAAATGGACACAAATCAGATATCAGGAATGGCAATATACAAAAATCTGTAGGAGAACACTTTAATCTCCCTGCACACACCATGAAAGACTTACAGGTCAGCATTTTGCAGCAAAAAAACTTTAAGACCAGACTGCAAAGAGAAACTGCAGAGTTGCAATTCATTTGCAAATTTGACACAATCAATTTGGGACTGAATAGAGATTTTGAATGGCTAGCTAACTACAAG
Organism: Dermatemys mawii; assembly: GCA_007922305.1. Classification (NCBI taxonomy): domain Eukaryota; kingdom Metazoa; phylum Chordata; order Testudines; family Dermatemydidae; genus Dermatemys; species Dermatemys mawii. The sequence goes on along the minus strand of ML677335.1, from coordinate 44,285,756 downwards.
AGCAGTTTCTCTTCTCTCGCTGTTCACATCTCCAGTTCAGCTGCTAGAGAAATACCTCACCCTCCCTGATTAGAGATAACAGCTGGTTCAGACTCATTGAACCCACCTGGTTATCTTTAATCTGGTTCTTGCCTACCTATTTATACCTGCCCCTGGATACTTCCACTCCATGCATCCGACGAAGTGGGCATTAGCCCACGAAAGCTTATGCTCTAATACTTTAGTTAGTCTTTAAGGTGCCACAGGACTCTTTGTCACTTCTGCAATTCCAGACTAACACGGCTACCTCTCTGATTCTTTATAAACCCAGTTTCACATTGGCCTGAGTTCAGGATTTCCTTCTCTTGTAGCAACATACATTTCTATTTCATTGTCTTTTATGCAGATGCACCTTTCTCTTCCTCCACTCTGTTCTTTCCTCCCTAGATTCATTATTTAATAATATCTTTCTTCTGGGATGTGCATGTGCTATCTTTCAGACCCTTCTGTGTTTGACTCAACTGATCTCATTAGTTGCTGATAATCTCTGTACCCTGCCGTCTGTATGCTTGTTAATCTTGCATTCGTGGCATTCAAATAAGGCTGTCTAACAAAATGAATTGTAAAAAGGTGGGATTCTATATTGCATTTCCTTTGGCACTGCTTCCTGGTTGACGGGATGGCAAATTCAGATTGTTTAGTGTTCTCGCTGTATCATTTTTGCAAAAATGCAAAAAATCTTCGTTTCTCACTCTTGACACTCTATATTTACATTTTGCATTTCACTCTGCTAAGAGGGTGGACATAGGCTCATCAGTTCCATTTTCTGCTTCTCAGGCAGTAGCACTCATATTTCTGGCTCTGCAGAGCATGATATGTAGGTGTGACACTGGCATATCAGGTGCCAGCTCATGCCAAGGTCCCCAGGCCTCAACTGCATACTGACAAATTCATAGCTGGAATCAGTCTGGTTCCCCTGTGTCTTATAATTCTAATACTCATTTTAACAATGCTAAGAATATGTTTTGTATTTATGGAATACTGGTCAATTAATGCCAGCGTTCATCTCACTTACAATATCTGTATCAAATAAGGTAATATTTGAGCAGTTATATTGTGAGCCTCTGTAACTGTGTAAATCACCAGACCTGAGAAAGACATCAGCATTTTATACTAGTTAGTTTCCAACAGAAGGTGTTATGTCCTGCCCAGCAGGGAAGACCCATCAACACTAGAGAAACAATTGTGGAACATTAAAGAGGACAAAAAACTTTGTTAATTGTTCTCCCCCACCACCATGAAGAGGAGACATGCAAGTGGATTCATCCCATCAACTGAGCTAGGAGCTTAGCGCACAAGGGAGGAAGGGAATAAAAAACCCTAGTAAGAAGCAACTGTATCATTATGCTGCTTGGACTCGGAGGGACAAGGATTACTAGACATGAACAAAAGATCTCCAGTGCATAGCTTGGGTTAGCCCTAAAGGACACACAGAGCTTGCTTATTATAGAAGCTTCTATTACTTTTTTAATACTTAAGATTGGAACTCATTTGTGTGTATCTATGTTTACCTGCTTTAACCTTGTAAATAAGTCTCTTGTTTCCTTTTCCTAATTAATCAATCAAAATGGAATTGTCCTCTGGTCGGCTCTACTCAGCAGCTACCACTTCACAACCCACAGTAAGGTCCCAAGGCAAATCACAGGGTGAAAAGCTCTGCTAAGTTCAAGCAAGCTGCCCACCATTTAACGGCTCTAGTGTCTTGTAATTTCCCTCCTGACTCCTGCAGCGCCTTAGTGCTCTTAAATATACATTGCATCAGCTATGCACTGAAATGCAGCCACCTCTGGAGTGGAACTCAGCGGCTGTACAGCAACACTACACAACAGTTGGGGACATGGAGTGTACCTGATAGATACAGGGAGAATTTAGTTAACCCAATTAGATATGTGCATCTGATGTAAAGGTCGTATCAGTGGTTTTGTGGTTAGGGGCTGAACTGTCACTCAGAAGACAGAAGTGCCTGTCACTCAGTCTCTCCACTCCTCAATTCTCCAGCAGTAAAAGACAACAAAAATACTTCCTCTGTCTGGTAAGACTTTGCTGGGTGACTCTCTCTGATTATGACTGTGGTCAGTGCCTAGCACAATGGAGCCCCAATCTTTGTTAGGGCTGTAGTTCCAATAAATCAGAATAATAATTAATAATAATGTTTTGTTGATTATTAATTAATTATTATTGTGTTTTTCCACCTTTGTTTGAGTATGCTCAGCTGATGTTTGGCTCTGGGAAGATGGCATAAGATCCATCTCTAAAACAAACTGGAATGTGGTGCATATGACAGGTTTATTGGCCTCATGAAAGATGCCATGGAATCTTTAATGCAATCTGATCCAACTTGTTATGTACAATTCAAAGTATTGCCTGAAATGCTGAGTGGGGTGACGATGGAAGGCTGGAACACTAAGTGCCCTGGCTGATTCACCTTGTCTGTTGTGGAATAATACAGTGCAAAGTATTCCAAGAGGAACCATCAACAGTCAAGTTGATTAGCCTTCTAGCACGCTGGGCTTTCAAAACAATCTCTCATATGATTCCCTAAAAATAGTACCTAATGTTTCCCATCACTGATGTCCAACTATTTTTATTAGCCCATAGTCTCCCCTTCTGCTCTTGCTTTGTAGTTTGTAAAGTGGAAATACTGGTGTTATACCAATAACGCCGCATTCCTCATGTCTCATTTCCGAAATGGAGGATTTATAAAAATGCCCAGTCAAGGTGATGTTTATAAAATTTCTGGCACACTTGTTTTAACATTGGTAAATGTCACTGTCTTGTACTTAATACTTTAAAGCCTAATAACGTCTCCTAGCTAATTTAGAGTATGTCTTAGGGCAGGGGTCAGCAACCTACGGCACGCGAGCCGATTTTTAATGGCATGCCGCTGGTCCCAGCTGCCAGCCCCGCTCAGCTCCCTGCCAGTCTGGGTGAGCAGAACACCAGGCTGGTAGCGGGCTGAGTGGGCCAGTGATGGGCTGGCCAGGGCCAGCAACAGGCTGAGCGGCTGAGTCCGCTGCTCGTCTGGGTGAATGGAACCCCCACCTGGCTGCAGGCTGAGTGGTTACCAGAGGCCAGGACTCCAGACCAGCAGCGAACTGAGCCACTCAGCCTGCCACTGGCCTTGGTCAGCCCACCACTGGCCCGCTCAGCCCACTGTTGGCCTGGGATTCCATTCTCTCAGCCAACAGCAGGCTGAGCAGAGCTGGCAATGGGCTGAGTGGCTCAGTCCGCTGCTGGTCTGGGGTCCCAGCCGCGGGCCCCGCTCAGCCCGCTGCCATTCTGGGTGAGCAGAACCCCAGGCCGGCAGCAGGCTGAGCAGGGCCAGCGTCTGGTATCCCAATCTGGCAGCGGGCTAAGCCACTCAGCGTGCCACTGGCCCCGCTCAGCCCACTGCCAGCTGAGTAAATGGAACCCCAGGCTGGAAGCGGGCTGAATAGGGCCCGCGGCCAGGACCCCGGCCGGCAAGGGGCCACTCCAGAGTGGTAGCCAGCTGAGCGGGGCCAGCAGCTGGACCCCAGACAGGCAGCAGGCTGAGCGGGGCTGGTGGCTGGAACCCAAGACAAGGATTCCAGATAAGGATCGCACTAAATTGATAAGATCTGCATTTTAATTTTATTTTAAATGAAGCTTCTTAAATATTTTTGAAACCTTATTTACTTTAAATTCAACAATAGTTTATTTATATATAAATAGACATAGAAGGAGACCTTCTAAAAATGTTAAAATGTATTACTCGCACGCAAAACCTCAAATTACAGTGAACTTGGAACACCACCAACCCTGTCTTAGGGTAGGTCTACACTGCAGTCAGGAAGAGTGATTGCAGCACGTTTGATCTAGCTAGCTCAAGTAACTTGTTATTGATCTGCCATCCCGTAAAATTAGCAGGAATTTTTGCTACTGGCTTGTATGCCACTGTCTTGTGTTTGCTGTGTGCTGTTAAGCTGTTGAAGCCCAGGGGTGGCTTCATTTTAGCAACAGACAAAGTTATCTCTGCATTTAGTTTGTGTATTAAAGTTTGTAAATGTATCTATTCATTATCCATTCATTTGCACAAGTAGAATGGTTAGAGCTTGGGATGAGCTTTTCAGGACTTTAGTCTGGAAAGCACATATAAGATTTTTATTAGCCCATGGTAATTTGACAGTGCTTTTTTCAGACAACAGGCCATCCTGGGTTTTTCCACTTGATGCTTTTTTTGCCAATAATGCACTGCACTTGAACAACATGCCATCCACTTTGCATAAAACAATCAGCTGCTCCTTCCAGCACTCGGCCATGATTAATTTCCACAGGGACCTTTTCAGCTGTGATTCAGTTACCTATACAGAGGGGTCACCAGCAGCTGGCAGAGACTAGGCTGTACCTGACTCTCTTCACAGTTAGCGGGACTGTTCTATCTTTAGCAGAGACACTGCAGAGCTTTTCAGAGCTGTGTGTGAAAGAGACAGCTTCCCCTTCATCAATGTCTGTGCAGGCCTGAAGGTCACCTGGTTGCCTTTCACTTTCACCCCAGATCGGAGGGGAAGGTCTCTCTTTCACCTTCATTCTGCAACAAACATGAATGCTCATGAGTTGAGGGTGTTTCCATACTCCAGTTCTCATGGTGATCAGGGGTTGGGGTGCAACTAGCACTTGGAAATCTGAGCAATAGCAGGCCACATCTTGGCATCATAAGGGGAAAATGCCATGGAGTGAAATAGGACCTGGATTTGGCCTGTAATCTACAAAGGAGACATGGTCTAGTGCAGACCTGGCACTGCTACAGACTCTTTAGGGGATTCTGGGTGAATCATTTAGTTGTCTGAAGTTCAGTATCCAAAAGTAAAGGCCACCTTTGAAAACATGGCCCTTAACTAATTTGTGCCTCTGTTTCTCCATAGGGTAAATGTGGGTAATGATTCTGACCTACCACATGGTAAGGATTAGTTCACTAATGCTTGCAGAGTGGTTTGAGTTCCTCAGACAGAGGGTGCTATATTATTTGGATGATTATTCACATTGCTGTGATTTGTTAATTTCATCTGCAGCTAAAACCTTTTTATAATCCAAACAAGCCCAGGGCCCAGTCCCGCTCCCAGCAAAGACAGTGAGAGCTCTGCCTTTGACTTCAATGGGAGCAGGCCTGTAATCAAGAAGGTTCTGCCTCTTATTTTTGCTACAGGAAGTGCCACGTCTGGACTGGTGCTGAGCAGCCACAGCTCCCAGTGACTTCAGCAGGCAGCTGGGCAGACTCAGCACTGCTCAGAATACATCTCATTGTTTATATTTCTTAGACCAAAACTTAGCTTGCTGACTTCTTGATGCATTCCCCCTGTTATTTCATACCCCATTGCAATTCTCATCATGAACAACATGACAGCGCCCCCTCACAGTGGCTGCTCATGACGATGACAGCAAAGCAGGGTCTTTACGCTGGGAACGCAGGATACATGTGGTCAGGCCTGATGATGAAATGACTAATGAGCTATTCCTGAACTGGCATATTGGGACAATCGTGTTACTCATGAGCTCATGTTTTAGCTATTGTCTTTAATGGTCGCTTTAATGAACATTTTCACCCACCACCTAGAGACCTAAAAACGCAAAGCTTTAAGGCAGGTTTGAATCATTGGCAGTGGCCGGCCAATCACATAACATTTTCTGCCAAGTATCTCTGAAGCATTACCACTGGCGATGTAAAAATAGCTGATGAGTGAGTATGTCTGTTACTTGACACCGCATGGTTATTCTAATACGTATGTTTGCTTCTTCCCCAGCATGAACTCCATTTGGTTTCTCCTTGCCTGATATCTATTTAAGTACATTTTAGCAACTTTGAATTTCTTGCTTACTTCATTTCACCTGGCTAGGCAGGTCTGGGAGGGCTCGGAGTTTGGTCTCCTCTACATTTTTTGTTTTGTTTTCAATTCTTATTGCCATTAAAGAGTCGTGTTAAAAAGGGTATCTTGGAGCATATAAATAATGGGAAGTGTTAGTAGTAAGCTAACTGTTCTATACAGTGGGGTAAGGTTTTTGGCTTAACTGAAGAAAGCACAATGCTGTACTATTTCTGATCAGGGAACTGGATCACAGAAGGTAAGGGGGGAAATTACATGGACTTTTTAAAACAGGGAAATGTTGCTGTGTGTGTGTGTGTGCGCGCGTGCATATGAACGTGTGCGCACTTGAATATCAACCGTGAAACTGATCGGATGAGAAACATTAAGCAGCATTTATATTTTTTCCTACAGTTATTAGAGGTTTAAAGAGTCTCTGGTTACTCTTATCCATCTCCTCCCACTCCGGAGAATGCAGGATTATCCCTTGAGTCTCCAGATGGAAAGTTGTTGGGTTTTCGTTGTTTTTTATAGGAGTAATGTTTATGCAGTAAAATGTAATGTTATATGGAACATTAGCTCGATCCTTTAAAAAGGTTACTAAGTTGTTATGAATGGCTCTTTAAGTGTGTTGTTTAACTGTATATTGTGCTATAAACAACACAAATGGATTTTGTTTTCCAGCTGGTTACTGCATACACAAAAGATAGTTCTAAAAGTCTGGAAGGATATGTGTAGGGTTTGGGGGGGGAGATTTTCCTTTTTTTTTTTTTTGACATATGGAAAAATTCTACGCAATAAGCATGCTATGAGTGCATGAAAAAGCAAAATAGTGCAAATATGTAGGCAATGCAAAGGGGCTGATATAAATGACCAGGGCTATGACATGTATCCAATTTTAATCGCTGGAAAATTTCTTAAATGACATGTGCTTTTGGAGGGCAGTTGCTGCAGGAACGTCTCAGTTTGCCAACGTAAGAAACCATGTTTTATTATCCCAGCTGCAAAGTTCATCAGCCAAAAAAAAAAAAAAAAGTCCAAATAATTCAAATGGATCTTGAGAATCCAGACTGATTGTGCTTAGTTAATTGGTCTATTATTAGGCAGCCCTTTAAGGGAGCTGAGGAGGAAAGAGGATTCAAACCCTGGGCCTATGGAAGCTGAATTTGCCATTGAGATGTTTCATTTTGTACTGGTATTGGTTAGAGGGACACTGCACTAGTTTACCACCATTGCCAAGAATCAGGCTGGAAAGAATAGAAATAGAGACGGGGTGTAAAAGAATGGAAAAGAAGTAATAATCATGGGGTCAAACACTGAAGGCCATATCCTTTTTTTCTCAGTCCTGAGTGAGTGAATGGGATTTTATCTGCACAAAGACCAAAACTCCTGAGTGAGGACCTGAAGGTTTAGCCTACCAAAAATGCTGATAAGTAAAATAGATCCCATTGTATTTTGGATGACATAAAATTAAATCTATCTATCCACAATGTTTGTCGCAGTGGTATCCGAGTGTTTTCAAATTATGTGCACGTTATGCCTCTCACTCCCAACTTGGTTAGCAAACTAGTTGTAACAGGGGCTTAGCTACTGAATTTGAAGGCCACATAACTGAGTTCCCTATTGTCTGTCTACTGGGCTTGTTAATAGTGATGTATGCAGAGGCAGTAATTGGGAGTGATTAATCTAAATTATCCTGTGATGAAATCCAAGTTATCTAGCCACAAATAGAAGAGGCCCGGCAGTGGTGGAGATTCATTTCCAAGTCTTTCACCTAGCTACATCCCAGCAGTGCTTCCTTTACATCACTTCCCCTCCCCCGCCCCCGAACACACACACACACTTTTCCTTGTCTTGTGTGCGCTCTCAAGTGTTACTTCTGGAGCTATTTGGAACAATGTGCTAGAGATTTGGATCAGAACAACGCTTGGAAACTTCATATTTTATGTTCTGCACTTCGATGAGGGGAAGGGGAGAAAGCCCTTTAATTTGCTGGAAAAGTCTCCAAAGAAGCTTAACAAGATTAACTCTGGCCGCGTATCAAATTAATGTGTGGAGTCAGCAAATGGCAGAATCTGCCAGTTCACAGCTACTGTAGATCCTGCCTCTCCAGCTCTGCCTCTGTCATCAGCTTTAGTTGGATCACACATGGGTTGCCATAGCTTACAGTCAGTTCTGTTTGGGTATCAGCTTTATTTTAGATTGCATCCAAGTTAGCTCATTTTGATGTCCCCCTTTGCCCTGGCCATGGGATATTTCAGCTGCGTGGCTTGCCCTTGATTTTTTTGTTTCACTGTACAAGGCATTGTGTTCCAATGTGCAGATCTAGGAAGAAATGCCACACAGCGTGATGTAGCATCCACACAAAGTAGCGTACATATGCATACTGCGTTATGCCAAGGGAAAACATAAAACTGATCCTGCACCTATGAAAAATAATGGGAGTTTTGTTATTGATTTTTGTTGAGGCCGGCTTGGGATTTTAGTGGGCAATGGACCAGCTCATGTAATTGTTATCCAGGCAAATCTGTCAATCCTTTTGCTTGAGCCATTGGGAAATTACTTAAGATTTGATATATGGTATGTTTAGCTTTAGAGTAATTTCGTTTACCTACATGGTCTGAGTTCTTGAGCATGCCTTTGAATTGCATATAGAGATGTACATGTAGGTAGACCTGCACCCAAAAGGCTCCTTATTGGAGGCCGACCCTCTGCTCAGCAGGACCGTGGAGTCTGCTGCTGCCTGTTTGCACTGAGTGGTGCTCTGTTAGCGACACACAGCATCCAGATAGCCAAGCACACCCCTAGGAAACGACTTGGTTTAAGGCCTTTTCCAGCCTGTCAGCCAGGCAAATGGGAGAGCAAAGAGCGAGAAGATCGGCTAGCCACTTCCCCACTCTGCTGTGTATGGGGAATAAGGAAGGAGGATAAAATGAGAGAATGAGTATCTTACAATAATGCCTTGCTGGGAGGGTTCCAAAATTCCACCTTTGACCCTGGATTCTGGAACCTCTCCAGTGAGCAAAACACCCGCTGTGGCAATGGATGCACAGAGAGGGAACTGCCCTCACCGGGGCTACAGCAAGTTATGCACTACACAGGATGGGTAACAACAAACTCGTCTACGAGCAGGACTAGATTCTGGTTAGAACTAGATGCTTGTCATTTTTCTTTGTTGTTATAATAAATATCTGTAATCAAAAACAACCGACTGTCAAGGTCTCAGAGTGTTGCCTTAAAAGAGAGTACAGGGACTAGAAGGTGGGCACAACAGCGCTGAGAACAAATCATCAAATCAGGTTCCCAAAGCAGAACAGCAAATCCAAGGAGCCCATCAACCATCTCCCAGAAAGAAGCCCACGCCAAACGCAGCCAAAGAGGAAACAGGAAGAACATCTGTGTCATTCAGAGGGAGGCCGCTAGTGGGTTGCTCATTCGGAGGAAAGGAATCCAAGATCACAAATCCCTCAAGAAAGAGACAATAAAAGAGAGAGAAAGAGAAAAGGCCCTGTGTTTTGTTCTCTCATGTATGAGCACCTGTTCCACACACATCCAGGGCTATGGAGGCAGATGCGGGCCCTGTCCTCATCTAGGCTGGTTCTGTACTCATTTCATAGGATTACAGTAGAGGCAGGGGACAAATTCTGCGGAGCAGGATATATTCATAGGGAAGATATTACCATGTCAAATTGATTCCTTTGTATTTTGGATCACACATGCTGGCATGTAAATGAAGCTTTCGTTCCTTCCCAACACTCCCCCGACTTGGTTGGCAAAACACTGGCGACAGGAACTAATCTACTGAGCTTTGAAGGCTCAGTAGAGGGAGGGAGTCAGTATGAAATAGCTGTATTCCTGCAGCATGTGCAAGAAACCTTGGAAATTGAATCTCCCAGCCATGTATCCCCAGCGGGTCTGAGCTGTTTGCCCTGCCAGCTCTCAGCTCAGCTCCTGGTCTAATTTCAGTTGTTGGGCCAATGTGCGGGTGCGGGGTGGTGTCGGTGGCCTGTGATGGACAGGAGGTCAGACGGGATGATCTGATTGTCCCGTCTGGCCTTATGTTCTATGGTTATGTCTGTACTGATGTTAACTAGCACTGAGCACAGCGTGCACGGAAATGCAGGATCACTGGAGAACAAGAAATAGTGAGTCAGATCCAGACTAACAGTAAAAGGCCTAAAGTTTAGTTGCTCTTTTTCTAACACTGGTTATTACTAATGACTCAAATACCAAGGCCTCTGCTCAGGCTCAAATTCTGCTCCCATGTACTTTGTTGTAGCTCTGCCATAACTCCAGTGGAGTTGATGAAATTACACAGGTGTGAATCTGAAATGAAGGAAAAATTTGGCCCTTGGTTTCTGTCAGGCCTTACCCAGGCAATCTCCTGGGTGTTTGAGTAATAACTGAGTAAAGTCCTCAATCTCTGTCCCATGAGTCATAAAGAGGGGTTGGATTTGGAGAAACTGGTTCCTGGTTTTTATCTGCTTATGGCCTAATTCTCCATGGATTTATTCCCCCTCCTCTCCTCTCCTCTGCCCTCCCCCCGCCCCTGCACCCAACGAAGTTGCATGGAATGCAGGTCAAGCTAGAATCTGGCCTGGTGTGTAGGACATAGCCTGGCAGTGCTGCGCCTGGTGCCTGTTTAAGAAGGATGTTCGATGGTTTATGATTGTGCTGCTGAGACACTTTCTGAAGAATCACTCGCACCTGTCTGACAAGCCAGATTTCCTCTTTGCAGCTAGGGGATGTTTTCCCTGGATGCATTTTGTATGAAGTCTCTGACTTGCATTCAGTGATGGAGAATCAGGGACAGGTCCTCAATAAATAAAATTGTTATACTGTTTTCGAGAAAAACTGAAACACAAGCTTCAAACCTTGATGTCCATTTAATGCATGAAGGAGCTGGGTTTAATAAACCCTCCAATGTTCTGGATTTCACAGGATTTTTAGAAAGATCTGTATGGTTCACAAATAATCATAGACTCATCCAAAATGTTTCCTTGGACACAGCCCTGCGGTAGGAGTTAAATGTACGTAGAAATGTATTGGCTGCACTCAACACCTATATGATTTTTCCCCTCCCCAAGAAAAATAAGTGCAACAAAGTCCCTACTTCAACAATCGAAAAGGGCAAAGTAGGGACAAAGGCAGGCAGCCAGCAAAAACCAAGTGATTGCAGCACATGTCTGGTCAATGATGCCTATTCAGATATTTCTGAGTGAGGGGAACAAATTCTGGTCCCAACCCCTCGCAGACCCTGTTCTAGTCCCTGCTTGCCCCCACAGGGACCCTGGGTCTTTCTCAACCAGGAGTCTCCTTTCTCTGTCTCTCTCTCTCACCATACAGTCATGAGCCAGGGTGGCCAGAAGTCAAGTTCTCAGAAGATGTCCCTGTATTCTTGACATATAGGAACAGACTCCCAAAGCCCAGGTCACAACACCACTGGGCAATTTGGTCTGGACAGAGAGGCGGCTGGGCCAAATTTCAGTAGTGTTGTGACCACCGCAGCAGGAGTGATGCTCTAACCTGCTCGGGCAGCAGCTGTACTGATTTAGTACAGGACCACTGCTTAACAGTGGTCGGGGCATGGCCCACTAACTCCGAGGAAGAGCAAAAACCTTGAGGGGGGCCACATTCACCCTCCCCAGCGCCTCCCTCAACTGACACCACTGCATCTTGTTAGTTCCTCAGGTTGTGTTTGTGCGTGGATGAGTCTGAACTTCTTTCCGGCGTGGACTGGAGTTCAGACACTTCATTGACCTATGGATGGACTTGAAGGAGGAGAGGGTGGAAGTGTAGTGGATGGAGTTATGCGGTCAGGCTCAGGTGTCTGTCAGTCTTATATTCCCCAACTGGGATGGATAAATCTACCAAGGTCAGATGTTTGCTCCAGATACTCTTCTGTAAGTGACAGGGGGACATGCCACAGGGTCCCCGTCCTCTGCTTCTCACTTTCCAGAGTTCAAGAGCATTGCAGTCTCTCCATGACTGCTGCTGTCACTCTGCCTGTCTGGGTTTCTCCTTCCAGAGCCTTCTCTATCTCTGCCTCTGAGTCTCTATCTACCTTTGCTTCCAAGCCCTATTTCTTTCTTTCGTCACCTCCCTCTCCATGGGAACTTGTTTTCCACTCGTGTCTAGCTCCAGTGCCGTCTGCTGTGGGTTTTGTGTCTTTTGACTCTGCTCTGGGATCTTTTGCTTTCCTCTGCTCTTTCTCTGGGAAATTTCATCCTTTTCCTGTTACTGAAACAGGGAAGACAGGAGATGAAAACCTGCTTCCTCGGCCCAAATTTTGTCACTAGAAAAGAGGTTTGAACCCACAGTCTGACTCTGAGGAAGCTCTTCCACAGTGTCGGGGATGGGGCAAGAATTTGCTGTTTCAGAGAGAGACAGAACTCCGGGGAATCCTCAACTTACTCAGGGTGGTAGTGGATTCTCCATCATGGACAACTTGTAAATCAAGGTTGGACTTACTGCTTTTTCTGCCTTAGGAATTACTGCGAGGCAGTTCTCTGGTCTGGGTTATGATCCCATGGCCCCTCCTAGCCTGGGAATCTATAAATCCTGGTCTCTATGAGATCATACCCCTGCAGAGCCACATGGATTTCTTTAAACAAGATAATACTGGCCTGTGGATTTATGATCTGTGCTGTCAACTCTGATCCTCGGGATCACATGGAACTCAGTGGCTCTCCATTAGCCTATGCTGCTGCAGAGATCCACCATGGCGTACCCCTCCTCCAGTTAGTTATTTAATGGCAAGAAATGCCCTGCTGTTCAGTCTCTGCTGCTTAAATATCATTCACTTGGGTCAGTCACAGGGCTGTGCACACAGCCTCTGTCCTGTGGCTTTCGAGTACCCTGATGCTCTGCTCTCTGCCTTCCTGCCCTGTACCTTGCCAGGTTCCCCACACTGGTTTTGCCACTTCATTCCTGATCATTTTGCCCTTTGTAGGATCTTACTTGAGTCAAAGGCAATGGGTGGGGCATAGGTTCTGGGATGGCATAAACAGGAGGAGCAAAAAACCTTTCCCTGTAGTACTCAATGTGTTGCATGCCAATCTTTCCCTCCTTCCAAAGGAAATAGGCCACCTGCCGGGATTTCCTTTGTTCAGGGACATTCAGGAGGCGCTAAATGCATGTGGCACCAACCTCTACCATTTGAGCTAAATAGCCTGGCTCAACAGCAGGGGACTGTAATAGATCCACCTTCTCTGTGGATCAGGTACCACAGTGGGGGATGAGAATTATGCTTGTCTTTCACGTCACTTCCTCATAAACAGGATTGCCAGCTCTCATGCATTTACCTTAAGCAATAGGACTTTGGCCACTGCTGGTGGCTGTTTTGTGGTGATGTGAAAAGTTACTCTAGATTTATACTGTACCAGTTTAACTGATAAGAGAAGTTAGCTTGAAATCAAGAAGAGCCTCTGCTATGATCCAGAGCAAGCTGTCCAAGATTCTGAAATGAAGCTATATCCATTTAGACCAGCTGAGGATTTGGCCCAGGGTTTTTGCAGATCATCTCCCACTGCAACATTCAACCACGTTATACTTGGGTAGTTGGAAGGTATCCAGGCTAGTTCTCATATTGTCATTGCCTCCCTGATCAACCTCTGCATTCACAATCCTTGTTCTGGTCTGGAGAGAATCACTGAAACATCTCAGTCCTGATTCTCCATGGTCTTGCACCTTGTGTAGTCATATATACCTCAGCAATGTCAGTGCAATGTGCTAACTCCCTCCCATCCCCAGATTGGAGAAATCTGATTGGTTGCCATTGACAACCACTTTGTGCTCACTTTGCATAACTGCAAACGACCCCACAGGGGGCGGGACAGCGTACAGGCCTGCTCACTTATTGCACCTGGTGGTCATCTCCACCTAGAAATTCTCTTTCTGCAGAGTCCATTGAATCCTATCTATGTGGAACACACCCTTCCGCCAAACCTTGGCCTGTTATTGCTGGAGATGTCAGGGCTAGGAATTACACCCCACCCCCCACGGTTATTATCTGATCCCAGCTTACTTTTAAACACTTCTGAGGTGGTTTTAAGTTACACGGTGGGCTGATCCAGTCCGCAGCAGGCCCAGTATCGGGGAGCACAAAGATGGCCTTTGATTCCCTACCCTCCATTGTGGTGAACAGAGCTCTGATCAAGCTGAAGCTGTGACCCGTTATGTCCAGGAGGTTTCTTCATTCCAAGCATCTCAGCTCACCCACAGTTGGGTTGAGACTTCCCAGGAGTGAGTAGAGGGGTCTGTGATTTTCTACGGCCATACGGAATTATTCCTGCTGTTGCTGGGATGAACTCTGATCCTTCTGCTCCAAAGAAACAAGCCAAAAGCAAACAGCCATTCGCTGTAAACAATGGAAACCTAGGACACATGGGGGAGCAGTTCTGCTCCCACCAAACAGAGGGTCGTGGTGCATGTGTCTGCACAAGCAATGGCTAGTTCATTAGAGACTGATCTGCTTCCTTCAGGTATGTGAGAATTGCTATTTGCAAAGAGCTTAGGAATCCTCTGAAAAGAGGCTCCGGGGAAGTAATAAGTGCAAGCAAAGCACTCCCTTAAATAAACCTCGTACAGTATTCACCCTGGGAATGCACATTTTGGGATTCCTTGCAGACTAATCTCATACAGCCAGCGCCACATGGAGAAATCATCACATAAAAATAAAAAGATACCCACCCACCAGGGCAAGGCTGGGCTGATGACTACAGGCTGCAATGGAATATGCCAGGTCCCTGCCAAAATGCCATGGTGATGCCTCACGGTGCGACATTTCAACCAAATGCCGACCCAAGGGGGAAAAATAAAAACCTCTCTTCAGATACTGCAGCAACATTGATGTCACAAGCCTTCAGTCAAGTTTACTGCTTACCTAGCCCCTGCCCAAAAGCTGACATTCAATCGTGGCTAGAACAGGAATAGCCTGCGTAACCTTACCTCCTAATCACAGTGGGCAAGGCATGGAAGAGCTCCACTGAAAACCTGTGATAAGTCCATTAAGAACGAAACTCACCCTTTTTTTCAGTCAGCTCCCTTAAATATTCACATTTATACACGTGCTTTAATTATTTCAGCTCAGAGATGAGCCTGCACTGAAAACTCTGCGCTTTTGAGTACTGCCAATCCACTTCCAAACTTTATCCCTTGCCGCAGCCTGTACAATAGGCCAAACACAAAGTCACTTGAATGGAACAATTTAAATTCTGATCCACGCCCGAATTTTACAGCTATTTCAAATGTAATTCCAGGGCTTCACTGGGTGCAGCTGGCTGCCATGTATGTCCAAAAGGGTAGAGGAATGTGGCTTCACCAGGTTACTCAGTGGGTTATAAACAGCTTCTTTGTCCAATATTTCAGCTGTTGTATCATGCTGGTGACTTTGGGTTGCTGACATTCTGTTCCTCTAACAGATTGTGCTGTATTCTTAAAATGCTTAACCCTTTATTTCAGTTTTGCCGCTTTAGAGGGCTTTCCGTTACATTGCAATGATGAAAGGTTTTTCGAGCCAGTGTGAACACTTGTTTACTACCGCTGTTACTACTTCACTTCTGTGCATAGAGCACCGCACCCCACAACTGACACTACCTGTGCGCCTACATAAAGTGTGTTTCATGGCAACCAAAAGGCAGCTTGGGCCCAAAAAACACCAGAGCAGGTATCTAGTCCACCCCAGCCACACAGGACTGACTCAGTAGAGGTCCTTATACATGCAACATTCCCACTGAAGTCAGTGGGAGTTTTCCCTGAGTCAAGACTAAATTGATGCTCCCCTTAAAACCAAACTACAAAGGAGGAAAACGCCTTGCACCTCACCCAGCAGCAGCGACTGTGGAGTGCTGCATTTTGGGTTCACTTGCTGGTGAAACTCATCATCACATCAATGGAGAGCCTTTCTTGAGTTTCTAGGGGTCGGCATTGGTAAATTCCCAAGAAGCGAGGGCAGTTTTGTTTTGAGGATAATATGTATCCATGATCAGGGAGAGTCTATCAGGGAGAGCCCACATAAAGCTTTTCTGAGCCTGTTTTAGTCTAGTTGCTATGTTCTTCATCTCAATGCCAGGCCTGCTAATGGTTAAATCCAGTTTCAGTGCTGCTTCTAGCAGTAGTTAGCTGTTGTTCTTTCCAGGTGGATGGCTTACTTGCTGAAAGATCTTAAAATGTCAAGATTTGCTCTTCTGTTGCTTGTGCATTGGTAGTGAATATTGTCTTTATTGCCAAAGACAACAGTGGCAAA
Organism: Dermatemys mawii; assembly: GCA_007922305.1. NCBI lineage: Eukaryota > Metazoa > Chordata > Testudines > Dermatemydidae > Dermatemys > Dermatemys mawii. The sequence continues at coordinate 44,269,652 of ML677335.1, read as the reverse complement.
AAGGCACATGAGCCCAACCGGGCAGGTAGATATTGAATAGATATGGGCCTGAAGTCAAAGCACCAGATCCGGACCTGGCTGAACTTGGATCTGGATCCAGGTCCAAACTTAACCCAGACTTCACAGTTGGTCCCATCTCTATAATGTGCTGAACCAGAATCCTGAATATGAAAAGTCTGGGAATGTGCAGATCTGGATTCGCTATCTGAGGCTTGACCCAATCTATAATATGGAATCTGTATTGTTTCCTCTTTCTGATCTTTGCTTATCCTTTCTGGTGAATGTTAATCCATGCTGGAAAGTTCAGTCTCTTTGTATTTAACTAAAACATGCCTGAAATTCTCTGGGTTCTCCACAGAAGAGGGGCAGCACTGGACGCAGCAGTGTGTTTCCCCCATACACCACTTCTTTTTTAAGTGTCTTCGCTCTACACATGAAGGACCACCCTTTGGAAACGGAGGGGCACTCAGTGACCACAGCTCATTCAGTCATTGCTCTCTGCTTCAACTGCCACATAGGGTATGTCTACACTGTAGCTGGCCCATGCTAACTAACATGGGCTCCCAGGGATGGGGCTGTTTAATTGCCTTGTAGACATTTTGGTAGTAGCTCAAGCTCTGGGACTCTCCAATCTCACAGAGTTCTATAGCCTACACTTCAGCCCGAGCTTGAACGTCTACACCACAAGTAAACAGGCCCTAAGCCCGAGCCCCCTGAGTCCGAGTCAGTTGGCTTGGGCCAGCCAAGGGTGTCTAATTGCAGCATAGACGTACCCTCAGTGTTAGAAGGGTGGAACTGGACTAAACCTCATCTATTCATAGACTACCAAAATGCCAACCAGGCAGTAACAATTCCTGGTTTTGGTCAACTTGGACTGCCATCAGACAAGCAGCCTAAAGATGAAAGGCTCCCTACCCTACTGCTCTGAGGTGTCGAACCCGGCCCCAGTAGCTTTCCTGGTGGTGGCTTTTGAAAAAGTAAGTTTGTAGTTCACTTTCAGAGCTCTCAACATTTCTCCTGTGCAGTTTCCTTTTTGTCAGCAGCCTGGGCAGATACCAGATTCTCCTGGCAAAAACACATGAAATACTGTTGTGTTTTAAAATGAACTAAATTTGGCTGTGTTCAGTGTTGTAGCTGTGTTGGTCCCAGGATATTAGAGAGACAAGGTGGATGAGGTCATATCTTTTATTGGACCAACTTCTCTCAGTGAAATAAAGATCCAGTAAAAGATATTACCTCACCCAGCTTCTCTCTCTAAATTTGGCCAGACAAACATAATTTACTTTAATTCTCCTGTGTTTAAATACCTGGCTAATGTCCAAGGGGTTTTCTCATATGTTGGAGGGTACAGGACTGGGGTGAAGTCGTTTCTTGCTGCTGAGAGACTGAGGGGATTGGTACTAGCTCCCTGCCTTCCTGCTGTATAAAACATCTCTCCTCTTCGATGAGGCTGCTTACCTCCCCAATTGGTGAGCTGGGCCAAGAACCAGCAAGGGAAAGCAGACTACACTGGGGTGTTAAGATGAGGGCACAGGGGAACCAGTATGCAATAATGAAGCCTGTTGTCTTGAGTGAATTAAGGATTAAGGTCCAGATCCTTGAAAGATACTTAGGCCTCTGACTTCCACTGAGAGCTCAAAAAGTGGAGCAAAGAGAAATTTCTGCAGTGTTAGAGTCATTGCAAATTGTGCCAATTATGGATAAAACTGTGCTAAATTGAGAATTACAGAGCAGCAATGACAGTCTGCAATTGGCCACTAAAATGGTATTACAGTGTGAAAGAGTGAATGAATAGCTCCAATACATGAGCCAGTCACACCTAATTCAGCTCACACAAACAAATTAATTTGTTTTTGAATTGCAGAGTTCACTAGAGGTCAAAAATGCTGAAGGTCGAAAACATATTACGACACTACTTCTGCCAAATCTACTTCATTGAACTATTTTTAACTCCTCACTAAAAATGGGCAGCAATGAGGCCAAATGCAAGCATGAGAGGAAGTTCTAAATACACCCAAGCACGGATGACAAAATTACACAAAAGGTATGCGCCTGCAGTATCCACTCACATAAAAGGTAAGAGCCCCAGCAAGAATGGGATGGCATGTCATTTGTGTTCTCTTTGTTGTGGCTGAACATAATTTATGCTGGGGCAGGAAGATTAAGTACATTCAGAAAAATCCTAGACAGAGGGAAATAGTGTATCAATAAGTATTGGGTCCGGGTGTGGTCTTATTCTGGAGTAAATCGAGAGTAGCTCCACTGAAATCAATGGAATTATCTTGCTGTGGGGACAGAATCAGGTTCCAATTATAGCCAGGAGAGTCTAGGAATAGGTTGGCTGAGTTTTTAACGAGAGCAGGAGGGTAAGAAGTGTTAAATCTGAAGAAAGAACTAAATCTGAATAACCCATCTGGGCAAGACTGTTCCCTGAAATATCCCTGATATGGGCCACCCCGGAACCATGTTTGGGGAATTCATTGAAATCTCAGCATCCAGCTGTCAAGCCATTTCTATGGGAGACCTCTTTAAAGGAGAGATGGCCAATGGGAACCCTGGATCAAAACATAGAGTGAGTTCAGATCTGGATCCAGAATTCATATCTTAGGTCTATGAAGGGCATTTTATTCAACAGCCTGGCTCATGCTATTGATTATTTATCCAGGGAGAATCAAAGTTAGTTTAGGGCTGGATTGTGCCTGTAAAGCTCAGCTCTGCCTTGGAGGTACAGAGGAGTCACACAAGCCCACCACCAAGTCCAGAATATTCCCCAGCAAGCCCTGGTCCATCTCAGCAGGCTGCTGTAGAGGGGCCAGAAGCTGTTACAATGTGGCCTTTAAGTTGCATAATACCAGTGGATTAATGGGAGGCTCAGACATCCTCTGACTGAACTAGTAACAATTACTGCCTTTTGTTATTGTCCCTTCTGGAAATTGAGAACAACTGTTACTTGTGCTCCTTTTGAGGATCTAATGAAGTCCCCCTAGGCTGTCCTGCCTTCTGCTGGCTATGCTGATATTAGCAGTCTCCTCAATTTCAAGATACCAGATCCACTGTGTTCTCACAAACCTGGTGAAAATATTTTGTGGCAAGAACATTTGCCTAGGATTTGTTAATATACAATGGACTAAATTTATCTCTGGTGTAACTCTGCGTCCTCAAATGGGTTTATGTCAGGGGTAAATATGTCCTAAAAGACCAAGTGTGATCTTGGTGAGAGGAGGTGCAAGTCTATTGATGTCTTTTACCACAGGGCTGAGCTGGAAGAGGACCTGAACAGAACAGGGAAAAAGTAGGTGAAGGAATATCTTTTATTGGTATAAATTCTGTTCATGAAAGATACAAGCTTTTGAGTTACACAGAGCTCTACTTCAGGGCTGGAGAAGGAAGCAGAGTCAACCTTGAAGTCAGGCTCTGGGTAGCTTGAAACCCTGCACCTTCTTGTTTAGGCACCCAAATAAATGGTCAGATAGTCAAATAAACCCCTAAAATCAATGGGAACAATTGGGCACTCAGTTCTTTTGGAAATCTAACCATTCATTAGGATCCTAACTATGGGATCACATTTTTTGAAATCTCAGCCTATAACTTCTAAATTTTACTCAGTCTTTGATCATTACAGGTCTCTATTGGGTATGTTCACTGTAGGAAAAATTAATAGTCTTATCATGTATTATTTAATATTTGGTAACTAACAGGTAGTAAAATCCTACTGAAGACAAAGCAGTTTGTAGCTTTCACACCAGTTAGGATTGAGTAGGGTTCATTTCAGCCTACTTAACGTGTATTAAACCTACAACTGTCTCTTTTCTTCTCATGTAAAAGTGTTGGCCCCGTTCAGCAAAGCACTTAAACACATGCTTAACTTTAAGTATGTGCTTAAGTCCCATTTAAATCAATGGGTTTTAAGTGTTTTGCTGAACTGAGACCCCTGCCTTTCTTCTGAATTCAGTGGTACCTTCTAGTGATACCTGTTAAAGGTGATCAACATAAAAGTATTTTTAAACACTAGTTATTTGATTCCTGATATTTTGATTAATTCAATTAAATATATGATCAAAATAATGTTCTGTGTAGGACAGGGTGATTGTACGGTGTACGCTCATTTGTATTTTCATGTCTGTTGGTTTTGCAGAGGAGAAACTCCCGTTTTGCGATTCCATAAGGTGAACTAATATAAAGCAATACGTTCTGGAAGAAGAATTCTAGGAGAAAACATTGCAAACGGTTGGGAAAATCCAACAGACTCTTCTACCTATTTGACATATGCAATTACTGCTTGGGATAATTTATTCATGACTCACAAGGACAATGCAGGGAAATAGGAAACACGTGGATGGACTTAGTGACTCCTCTAGTATAGGGAGCCTCCTGGATGATACAGACAGAGAGGTATGCAGCCTCACAGACCGAGCATTCAAGAGTTTGTGCGTGGCAGAGCTTGAAGCATCTGACAAGGAATTGGAGCTTGTCATTTCACCGGAAATCACCCACCAGTTATCTAGTAAAATTCACCAAGGGACACTAAACCATGCCATCAAAAAAAGTAATATCTGCAATAAGTTCTCATTGAAAAACAATGAGCATACAACACGGGCTTCAACATTCCAGCAATTATCAAAACATGTTCAAGAAGAGAAAAAAGTAGCTAAAAACAGCACCGTGGACAGGAAAAGGCCAAATTTGCCAGCACCTGGGCCAAGGAAAAACAAACATGTTTCCAAAGTGTCCTGTTTGATTAAGACATTTGATAAAACTGAAAACCAATGTCCAGAAGGTTTCCTGGGAGCAGTCAAACAACCATTTAAAAATAGTTCTCAAAAATGCAGATTAATTCAGGGAAATGACATGGCTTTCTGGGATGATGCAGCGATTTTAAATATCCAAAAGGAACTTTCCCACTTTTCTGATGTGTGTCGAGATAACCACTGGCTTAGTGACAAACACGAGGTCCAGAAAAGACATAATAAAATCGATGTGGGCTATTGTGGTGCAGATGGTTATCATCCCGCATGGATGGACACTTCAAACATATTTAAGGCAAATCTCACCAGCTCTTCTAAAAAAACAGTCAAAAACAGGCATGGGAAAGTTAAAGAGCCAGCCAAAAAGGGCAATTTTCTTCACAGCGAGAACAGTGCTTTTGAATCATGGAATGCCCATCATAATAAACTGGGTGAAAAAGAAGAATTTGCAAATATTATATCAAAAAAGGAGGCTTTTAAACACTTGGAAGAAACACCACTGGTTCAAGGATCCTACACATGTAAACATAAACCACCACCCAGAAAGGTCACAGGTGCTAGAATTCAGGAGAAGGATTTCCTAACGGATCCATTTCCTCCCACAACTGAATTCCAGGACCATGTCCCACCAGTAACTATACCTCAGGTCCTTGGCCCACTAATACCTGTACACCCGGTCCCTCCAGCAGCTGAGTTTCAGGTTCCTACTCCACCAGCTCCTGTACCCCAAGTCTCTGGCCCATCAACATCTGTACCCCAAGTCTCTGGTCCATCCCTAGCACCCATGTCCCAAGCCCCTGTTCCCCGCACATCACCTGTATCCAACGCCCCTGCTCCACCACCATCTGTGTCCCAAGTCACTTGCACTCAGAAGAAGGCAACTAAGCCTGAATTGAACTACATCTGTCCACCATGGAGGAAACAGAGGAATATAAAAGGGGTAGTGGCAAAAGCACAAGAGAGTTCAAACGAAAAATTACAGCTCAGTGGAGAAGAATTCTCTTTTTATAAAAAGCCATCTGCTGTTGAACCTTTTGCTGACACAAATGCAGTAGGTAACCAGGTAAACACCCCTGAATCCACTAGCCCCTCTTTCAACATCACAAAACTTTTAACACCAATCATACCATTAAAACAAGAGACAGAAAATCAACCAGTGCTGGTGACACCACCAGTACCCTACACTGCAGCACCAAAAGAACATGAGGGAAGTGGATTTAGCGATTATCAATCGCGGGATAATTACAAGTCTAAAGCACCAAGTTTATTATTCAACCTGAAGGATGTCCGAAAACTTGTTAAAAGCACTTATAGTCCCTCTCCTCTTGTAAAAGAGAAAAATAAGACTAAGGAAAACATGAAACAAGAAAGTGTAAAAATGGATGCTACAGAGTCCACTTTTCTAGAAGAAAGTAGCTTGGAGGTTGCAGAGAGAGATGAATTAAGTCATGGATGTTTTCTACAAACTGACAGTATCCAGGAAAAGGACAATCAAACTGATTTAGAGGGACACTTCACAGATAATTATCTATCTTTAAGTTCACCCCAAGCAACAGTAGATACTTCATTTTACCAAAATCAGAACAATTTGCAACAGGATCATTCAAAAAACAAAGATCTATTGAAAGACACTGAGAACAGTGAAAATGTGTCTGTCTCTGAACATCAGTCAAACGAACACGGTTTAAGGAAAAGTCGACATTATCCATCACTGAAAGGCTACAGTAGAGACACTGTAGATGCAAGACCTGCACAGCAAATGCAAATGTATAATTCCAGTGTACAAGGCCACGAAAATGAGAGAGATGCTGAAAGCCAGAATGGAAGGGATAATCCTAAAATACCCCCCAAACTTCTTTCACCAGCAGAAGATGTTGTTCCTTACCGTGCAAATCAAACCAGTGTAAGAAGTGGCAATGAAAATAAAGGCAAAAGCAGTAGTAGTTCTTCTGAATACTCTTTTGTGACCACGGTAGACCAGCCGTTTCAGGAGGAGCCCCTTTCACTGATTCAGCTGTTTCAGAAAGCATGCCTTGAGGAAAGCCAGAGGAATAGGAGTGAAATTAATGTAAACGACAAGCAAAGTAGTAGAGGGAAAGGGAAAATGGTAGGGAAAGAGGAGTTGCAGTATTATGCTCTTAGTAACTGTGACACTAGCACAGAAGAGAGGCGTGAAGGAAAGGTGGCACAGAGGGAGAGCGAGAGCATGGCAGAAGAGAGATTCATGAGTGAGAAGAGCGAAGAGGTCAATGGCATGAATTCTGCGGCAGAAGGCAAGAAGGATACTTCCACCTCCCAGTCAGAAGAGCCAGCATCACCACTTTCTTCAAATTCATTCAAACCCAGTCTGTTTCTGATTAAAGACAACACATTCAAATCATCTCCCGTGATAAAGGCAGTCAAGCTGCCTCTGCTTAGGTCCTTGTCCTCAGATGACACAGTCAGTAGTAGTTACAGGGAAACAGAAAGCTGGCTGGAAGCTACTGTAGAGAAGGACAAGCAGCTTTACAGGCAGGGCCAAGGTACACCCAGCATTCAAGATATCGACCGGTCATTATCAAGAAACATAAAAGAACAGGATACAAGAGAAGATGCACTAATCAGAAATGAGGATGCCAATGCACTGGAGTCTATTGCAGCCGGCACAGGCTTTCAAGGGGCAGATAACACCAAACTAATAGGGGAACCCAGCCTTTCAGAAGATGTAGGGAGTTTTTCATTAAGGATGTCGAGGGAAGATGATGAAGTGATTCATACTTTAGTACATGAAGTTGGGAAAAGTAATGAGGAAAGTGTTCACCGCAGCAAAGAGAAGTCCATGGTTGGTAAGACAAAGCAGTACTTAGCACGGTCAAAGTCAGCTTTAGGAGTTAGCTCAGCACAAAACAAATTGGGCTCCCCTTCAGAAGAGGAGGCAAATTATTTTAAGAATTATCTTTTGTCTAATCGGCGAGGTGGATCATGTGCGAAAAAAATAATCACTAGGGAGATAAGTTCTCCGGCAATAAGCTCGATATTAGAGAACCACGTGTATTGTCCTGTAACCAGTGACATTTCAAGAGACATCAGGCCCTTGGAAGAAACACCTGCTCTGTTAGATGATCTTGCGATTACCATTGTAACAAGCCCAAGGTCAGACAGTATTATGTGCTCAGATGTTACCAGTCCATTGTTAGAAAAAATTGCCAGTTCCAGTGTAACAAAGGCAGAGGATATTACAGATTCCAGTTGGTCGAATTTGGTAACCAAGAACAGCGCTGATATTTCTGCAGAGGAAATACTCGATTCAACGCAGAGAAGCCTGCTCGCTGAGGACACCCCCGATTCTAGAATGACAAACGAGAGATCACAGAGTCGTATGGAGAAACCGCTGGGCAAGCCACCTGCTGTGCCACCAAAAAGCGAAAAGGCCCTGCGGCGAGCGAAAAAGCTGGCAAACAAGAGAAAAAAGCTAGAGGCGCAGCAGAAGAACCTTCAAACAGGGCACACAGATACTGTTGTGAGAAAGCTGTACCAGTCTAGCCAGATTCCATTATCCCCCTTAACCGTGACCTATTCTCCACCATCTCCTGTGTCCCGTTTGCCTTTCCCTCCTTCAGAATCTAGCATGGTGAGACTCAGAGGTGCCCAGTCAGTAAGCCCCACACCCTCTTTACCTACAACTCAGCGTAAACTCCTTCAAGATCCTGACTCAGGGCAGTACTTTGTCGTCGATCTATCTGGTCAAGTTCATTTAAAGACCTTTTATGAGCCAGACACTGGAAAATACATCCAAGTACCAGTCCGTTCCTCAGAAAGGGGCTTACACCAAACCGCCTCTTTGGAAAATTTAAATTCTCCTTGTGTATTGTACCCTAGTGCACTACCTTTACCTGTAGCTACTATGAGATCAGTTTCCCAACTCTCTGAACCTCTTTCACTAATGCAGAAAGTACCAGAAGCACCATCAGAAGCAGCTGAAGACTGGCAGCAAGACAGCAGAGATGCTCAATCGCCAGAGAGTCAACCTTATATTGAACCTATATCTGACTCTCACAGTCAACTTGCTGAGGAAACTCAGTGTAATTGTACAAAGGACACTAGTCCAGCTACAAACATGGACATCATTTCAATCAGCGATTTAGAGGATTTTGCTGTCGAAGGGATAGCTTAAGAACTGAAATGATAAATTATTTGAAATATAAATATATTCAGACACAGACTCACATTTGATATTTGTAAACACGATGTCTGAATCTGGTTGTGGCTTAGTTTGGGTGAGAAGGAAAATGAAGGCTTGCATCTCCAAAGGGGAGAGGTGTCACTGTGAAGAAATTTGCTGTTGGGCTGATTATCATTCAGACAAAGGGGCAATGCTGGTAGAATACAAATCGGATGATAGGAAACCGCCCACTGCTGCTGCTACCGCTGGTGCTTTGCCACTAGGGTTACAAAGATGGCAAAATTGGGGGTGATCTTGTCCAGTGCTTGGAATGGTTGTGTGTGACAGGTGACAGAGAGTACGAGTGCGGAGTATAACAGTCTCAGAACAGACGCCAACTCTAGTTGACTCCACTCTCTCTGTCTTGGACCCACGTTTACCAATAGACAATACTGGGCTATGAACATCAGATATATCTGACAGAGAATCACTTTTTTGCATACACTGAAAAAACGGAATTTAATTACTAGATTATTGGATATACACTACAGCACCTGAATTGAAAGCAAATCAAAACACTGAAAAGTAAAAGCAGCAGCTAACTCTTCTGATACAGCTGTGCATGCCTGCTAACATGCTGCTAGCATTTTAAGATTGATGAATATTTCCATATAGTCACCTCCAGTCTCAGGAGTTATTTATAACATAGTTCACTCCCGATTGAAACTGGGCCTGGAAATAGTCTACCAAGGAGCAAAACTGAAGAAGATGCACTTGCAATATGTTTTGTTAGAATGGGAAGACTTTGGATCATTATATTTAGATGTTTTTCTTTTTCTTCCCAAGCTCTAGTGAAACGCAAACCCTAACTTTAAAAAAAGTGAGGCTTGTTTAGTTGTTCTTTATTTTGGACTGGTATATTCTGTGACTTTAAAAAGTGACAAGGAACAGCCAAGTTAGTAATTTCTAGAAAGTGCAGTAAGAAAGCAACTCATTTTGATCATCACTTTTTTTGAAAGATCTGTATCAAATTTGTACCACCCTTTTTTAAGTTCTTTTTTTCCCCATATACTGGGTGATACCTTGTCAAAGATCTACACAATCAGAAATGTATGGTGACAAGATGGCGCAAGTATAAAATACAGTAAAATGTCCGCTGATAAATGTCTCTATTCTGTGCACTGGTTTCCCTTTTTATCCTTTCCCATTTTGTTTTGTCCTCCCCAAAGGAAAAGTAAATGTAAAAACTCTATGGAAGAATAACTTCTGGCCTGATTCTCCTCTTACACCAGAATAACTCAGTTGTCTTCAGTAGAGTCTCTCTTGATTTACAATTGAGTAGGAGGAGAATTGGGCCTTTTGTCGATACTTGAAGAACAGACAAAAAGCCAAATTATAAACAATAAGTCTGACAGAGGTTGTCCTTAGGCGTAACCTAACCGGTCCAAGGAAATTCTGGATTTCTCATGAGAGAGCTTGTTCTCACGACATAGACCAAAGGGGTCTGATTAAACTTCACTTTTTGTATACGTCCCCAAACTGAACATGGATTTCAAACTATCCGAGGTTCACCCTTGCTGACACACCTGTACATTCAGAACCTATACTAGCCAAAGAAATGCTACTGTTCATCGTACCCATTCAATGATACAGTTCCCTTAGAGTCAATGGTGTCTGGGAATCATTCTGTTTATTTGGATTGGGCGCTACATTATATTTTCATGCAAATTTTAATGGTCATGCAGAAGTGTGCAAAACTGATGCAATTTTGTGATTTGGGAGCCAGTTTGCACCTCTCGTATTTGAGTTTCCAAATTTAACAAGATATCTAAATATAAGCAAGTATTCTGTGAAAATTCAAATTTCTACATAATCTTTGACTTGAAGTGGGCTCATTTTACCTCAGCAAAATGCATTCCAGTTTCCCCTGGAAAAGGGGCTCATTTTTGAGCACAAGCATTTGTAAAATATGAGTGTTTCAGGAACAAATATTCCTTCCCAAATTGGTATGGTAAGGCATGAGTCCAGTGTTGAATGCTTTTCTCTTTTATTGCCAATATTTTGCAAACTTCTAACATGGTACCATCCACAATAGAATCACAAGACTGGAAGGGACCTCAAGAGGTCAGCTACTCCAGTCTCCTGCCCTCAAGGTATTATACTTTCCTGTCTGCTGTGCCAACCTTTATACAACACAACAGCTTATCAAGCACAAATCAAGTATGAAATATGTATATAAATATTTCTAAGCTTAGAATGATTAGATTTTTATTGGTAAATGTTGATTTCACTGAAGACACACAAGCTATCAAAAAAATATTTCTAGCAACAATCAAAAATTATACATAGGCAAAGAAAGAAAAATGCTGCTTGAGAACTTATTAGAATTAGATTTAAGGATGCTTTTTTTGTATATTTTGATATGTGATGTTGATAATTTGTGTTTTTGCAGTTATAAAGCTTTAGTTTTTTGAATCTCAAAGTCTACTGTCATTAAATAATTATTGTTTGACCCCCTTTTTGTCTGATTCCCCATAATTTCCTGCAACTGTGATAATTTAAACAGATAAAAATTGAAAAAAATGCTTAAACCCATAATTCTGTACAACTGAAAATTTAAACAAGATGAATATCGATATCTGTCAAAATTATAAAAAAATAAAAATTGAATTCTGCCATGTCTAAATATTTGGTATAAAATATTCAGTTGCCTAGACAAAGATGTTGCAATTTGCTTTTTACTCATGAAAATTCACATTCTGCATGATTTGTTTGCTTTGGACATGTAGCTGTACATTTTGTGTGCCTACTTACCCATTTGTGCCAGCACACTCAACAGCCTGGCTCACGCTATTGGAAATGAGTGTGCTGGCACAACTGGTCAAGTCTTAGCAAAATAAAGGCTTATGTATTCAATATTCAACACCACTAAGTACAGCCCTCCATTCCATCCTCACCTGAAACACTAACTAAAGTCACTGGAAATTTTGGGTGTGCAAGGAATGAAGGAGCAGGTCTTAAATATACTGCCATGCAGGACTTCTTCTTACCCATTTCTGCAGTTAAACAAAGCTCATTAATAGCTGACTGAGTGTAAAATAGTAGATACCTGAGAGGGAGACATTCCTTAGAGCATACATAGAAAGAAGAGAAAAATGCGTACATAGGGAGTTTTGAAAATAAGTCCTGTGATGTGTCGGGAGTTTTCCTTAGGATCCTTCTCTGGGAGGAAAGAATGCAGCTTTACTGCCCTGTACCCCAGGCCAGCAATAACTCTGCATGAGTGACCCATGACTCCATCCACCTGTATGGAGCTCATTGTGGGGTCAGACTCCTAATGGGCACAAACACTGTTTACCTGCAATTCTGGGTTAGGTTCAGAAAAAAATATATATATTCAGATTAGATTTATTAATAGTAAACTAAAAATTCTTGGTGCTTATATTTCATGTGTCTACATCTTAAAAGCAAAAGATACCTAATGAGAAAATGAGTAATAGTTTGTTATGGTATGGCACTTTAGTAAGCTAAATATGTGAAGCAATATGGTTAATATTCTTAAAAATAGGGAGCAAGACACTCAGCCAGTGAAAAACGGTGCAAATTCATTGCCTGCAATGGAGGTTCACCCATTTACATCTGCTAGAGATCTTGGTATAGGACAAACTTCATATTATTCTCTCCGTCCAGTTTTGAAATGCAGTTGTTTAAGATTTTTAGAAGCAAACTGCATATAGGCAACACAATGATTGTAGTATTACTGTTAGTTTTCTATTTTTACATATTAATATCACTTAGCATCAGTGGTTTTTGTTACTAATATCAAATGTTTGTGCACAGAGGAAAGTCAAGTGATATCAAATGTCAACTGCTTTAGATTTTTTAAATCACTGCACTTAGAAGTTTTGTGATGCACAATCCATCTTCTATGATCACAATGCAAAAGTACTAATCGAGGCTCTGATTTGTGTGGGGAATGTGCAATATTCATAAAAAAAATAATGGGCAAACACTGGGTTGGGAGTCTAACTCCCAAAGAATAATGCTGACTTTAAATAGAAGTGTGAAGCCAGTTCTAGACTAATGAATCTAGAACAAAGCTGGGTTTCGTCCTTTCAAGAAGAGAAATTATAGGACTAATGCAAACAACAGACTTTTTGAACGCACAGAGGTACAGCAGATTGAATACAGTTTATGAACCCTGATTTCACAAAAGCCTCCTTTTGTGTCTTACAATTGGCCTCCTTTGCATGCTGCATTGCTCAGAGATCTGGGGCTTTTTCATGGTGGTTCTTCCTCAAAGGGCCTGCCTTGTTTGAAAGCTGAGCCAGGGAGGGACCTGAGATTCCATAGTCATTTGTTCTGGGCACCAGTATTTCGTCCCTTTGAAACTCACTCCTCTCGCCTTCCTAGACAGCCACAACTCCTTCTCTTCCAAATGCCACTTCTCAGACTGAGACACCACCAGCTGCTGCCTCTCCACCCCGAAAGATCAAGTGGCATTTTCTCCCTCCTGAATATTGGATTTGTTTCGGTGAATGCAGTTTGATTTAACTGGCTCACATGTATGATTTTATAAACAGCTCCCTGATTGTTCAGGCTCTGACTGTATCATCTGTTCCCAAAATATCTGTGGCTGGCATATTTTACAGATGAAACTGTATTTACAAATTAATAAGTAACAACAAAATAAATGGGACTTGTTTTACAAGCCTGTTACCCAGCTTTCTCTCTTTAATTACATTTCAATTGTTAACTGTGCAAAAGAAGTCAAAGGACAATGAACTGGAGAACCAGGTGGCTCAAGGGGCAATAAGGACCTAGAGTAGGAATTGACTGAAAGACACACACACACACACACACCCCATCTGCTAGGGTTGCCACTTCTGAGGTACAAACAACTCGGACATTCAGGATGATCCTGAGTCCATAAAACTGGACAGCTGTCAGTGTGTACTGGGCACCCTGACAGATTTCCCAGGACAGCTCCCTCAAAAAGAGATGATCCTGAGAAAACCTGGCTAGGTGGCAACCCCACCGCTCATCTAAAGAGAGGGAGCAGCAGACCAAGGAAAACGGCCCCAGCCATAGTGAAGGCCAGGATAGCAGGCCCCCTGCCTGCTAGATCAGCAGAAGGCCCTTGTACGGGAAGGCCTGGTGTGGCAGAGCACCGGTGAGGAGGTGAGCTCTGCCTGACAGCCTGGTGGGCCTACATCTGATGGCCTCAAGCTAAAAGCTGTCTGCCCCTCCTGGGCTCCAGGCTGTGAATGATATGACATTATCCCATACATCATGTCACCCCAGGACCAGGGGCCTATTGTGCCTAGTGGTTAATCCGGCCCTGCTGGTAAATGTGGTGTCACATGGACATCGCTGGAGAGTGACCTTTTTGGCCACAGAATATCCCCGACACTGTACCTCAGCCCTGACCTGGAAAGATAACCTCTAGGGCTGAGTGGTGTGCTCTCCATGGCCTATTCAGTCCTGGGCCTGTGCTGAGATTGCTAACTCAATTCCACCTGTGATGAGGGAATTTTTGGTTTTGGGGACACACTATCTACTGGTATCAGGAATGAGCTCTGAAGTTTATTTGACCAACACGCGATATACTTATGCAACACGATATGTATGTTTCTGAAGCAGGAGCTTCGTGCACTTAAATATCTGCAAGGAATGGACTCCATTCTATTGATTTTTTTAAAATCCTTTTTTATAAGTACATGAGTGGCATATTGAAGGACGCTGAATGTATTCTATCCCCCTTCTCAGGTCCTCAGGTCACCCAATAACTACAAGTATTATGTAATGATATATTCTATAAAAACAATGAGGAGTCCTTGTGGTACCTTAAAGACTAACAAATGTATTTAGGCATAAGCTTTCGTGGGCTAAAACCCACTTCATCAGATGCATGGAATGGAAAATACAGTAGTAATATAGATAGATAGATAGTCCATGAAAAGATGGGGGATGCCTTACCAATTCTAACGAGACAATTCATCTAAAGTGGGTTATTATCAGGAGGTGGAAAAATCACTTTTGTACTGGTAATCAGGTGGCCCATTTCAAATAGTTGACAAGAAGGTGTGAGTAACAGTGGGGCGGAAATTAGCACAGGGAAATTAGTTTTTAGTTTGTGTAATGACCCATCCATTCCCAGTCTTTAGTCACGCCTAATTTGATGGCGTCCAGTTTGCAAATTCATTTCAGTTCTGCCATTTGTCATTGGAGTCTGCTTTTGAAGGGTTTTTTTATTTAAGAATTGCCACTTTTAAGTCTGTTATTGATTGTCTAGGGAGGTTGAAGTGTTCTCCGACTGGTTTTTGAATGTTATAATTCTTGACATCTAATTTGTGTCCATTTATTCTTTTGTGTAGAGACTGTCCGGTTTGGCCACTATACGTGGCAGAGGGGCATTGTGGGCAATTTTCTCAGTCAGAAAATTCTCTCTACATCTGCATTTGACTAACTTGTCATTGTGACAAACCTTGTTCCAATACAATGTCAACAAACATACCCCTAAACCACTGTCCCCTACATGCCCTCTTGTGTTTCCTAGTCGCTGCACAAGAAACACAGAGAAAAGATATTCAAAAGCCAGCCACGTTCTTGGTGGGGGGGGAGGGGGGAAGAGGAGGGAACCAAGTCTGAGAGTCCAAAACTCATGAGCCAGTCCTTAAAAAAGCATGAAAAAGAAAGAAAGAAAGAAAGAAAGAAAGAAAGAAAGAAAGAAAGAAA